>CM064913.1:22048820-22562552 GCA_032727855.1 Quercus ilex subsp. ballota | reverse complement strand
ACAATGACAGTTGAAGTTGATCGTTACATGCCAAAGGAAGGTGTTCTTGAGAAACTATCGATGTTTCCAAGGAGTTCTAGCACATGTCTACTTACAGTTAAAGGGTATGGTCTCTCTTCAAATGGTAGCCATTAAATAACTAAAGCATGTTACCAAGTTTTTATTTTTTATATTTTTATTTTAATTTTTAAATTTTATAAAGAGACCATTTTGCGGTGATAAAGTTGAAATTACTCTTTTCTGGTTGTTAAATGTTTTGCCCTATTTATTTGATGGAGAGAGAGTGTGTTTTTTTTTTTTTTTGGGGGGGGGGGGGGGGGGGGGGGGGGGAATCAATTATTTGTAGTTCTACAATTACTTTGATTAACAACAAAAGGTTCACAAATAAACTTTTGCTGCCTCTTCATATGCCTAAAGTTTTTAATTTTGGATATCTCAAATTTTTTTCCCTAATATTGATAATTAAAAATAGTTAAATAATTAAATGTTTATGTTGGAAGTGTGACCACGAAAATTATATTTTGAAAGAAAAGCTTAGAATTTTAGACATTTTTCTCTAAATTCCATTTTATTAAACAATTTT
Organism: Quercus ilex subsp. ballota; assembly: GCA_032727855.1. Taxonomy (NCBI): domain Eukaryota; kingdom Viridiplantae; phylum Streptophyta; class Magnoliopsida; order Fagales; family Fagaceae; genus Quercus; species Quercus ilex. The sequence goes on along the minus strand of CM064913.1, from coordinate 22,561,969 downwards.
CACCAATATTTGTATACACACGAATGTGTCTTTGGTGTGACAGGTCAATGATTGTTAATATCCTTCTATACATCTATTTCTAATCATGACTATGTTCCAAGGTTTGTTTGCCTTTTAGTAATTTCTTTTAGGTGAATATGGAGCAATGGAGTTCGTTATACTCCCAAAGTGATTAGTTATGGTAAGATGCACTTCTTTGTGTGGAAGAAATGATAAAGTAAGATGTTGAAGGTAAATCACTTTTGGATGGAACTTTTGCCTTTTTACTGGTTTGTATATATTACAAGTTTGGGTAGCATGTACACGTGCCACTCCTTGAGTGAGAAATTTAAAATAGAACTTGTGCGCACCGAGTATGGGGGCCTATGGGCTCACTCGGACTCACAACTTACTTGTATGGTGGGTTTGGGTTTCCTACACTGGCTGCCAATTTATCCTCATAACTGCTGGTTAATCGTCATTAATCCTCCTCAAGACCTCTATAAAAGGCCTATCTCAATTCACTCATCTACTTTTTACGCTCTCTTTTTCTTTAAGTCCCCCTTTCCGCTGTACATTCATCCGCGCATTCATTCTCCAGCCCAGAATCTCTTCTCCTCTTAGAGCCCAACGTAAGTTCTCTACACTCTCCTTTTTTACTTCCGCATCTTCGTTCATCTTTCTTTTAGCGTTTAGGATGGGATATTCATACCTTCTAGATACAGACGCAGCCTTAGCCTCTTTCAGGCAGGCCTTTGACATCCCCAGTGATGTCGAGGTGGCGTATTGCCATGAGAGTGACATCCCTCTTCACAGAGGGGGCAACACTGCCTTTTTTCCCTTGATGGCGATTTTGGAGGGTGGGTTGAGGTTCCCCGTAAACCCTCTTTTAATAGACACCCTTAGGTATTATGGGTTGTGCCTCGACCAGCTTCCTCCCAATTTTTACTGGGTAGTGAGTTGTGTGAGTCGGTTGAACCAGATATACGGTTTACAGTTGGATCAACATGATATAAATCATATGTATAGTTTATGTGGGAGTAAGAAAACGAATTATTATTTGAAAGTTAGAGATATGAGGGTACGACTGATCTCCTGCCTACCGGACTCAAATAGGAACTCCGCCGGGGAGTTTGTTAGGGTGCGCAGCAATTGGTTTGCCGGTGAATTTCCCTGCCCCCTCACCAGGTGCGAAGTGGGTTCGTCTCGATCACTGACCTGCTTTTGTTTCATATTTCATTCCATGCATGAACGTACACTTATATCGTATTGTGAACACCTTACTCACCCTGATGCTTACTCGTGTGTTTCATCGCAGATGGTAGAGTGTTTGTCCCGGACGTTAGAGTCGCTCACGTGCGGGATTTGAACTTCGTGCTCAGATCTGAGATTTTCGTCCACTCGGACGGTCAGCTCCGGGCATCCCACTTGATTCTCGGGGTTAGCCCCGTGTACTCCACTTGGCAAGCTTTCAGCCAAGCCTTACTGGTGGACAGCCCGCTCTTGTCTTACATCGACGTTCGGCACGCTAACTTCCTTCCCTCGAAGTTCTCAGTAGGTGAGGCCCGTGATCAGGGTCCTCGGTACATTTGCTCTGACGAGCTCCAGCTTGTATGGGACGAGTCAGCCGAGCGTGTGTCCCGGGCTCTCCGAGAACGAGCTCATGAGCAACTTCAGCAAGAAGCCCCCGCTCAGCAGGAAGGTCCCATCAACCAAGAAGCCCAAGCCCCGAACGACGAAGAAGCAGTTGCTGAAACTCCCGACCGCCCTGAAATTGGTCACGGGCAATTAGCGGAGATGGTGACTCGGAAGACGATGACGATCAGCCGTTTCATTCCCAGAGCCATACCTGCCGCACAACAGCAGCAACAACAAGTTCCCTGCCAAACCCCTCCTCCGTCCACAGCCCCGGATCGGCAGAGAAAAAAGCAGCGCACGACCGAGCAGACGGTCGTCGGCCCGGGTGATATGCCTTTCAACGACCCTCCCCAGCCATCTAGTGGCATTGTGATCCGCGAACCTGCGGCTCAAACCGGGGCGCATATAGCTTCCTCTTCCCATGCCATACCTGCGTGGCAGCCTTCGTTCATGCTGGATGGCAAGCTTCTCCCTTCGGACGCAAGTGTGCACGTCTGGCGAAAGGGGGAGGGTGGTCATGTCGCCCAGACCCTGGCGCGAGGCCTTTTGCTGCCTGAAGACGTGCGTGCTTTCGAGGAGGGCACGGATGAGTCAATGGGAAGAAGGCTGCAGTGGCACACCGTAGCGGTAAGGCCCCCCTTTTATTTATTATTTATTTATTATATTATTATTATTATTATTATTATTATTATTATTATTATTATTATATATATATATTTTTTAACTTCTATGTCACCCGTGGTATGGCACCCGTTTCTTGTTACTTCACCAGGCCGCGCAGCTGGCGTACATACTTGATAGGCGCGTCAATGATCTTACCGAGGATGCCGATCGGGAGAAAGCACTCAAGGATGTTGCCGAGGTTAATGCAAGGGAAAAAGCCGTGGCTGCTTCAGCCGCAGAGAAGAAGGCTGCAGCGGCAGAAAAAGCGAGGGTGGCGGCAGAAAGGAAGTATTCTGAGCTGCAGGTTAAGGTGGGAGACGCTGAGCTTAAGTTGGCGGAAGCCGAGAGCATCAACAGCGCACAAACCAAAGAGCTGGCCGAGCTAAGTGGCCCTCGAGGCCAGCGAGAGCAAGTGGTACAACGAGGGATTTGCTGATGCCGAGAACTCAGCAGAGCCCGTCATAGTGGATGCTCGGAAGCTCGGCTTCGAAGAGGGGTGGATGGCCGCCTTGCAGGCTTTGGGGGTCCCTGAGGATTCCCCCCTGAGAAATCCTGGCTAGATTCCGTTTCCGGCCCCCCCCCCCCCCCCAATGGCTCGCAGAACCCTCAAAGGCCCATTGACGAAGAGGAGACGACCAACCTGAGGGAACTGGTGGAGCAGATAGACTCTCACGTGGAGTTGGAGGAAACTGAGGTGGCTAATCACCACCGCTCCGAAGATCAGCTCGGCCAGAACCCACTTGTGACCTTGACGCAACAGCTTTCCGCGGAGACCAGCGCTCGGGAGCAACTTGCCAATTCTGCCTCTTAGTTGAAGAAACATGACATCTTTCCTTAACGAAGCCTCTTTTTTTTTTTTTTTTTTTTTTTTGTTTTTTTTGTTTTAAATAGACTGGCCTATGTCACCGGGCTGTGGTGGCTAAACAATTGCCCTCTTTTATTTCTATTATGTCTAACACTGAAATGGCCACTTGGTTTTGTGGTCGGGATACTGTTTTAATTCCCAATATGATGTTTTCGCTTCGGAATATTTATTTTACTTTATCTTTTTTTTTTTTTTTTGCATTGTTTGTTTGTTTGCTTCGCACCCATGTTGTAGTGGTCTAGGTAGTTGAATCCTGTTTCGCCGTAAGGCGGGGATATAGAATGGACCGGGAGTCAGGCTCTTATCGTTAGAATAAGTGTAAAGGTTTACACCTACTCGGCGATGTAGATCGAGCCGAGAATCAGGCTTCTGTCAATAGATTAAGTATAGAGGTTTACACCTGTTCGGCGATGTAGATCGAGCCGAGAATCAGGCTTCTGTCCTTAGATTAATTATAAAGGTTTACACCTGCTCGGCGATGTAGATCGAACTGAGAATCAGGCTTCTATTCTTAGATTAAGTATAGAGGTTTACACCTGCTCGGCGATGTTGATCGAACCGAGAAGCAGGTTTCTGTCCTTAGAATAAGTATAAAGGTTTACACCTGCTCGGCAATGTAGATCGAACCGAGAAGTAGGCTTCTGTCCTTAGATTAAGTATAAAGGTTTACACCTGCTCAGCGATGTAGATCGAACCGAGAAACAGGCTTCTGTCCTTAGATTAAGTATAGAGGTTTACACCTGCTCGGTGATGTAGATCAAACTAAGAAGCAGACTTCTGTCCTTATATTACGTATAAAGGTTTACACCTGCTCGGCGATGTAGATCGAACCGAGAAGCAGGCTTCTGTCCTTAGAATAAATTTTAAAGATTCTTTTATGATCGATAATTGAAGTCAAACAGAGAATTTGGGAAAGGCGTAGTTAGATGCATGCCATTAACTTCGTCAGTGAAAACCGTGCAATAATACATCAACCTTACAATTTACTGTACCGCCCACTAGTGATAGAATCTCCTAAGATTATGCACGTTCCACGGTCGGGGAAGTTACCTCCTATCTAGATCCTCCAAGTAATACGCTCCTGTGCCAGCGATGGCAGTGACCCTGTAAGGCCCTTCCCATGTCTGCGCCAGCTTTCCGGCGTTCGTATCCCGCATATTCCCTACGGCTTTCCTGAGAACCAAATCCCCAGCGCCAAACTCCCTTGTTCTTACGTCTCGGCTATATCTCTTGGCCAGCTTTTGCTGATACTCCGCGAGCCGTATGGTCACCACTTCACGAAATTCTTCCAATCTGTCCAAGCCTCCCACCATCATTTCGTCGTTTTGGCCGGGGTCAAATCCTGCGACTCGTGCACTGCACAGATCTACCTCGATTGGTATCACGGCTTCAGCCTCGTAGGTGAGAGAGAACGGGGTCTCCCCGGTGGATCTTCTAGGAGTTATCCGGTACGCCTACAGGACTTTTGGCAGCTCCTCGGCCCATTTTCCCTTCGCACCCTTCAACCTCTTTTTTAATCCGTTCACAATAACTTTATTTATAGCTTCGGCCTGGCCGTTACCTTAGGGATACGCTGGGGTCGAGTATCTATTCTTGATGCCGAGACCAGTGCAGAAATTATGGAATGCACGGCTGTCAAACTGCAGCCCATTGTCTGATATTAGAGAGTTCGGCACCCCGAACCTGGTGATTAGATTCTTCCATACGAATTTCTTCACATCTGCGTCCTGGATATTGGCCAAAGCCTCCGCTTCCGCCCACTTAGTAAAATAGTCGACAGCCACCAGGACGAATCTTCGATTACCTGTCGCCCGGGGGAATGGGCCGATGATATCCAGCCCCCATTGTGCGAAAGGCCAGGGGTTGCTGATCGGGTTCAAATGGCCTACAGGCTGATGGATTAGGGGCGTATGCTTCTGACATTGCTCACACTTTCATACATATTCGGCGGCGTCCCGCTGCATTTGAGGCCACCAAAAGCCCTGAGTCATCGCCCGGTGTGCCAACGAACGTCCTCCCACATGGCTACCGCACAGACCATCGTGTAGCTCGGCCAAGAGCTGGTCCACCTTCTCCAAGTGCAAGCACAAAAGGTAGGGCCCCCCAAAAGATCTCCGATGCAACGTTCGGACCTTTGACAGCCAGTAACGAGGGGCCATCATACGGATCTTTCTTCCCTCCTTTTCGTCAGATGGGAGTCTGCCCTCAGCCAAGAAGTCCACAATGGGATCCATCCAGCACGGCCCTAGTGTCGTGATCGCAGTGATATTGATTCCTGCAGTTCCCGAATCGGTTGCTGCCCCGATGCTCGGCTCTGGTACGACCTCAACTCTTATTAGCCGGGGTATCTCTTCGGTCACTGATGACGCCAGCGTGGCGAGGGAGTTAGCGTGTCTATTTTGCGTCCGAGCTACTTGGAAAACCTTTACCATGCTGAAACTGGATATAGCTCGCTTCACCTATTCCAAGTATGCTTTCATCCGCTGATCTCGGGCCTCAAAACTGCCCTCAACCTGATTGACCACCAAACGCGAATCTGAATACACCTCCACTACCCGGGCGCCTAAACTCGAAACCGTCCTCAGTTCGGCCAACAAGGCTTCGTATTCTGCCTTGTTGTTGGAGGCTCTGAAGCCCAGTCTAAATGAATGTTCTAACCGTATTCCCTCCGGGGTGATTATGACAACTCCCGCGCCTGCTCCCGTGCAGCTCAATGCCCCGTCCACGAACACCTTCCACGCTCGTGACTCCACATGGCAAATCATTTCCCCCTTCCCTCTGGGCGAGAATTTGGCGACAAAATCCGCAAGGATCTGACCCTTCACTGAACTTCGGGGCCTGTACCATATATCAAAGGAACCTAGCCGAGTCCCCCACTTTGCTATTCAGCCAGTGAAGTCTGATCTCCTCAACAGCGACTGAAGCGGATACTCGGTCAAGACATAAACCGTATGAGCCTGAAAGTATTGTGGTAGCTTTCTCGTGGCATGTATCAGGGCCAGCACAAGCTTCTCTAGGGGTAAGTATCTCGTCTCTGTGTCAACTAGGGTCTTCCTGATGTAGTACACGGGTTGTTGGATTCCCTGGTCCCTTAATAGCATGGCACTCACGTCGTGTTCGGACACCGCCAGGTACATGAATAGGTCTTCACCTGGTTTCGGTGCCGTAAGCATGGGTGCTCGGGTCAAATAATCCTTCAGATCCATAAAAGCTCTGTCGCACTCCTTGTTCCACTGAAACCCAGTCCACTTCTTCAGTAGCTGATAGAATGGTCAGCATCGATCCGCGAATTTGGAGATGAAACAATTTAGGGCGGCTAGCATCCCGATCAGCACTTACACTTCCTTCGGACTACTCGGTGGTTTCAATCTTTTCACGGCCTCGATTTGGTCGAGGTTAACCTCTATCCCTCGCTTAGTGATCAGATATCCTAGGAATTTTCTGGCCCCCACGCCAAAGGCACACTTCTCGGCATTCAGATGTAATCTGTGCTGTCGAAGGACCTTGAAAACGCCCTGAAGGTCGTTCGTGTGCCGTGCTGTCTGCTTGCTTTTTACCACCATATCGTCAATGTAGACTTCAACTGTGCGCCCTATCATATCTCGAAACATTCTTATTATCATCCACTAGTACGTAGCTCCGGCGTTCTTCAGTCCGAATGGCATCACCGTGTAATGATAATTTGCTTCGGGAAAGATGAACGCCGTCTTCTCTTAGTCCTCAGGTGCCAGGGCGATCTGGTGATACCCTTGAAAAGCGTCTAGAAAGCTCATTCTCGGATGACCGTACGTGGCATCCACCAACTGGTCGATTTTAGGCACAGGGAATGGGTCCTTTAGGCATGCTCGGTTCAAATCTGTGAAGTCCACACAAACCCTCCATTTGCCGCTCTTCTTCTTTACCACCACGGTCTTCGCCAACCAATCTGGGAAGAAGATTTCCCTTATCGCTCCAGCATCCTTCAACTTTTGGACTTCCGCTTTCACCGCCTCGGTGTGCTCCCAGGGCGATCTCTTCGGCTTCTGCTTCTTAGGGGGGTACGAGGGGTCAACCCTAAGCCTATGGACTATGAACTCGGGGTCCACCCCGGGCACCTCATATGGACTTCATGCGAACACGTCTGCGTTCTGTATGAGGAGTAACAACATCTCCACCTTCTCCTGCTCGTCCATGCCTTTCCCTACTTGGAACCACTTGTCGGCATCTGGAAGTACCCTTACTTTCATCATCTCCTCGGCGCCATCGCCCCCCACTTCTCCCCGATAATTCTGTAACTGCTATAACGGACCCCTTCGAGGCGGATCATTCTGCCGGTCATGCTCCACCTGATCGGTTTCCTCCTTCCCTTGGTTAACCATGCTAATCAGACATTGTCTCGCCGTCTGCTGACTACCCCTCACCACAGTAACGCCATGCTCGGTAGGGAACTTCACCTTCACATGTAGTGTGGACGGGGCGGCCCCCATTGCGTGAATCCACGGTCTGCCGAGTATAGCTGTGTACGGGGAGAAAGAAGTCACCACTATAAATGTCACCAATACCTCCTTGCCTTCCATACTCACGGGCATAGAGATTTACCCCTCGGGTATTACAATTTTCCCATCAAACCCGACCAAGGGCGAGCTGTACTCAGAGAGGTCCCCACTCTTCAACCCGAGCCCTCTGTACAAGTCTGGGTACATCACGTCGGCCCCGCTTCCCTGGCCTATCATCACTCTTTTCACTAGGAAACCACCTACCCGGGCGGTTACCACCAATGCGTCATCGTGCGGCTGGACCGTTCCCTCTAGGTCATTGTCACCGAAAGCGATAGGCTCCCGGGTAAGCTTCATCTTCTTCCCTGCCGATGGTGCATCCGAGCTTCCCTTCACTGGGAGCACATTTTGCACCCCCTTTCTCATTGCCGGGGCGAGACTTCTTGGTGGAGCGTGGATGACTTCAATTATCCCGAGGGGAGGTGGAAGGGGGTTTCCCCTCTTAGCGGCTCCCTGCCCTGTCCCCCGGTCCTTCGTGTCTAGTACGAACTCCTTTAAGTACCCTGCCTTGGCCAACTGCCTGAGATGGTCTTTCAATACCCGGCATTGCTCGGTTGTATGTCTCTTGTCTTTATGATAGGTACAGTACAAGTTTTGATTTCTCCTAGAGGGGTCACCGCCCATTCTGTTCGACCACCTGAAATACGGCTCGTGTTTAATCCTGTCCACGATCTTGTGCATCGGCTCTTTGAACGTCACGTTCACCTCCCCTACTTGTGCCTCTGGCTTTTGTCTTCTCAAATTTCTCCGGGTTCTTGGCTGAAAGGCACTCGACCGGGGATGATTCATCATCGGGGCTTTACCTTTGCTCTGCATCCGGTCATCTTCTAGTCGTTTATATTCTTCTATACGCCTTATCAATTGTCTCATATCCTCAGGAGGCTTCTTAGTCAGTGATTCCCTTAGTCCGTATTCCTCAGGCAACCCCATCCTGAAGGTGCTCGCTGCAATCTTCTCGTTCCCCCCGCCGATCTCGTTGTAGAGCTCCCAGTACCGGCTGGCATAACTACGGAGGGTTTCCCCTATCCTCATTTTCATGGACAGCAAAGCGTCTACTGGTTGGGGCACCCGGCTGCAAGTTACAAACCGGACGCCGAACTCCTGTATAAGCTCGGCAAAATTGTGGACAGAACCCTTCTGCAGTCCGTTGAACCATCTCAAAGCGGTGGGACCAAGACTCGAGGGAAAAACTTTGCACATCAGTGCGTCATTATGGGAGTGCAGAGACATCATCTGGATATAGTGACTTACGTGCTCTACTGGGTCTGTCTTCCCAATATAGGAGTCGAAAGGAGGACAGGTGAATCTGTCCGACATTGGGGCCCTCTCGATGTCAGCCGAGAATGGGGACCAAGCGGCTCTTCGTAGCGCACGACTCATCGCATCCATGGCCGCACTATGGGGCCGTTGCTCTTCTGGGGAATCCGAACCCCGGTCGGCGTACTCTCGCGATCTTGAGCGGTCTCGGTGTCGGCGGGATTCCCTCGAATGAGCCCGTTCCCTTCGCCGACGAGATCCTCGGGAATGGGAGCGTTCGCGGCGGTTACGAGTCCCAGATTGACTTGACCCTGTTTGGCGACGATCTCCCCTGGTATCGGCTCTTCTTTCTCGGTTATCTCCATCCCTTCTCTGATGCCTGTTCTGCGCCTCCAACTCTAGGTCTCTCACTATCCCGCGCAACCGTTCGAGCTCTTCATCTCTCTTATCGAGCCGCCCGTCCCCCGAGGCGTTCGAAATCGTTTGTTGAGCTTGGTACGACCCCTCCCCGAGGCCGGACTGCTCTTCCCGTTCACGGTCCCTGTCTTCACGTCTCTTCTGTCTTCTTTCTCGCCAAGAAGATCCCCGAGAAGATCCCGCCGAACCGCTCTCGGCATCGCTCCCAGAGCGTCTCGCAGACATTTCCCTCCCCGGGATTAAGTCTCAACTGGACTACAGCTTTGTAGGAGATTCCCACAGATGGTGCCAATTGTGCGCACCGAGTATGGGGGCCTATGGGCTCATTCGGACTCACAACTTACTTGTATGGTGGGTTTGGGTTTCCTACATTGGGTAATCCTCGGCACGAAAACTCAATGAGATCACTTTTCTCTACTCTATTGCCTGTATCACCTTTCTGCTTCCCTTCCTTTCTCCCTCTATCGTTTTGCTCTTGCGCCACTTTTTCTTCCAACCCCCCTCCTTTCCTCAAGCTTCTCATATTTATAGTTCAACATTAGCGGTGGAGTTATGATTACTTTCTGGTTTAGTGCAACGGGCGGTCCAATGTTATTGGACATAAGTGGTTGTTTAGGTGGGGGTGAGAAACGGTGAGTATGGCCTCGGAACTTGGTTCCCACTTCCACAGATATGCTCGGTGGAGGCGCACCGAAAAGAACTGCCGGGCAAACACTACACGTCATTCTCGGTCACCGCCCGTGACAGTGGTCGGTGAGGATTCGCCGAGCATTGGAACGGGAGGTGAACCTTGGGCCATCGTTCTGTAGAGCTTTGGGATGGGCCAACAGAGAGAGAGGATAGGTGTATGGGCCGTATCTTCACATGTGCATAACTGGCCCAAGGGGGACCGGGTACGCGTGCCGTACAGAACTTTTATTTAAAAAAGTATGAAACCATGTACTAAAATATGTTTATTATACAATATTAATATCATTCCTATAAGAATTTTGATTACATACAAACTTAGTATAGATATTTAACATATGAATATCTATTAAAAGCTTACTAAAAATTTCTAGGAATGATAATGAATATAGCTCACTAAAAATTTCTAAGAATGATAATAAATTTCATCTTCCAACAATTAGTAATTGAGTTTTTCTTAGATATTGTCACAATATTTGAATTTTCGCAATGAATGATATCATATACAATTGAAACTCTTCATTAAATACTTACAACCATCCACAATGAAGATATTTATTTATACTCCATTCTTTGTCAACTTACATTTCATGTGTCTAGCTATGGTGTTTAGCTTATTTAGTTTTTAATAAACACCCTTTTAAGTAAGAAAATAATTTTTTTTTTAAAAAGGATAATAAAAGGCTTGTGTGTCATCAAATTATATAAAGTTGTAATTTTAGAAGATTAAAATCTACTAAATCAGTGTTTTCTGCGTAACAAATAGAACAATCTATATTACCATCTCAACTTACCAAGCATCACTACCACATAAAACTCAAAATATGTGAAGAAAATTTTTGGGATGTTGAAATTTAGTGGTGGTAGTTTAGACATTGCACAATAGGAATCATAAGATTCCGTTAGGGTTTAATTGAGAGAGTGACAATAGAGGGTATTCAATTATTTCCTAAATATAAAGGAACAAATATTGCTTGGTTTTAAATTTTAGGGGGGAAATTGTGAACTAACCTAAACATAAAGGGGGAAGAGGGGGTTTTTTATGTTGATGCATAAAAATTAAAAAAAGAAAAAAAGAAAAAAGGCCAGCCTAAGAAAATTGTGCATGAAACAACAAATTTTGGCTCACAAAAATTGACTAAAGCAAAAAATGTTTAGAGACGTAACAAAATGTCATAATATTTTCACAATAATTTTATTTTTAGTTGTTATGGGTCTTGGTCTAGTTTATTATTTTATCTTCACCTATAAGAAATTTACCTCTTAGTAGTTGTGAAAATATTGTAACAACAACAAAATGTCACAATATTTTTTTGACAATATCTTTATTTTCAATTGCGTTCAGTCCTGATCTAATAATTTTTTATTTTATTTTATTTTGACTTATAAAGAACTTACACCTTTACAGTTGTGAAAATATTATGACAAAAAAAAGTCACATTTTCATAATACCTTTATTTTAAGCTATGGTAGGTCATAGTATGATATTTTATTTTATTTTGATTTTTAAGCAACTGATAACTCTGTTGTTGTGAAAATATTGTGATAACAACAAAACCACCTTCTACTCTCTTCCTTTATTCTAAAAAAATGTACATCAATAATAAAAACTAAAATTCACAACAACACGTTGATGTATATTTGCACAAGTACTATAGCTAAAATGCATTTGGCACAATAAATGCATAACTTGATGTGGGTGACTTTTGGGGTTGATTGAGCAAAATTGGCTCTTATGCCATTTTGCATGAGCTGATGAGAATGCTAGCTCTAAGAAACTTACACCTAATTGTGAAAATACTATAACAACAACAAAATATCACGTTTTTACAATACCTTTATTTTAAGTTGTGACACATCTTAGTATGAAATTTTATTATTTTATTTGATCTATAAGCAAATGACACATTAACAATTGTAAAAATATTGTGACAATACCAAAATGTCATAACATTTTTCACAAAAGCTTTATTTTTAGTTGTGATTGGTCAGTTTCTTATTTTATTATATTTTATTTTGATCTATGAGGAATTTATGCCTCGACAATTTTGAAAATTTTGTAAAAATTTATTGTGTTAGTAACTTAGTATAACACTCCTCAACCAAAATACTGCATCACCCACGTATAAATATTTTAAAAAATAAAAAATGGAAACGAGCTCAAAGAAAACTAGTATGAACGGTGCATTGTAGCACAACTTCATATGGATGTTTAATAGAAAAAGGGGTCAGCTCTCGTGAAACGGTGTTGCTCATTGTTGGTACATTTGACAGCAGATCCAACAAAGCAACACCTTAGCAATTGACTCAGCCAAAAACACTGTAGACACGCCTACATCAAGTTTTGTCTTGATCTCTCACTGAAACCTGGCTCTTGTTTTTTCGCAACAAAACGCACAGTTTGGACTCACAAAAAGACAAATACTCTTCTAAACCAAAGCACTGTAGAAAGTGCTCAGGACACTTTTTACTTTTTACATAGTTAGTAGAAGTTGAATAGAAATAGTTGTAAGTCTTTTGTAGTTACATAGCTAATATTTTTTTTTTTTTTGGATGAGAAACTTCGTTGAAAAAGGGAAAAAATTGCCAAATGTCCTTTTTGGGTAAATTAAGCAGCGTTTTGTCTTATTTTTCAAACTAATTAGGGAAATGCTCCTTTTTTGAAAATTGATTTTTTCAAAATCGACTTGGGCTATATAGCAGCGTTTTTAAGGAGTCTATAGTGACCTTTTTAGGACCTATAGTGGCGTTTTGTAACTCGATTTATATGAAATCGAGTTATAGGTAAAAAAAATTAAAAAAATTGCCTATAACTTGATTTAATGGAAGTCGAGTTACAAAACGTCACTATAAGTCCTTAAAAACGCTGCTATAGGGCTCTAGAATTTTTTTTTTTATAACTCGATTTTGAGAAAATCGAGTTTCAAAATATGGGCATTTCCCTAATTAGTTTGAAAAATAGAGCAAAACGCTGCTTAATTTGCCCAAAAAAGGCATTTAGCAATTTTGTCCTTGAAAAAGAGATGAAAAAATACAATTGAAAAAAAGCACGTAGGCAGTGTGCTATAGAAACAACAAAATATCTAAACAAACTAGTAGTGAAAGTACAATAATTAAGTAAATCATGCAAAAATTAAAGGTAGAAATATTTGAAGCATTTGCCCATTCAAACAGAGTCTAAACAAAAGAAAGTTTCAAGTCAATTTATTTTCATTCCCTTCAAAAGTCTATGCAAACTTTTCCCTCAAAATATCCCACATGAGGCAATGAGGGATCACACTCCAAATCACTGTAATTTTATGTTTGTTGAAATTGTTGACCAACTAGCTAGAAGCTCCACAACATCATGCGACATTACTCAATAAACCCCAAATAGTAAACACACCATATTCCACAACTCTTGAGCTACATGACAATGTAGGAGTAGGTGATCAATAGTCTCCCCATTCTACTTACACATACAACACTAATCCACCACAACAACATACTGCCTTCGCAAATTATCAACAATCAAAAATTTCCCAAACATCGCAGTTCAAATGAAGAAACTTACCTTTGTAGGCACTTTCAATTTCCACAATGGCATTCATGGAAAAGATAGTAGATTAGTGGGTTGTATTGCCCTATAATAAGAACGAACTTCAACCCCCCTCCCCTCCCCTTCCCGGATAGTTTAGGTAGTATTTTCTTTTAACCATAGCATGTCTTCCTAAATGGATGATGCTCTCATAATTGATGGGTAAGTATTGTTGTGGGCTGCAAATTTAATCAATCTGTTATGATTCTAGCGTCCCACATAACTTAAATGCAAGCTTAATCATACGTATATAAGCTATTGGGCATCCTCTCCTTACAAGCCGGTTTTCAAGGATAAGTTCTACTCATGAGTTTGTAGCACAATATATTGGGAAATTGAAGTGCAACCATGTGCCAAGTTACTCTAGTGTAACATGACAATAGTCTCAACTAGTAATATTACAATATATACAAGTTGTGTGTGTATATATATTAATTGTATATTTAAATATGTTTAAATCTCTATTGAAACCTAACGCTTTACCCCAACCTACATTCTGCCTTTTTCCTCACATTGAAATAAAATAAAATAGCTGCTTCAGTACTGTGTCAAGCCTGACAGAAAGTTACTTATATTGGGATAATTCTGTTCCACTCCAAAATTCCGCTACCATTGATACACCATTTTGCAATTTCACCAAGCTTTGCCAACTCCATGATCTTGCATTTGATATTTTGGAATATCTAGCCAACTATCTATATAAAATCAAGAACCTTAGTCATAATGATCTAAGGTTTTGGGCCTTCTGGCAAGTGGTGCATCCCTTAAGAGGAATGAGAATTCTCTTTATTTAACCTTCCAACTCATCAAAAATTAAAATATTTATGTTCATGTATTAATTTATTGTCATGTCTTGTATGGGGTAAATGCGTTGAATTTCGTGTATTGATTATCTATAGATGGTGCACTAATTATTTATATAAAATGAATTTATATGTTTATTTTTATAAAATTAATATAAAATTGTTATCAAAAGGGAAAAAAAAAACTGATTTGGAATATGACATTATTCCTTATGTCTAGTTTTTTTATTTTTTTTTTAAGAAAAAAAAAACACATCAAAAGGCAAAAACAAATTTATTAACACGTACAATAAAAAATATATAAATAATTGTAGTGTAGCTGAAATGAGAATATTAAGATAGATATGTAAAAAATACATGGTAAAATAGGATTCGAAATGAGAAAATCTGCTTAAAGATAGAGGTAACCCTATTAATAAAAGATGAGAGAGAGTTGCTTGAGATGGTTTAATTATGTTTGTGTGTACCCAAAATATGGTTATTGGGCTTAACCTCTACTTGGGCTCACAATCTATTTGTATTGTGGGTTTTGGGTTTTTTACTATGGGTAATCTTATGCTTGGTGACCCAAGTACACCTCTGTTTCCTCAAACTCTTCTCTTTACCTCACAGAATCACTCCCTTTCTCTCTTTAGCGTGATAGTTCTTTTTTCTGAGTGTTCTCTCTAGAATTGCCAACCCCATTTCCTCATTCTCTTCTCCTATTTATAGGCTAAGATAAGTGGGGGTATTATGATTACTCCCTCTTACTAGTACAGATGGGGGTCCAATTCCATCATCTCAAAGTGGATATTCCGTCGGGAAAGGTGGTAATAGCATTGGAATTGATTCCCACCTCCAAAAGCCTGCTTGGCAGCGATATTCCTTAAGGCAATACCAGGAAGTCGATATATCGTACAGCCGAGCAATTACACACCCGACCAAGTTAAGATTGATTAGGAGTGGCTCGCCTTTGACGTTCAAGGCAAAATGGTCCCGTTATGTTTATTGGGCTCACATTGGGTCTCAAGGGGTGTGTGGATCAAGGTCATAAGTCCAATGGGGAGAGGGTCAGGTGTTGTATCTCAAGGTCAGGGCCTAAGGCCCAATGTGCCTGGGGCCCTATCCCGTATAGTGCTACAAGGCTAGGGTCCAAGGCCCAATGACCCCGGGGCTATTCCCCGTACAATGTTCAAAATAGAGTGATTGATGCACCGATAAGAAAGTGTAAGTTGATTCAAGTTGAGGGAATGAAAAGGGTCTAGGAAGACCGAAAGTAACAATAGTAGAAGTAGTAGAAAATGATATGTCTATTAAGGAAGTGATAGAGAGTATAACTTTAGATAGAATAGAATGAAAGAAAAGAATACATATGGCTAAAATAGAATGAAAGAAAAGAATTAATACATGTGACTGACCTTAACTAATTTCTTAAGGATCCATTATTGGCCCTAAAATTTGGGACTAAGAATTTGTTGTTGTTGTATGCTTAAATTAGTTGAATATTAATAATTTTTTAGTTCACTAAAATAATATGTTTATAATTTTACTTTTATTAATTTTAAAAAATTACATATCTTAAATTCTTTTTATTGACATAATATATATATATATATATATATATAACTAACATTATAGTCGTCAAAAATTTTGCTATGTGTTAAACATAGAATAAATAGGGTAAATGCATTTATTTTCATGTATTAATTATTTTTATAATATTTATATAAGAAACAATTGATTTAGAACATGACATTCTTGCTTAAATCAAGCCGTTTTGGCAACAATTAAAATAATGTACAACAAAAGTTAAAAACAAATTTAATCACACATAATCAAGTATATAAAGATAATGACTAAATCTTAGGTATAATTCATTATGTATAATATATTAGATTTCTCAATTGAATTCAAGCACATAGTTGCATTGACCAATGAAACATAAACCTTGTTATATTTTCTAATGGTAATGAAATTTAATACAACCATGTGTTTAAATTTAATTGGGAATCTAATGTATTGCACCCAAGAAAATGTAGCTAAGTTTTACCCAAAGATAATTGTACACTTAAAAATTATTGGACAGAAGTTAGGTACAATACCTTTAGTGCTGTTTCTTAAGTTCCCTACTTAAGATTGAGCCATGTGGCTACTTAACTAAAAAATACACTTCTATCCCATGAGGAAAAATTTATATAGCAAAATCTTAAAAAGAGAACCTAAAGAACAGTACTTAAGTACTGTACCTAGTCTTGCTCAAAATTATTTATTCATCAATTCACTAAAGTGATTTGTTTCCCTTAAGGAAAAAAAGAAAGAAAAAGAAATTGGTTCATATTCTTAATCATTCTCTCTTTCTAATGTCATATGACATTATTTCTTATAACATATTTCAAAATACTGCGCACATCCACAACATATCAAATGGTATAATAAATTGTAATTATGAGGAGAATGACATAAATGCCAAGAATCTTGCAGTTTATTTATTTTTTCTTCTAATAGTTAAAAATACTGACATATTAAATATGCTCTACCCTTGCTCTAATCCATGCCCTCTACTACTTCCCCAAGCATTTAGTACTTGAAGAGGTATCAACTTGCCCAAATGGTGTGGCTAAAAACTTAGTTTAACTGGTATAGTATTTTCAACGAAAACATCTCGCTTATAAATTCCATTCTTGACTATATAATTATCTTAAAATAAAAAAGAGATTAGCCTTCATTTGAGAGTTTATAAAAGAATAGAATGGAATGGAATAGAATGATTATAAATAAATGTAATAAAATGTAATTTAGTTAAGTAAAAGAAATGAATGGAAAAGAAAGAAATGTAATGGAATTAAGTAAATATATATTTGGATGTAAAGGGAAATAGATGAAATAATTTTATGACAATATTATTGTTAGACCCTTATTTTAAAATAAATCACTAAATATTTAGGGGTATTTTGAAAGTTTTAGTAAAAACTCATTAAATCTAATTTTATTCCCTCTCATTTCATTTTAAGGAAATAGAGAGGTCGAGTGTTACTTTTTATCCATTTCATTATCTCATACTCAAACTCCTAACAAAGCTTAATTAAAACACCTAAACAAAAAAAAAGAGAAGAAATATTTAAAATTATCTTTTTCATACATTTTTGCTCTATTCTATTCTTTTAATACTAATATTGGTTTGACTATAAATTCTAATTAACTCAACTAATAAAAACTCTGATAATTAAATAAAAAACCTAATATTCAATTTTCGTGTACACCAAAAATTAATTGTTGTCTCATTCGGACGAAAAAGGGACGCAATATTTTGGAATTATCTCAAAAAACATGGGTCCGACCAAATCCTTATAAACGCATTACTTAATCTGTGGTGCATAATCACTCTCGACTCTCGTCTACTTCCAGCTCCCACTGTCTCTCTCTTCGCGCTGCTAGTGCTATGTCTTTATTCATTTCCAGGCTCTCTTCGCTTCCTCTCTCACTCTCCATTAATGCTTCTTCCTCTCCCTCTAAAGGTACTCCAAATCTCTCTTCTCTCTCTCTCTCTCTCTCTCTCTCTGTTTGTTTCCACCTTCAATGCATGCATATATATGACTAATTGACTATGTATGTGGGGAGCAGATGGGAACTCAGAGTCTTCAAAGTCGGTGAAGCTGAGAGAAGACTGGAGAAAACGTTCCAGACCCATTCCTCCAGGAGGCACCTACCCGGCCAAAGATCATTGCAGGTTAATACAAATATGATATATCTTTTCCTCATTTTATTTTGATAAATTACCAAAAGCTTAAGTTGTGATCAAACTCAGGGTCCCCTACTCTTTACCATAATAAATTACCAATTGTTCCAAAAACTTAAGCTGTCGGGAAATTGGTGAATTTAATGACTTAACCATAATTCTAACATGTTTTGATTCAATTTTGGTCATGCAGTCACTGCGGGTTGTGTGATACGTATTACATTGCGCATGTCAAGAATGCTTGTGCTTTCTTGGGAGATGGCATGTCTAAGATTGAAGTAAGTTGCTTTTCTTAATTACATTACTCCTTTAATCATAAATTTCCACTTTTTAAATTATGTTCTTCATTCAATCATTTGTATAGTGCTCTTTAATTATATCCCAATTTGGACAAAAACCCATTACAACCGTTTACTTTTAACTAAACATATCTTTCACTTCCTATCTGCACTGCCACTGCTTAATAAGGGAAAAATAAATGTATTTAATTCTTAGAAGGGCACATTTCATGTATAAGTGTGTGTACTTTTCACATTTATTCAGTGTTTCTATGCATGGTGATGGAGTTTTCTATATTTAAGGGGTGAAAAATGAAAACACAATTAAAAGTTTGCTTCATATGAACTAGCAATGCACCGATTCCAGTTTTCTATTTACTTAAATTAGCTGATGGGTCAACGTGGGTTCAAAGTTTAGGCCACAATTTACTTTGCACAATCTGATTTTTCAGTTCTTTTCTTGAGAGTTTAGATTTTACATTTTAAGGGAAAAGGAAAGAGGATAAAAGAGAGGCCATCTTCTTTTCACATTTGTACACTGTTTGTATGCATGTTGCACTGAGGAAACAAATGTGTCTTTCATATTTACAATATAATTTTGTGTATTGCGACTGGGGGAAGACATAATTAAAAAATAAATAAAAATCCATATTTAAACTGACAATGCATCAATTTTAAAGTAGCTGCTGGATCATTTTCAACTTGAAGCTTGGACCATAATTAATGTTGCAGAATTGGATTTTGGGCATTACTTATAACTAGCATTGCTTCATTTGTTCTATATAGGAAGAATTAGAATGTCGATAGGGAGTTACATATTGATGGTTCAAACTCATCATTTTAGGATGTAATCTTTACAAATTTATGCAAAACACTTTGGGGTTTTACCAGAAATGGTAATAAGGAGTTAGTGTGACCCTGCATTCTTGGGTCTTTTGCGCTTAAGGTCCTTTATTTTGCATCAGTTGCCTTTGAGATGCCTCTTCTTCATTCTTGAGTAGGTTTATATGCATGTCATGACTCGGGTTCATAATGGTATCAGTCCCTGAAATTGTAAAACTGATTTAAACATAATTAGGATGTAAATTAAGCTATGTAAAATTTATTGGACTCATTGTGAAAGCTATATAAAACAAAGTGAAGATTAAATTCCATTGGGGGAACTAAAGCTGAATTGCCCAATCTCAACACCTGAATGCCCTTGAGTTATCACCATTGAAGTTCTAATGACCAGTTGTTTAATTACAAGAATTTAATGACCAATCATCACTATTGAAGTTCATATGACCAGTCATTTAAATAAAAGAGTATGATGGTTATATACCTCTTCTCTCAAAATATTAAGTTGATAGAAAGGTGTAAATTTAATGGTTGTTCCCATTATTCTAATAATCTCTCTTACGTGTGAGCCCAAACTCCCCTTTAGGCCCAACACGTGGAATTTTATTTTATTTTTAAAATGGGAGGTAGAGTGGAGACAAGGTTTGAACTTAGAATCACCTAATCTAATACCATGATAAATTATTATATCTCCCAAAGGCTTAAGCTGATAATAATGGGTAAATTTAATCTTTTAATTGGCTTTCTAATATATATTTTCTTGGGACTGAGGCCATTGTAGGTCTGTGAGTTATATTGTCTCTTTGATATCATATTTAAACTATTAGATCTGATGTTCCTAAATCACTATCTACACTTGCAATACCAAAATTTTGAAACTTTTGAGTGTTTTAACTACCTTCTACAACTTCTAGTTTAGCATTTTAGTAAATCAGTAAAGTTTGTTAATTCTATCAAACTCAAGTTGTTGCTTTGATACACTTGCTTTAGATATTTAATTATGTATAATTATTTTAATTAAATAAAAAACTTAATTTTTTGTTACTCAAGCCTTGTATTAATCTTTTCACCATTCAGGAATTGGAACCCATAGTGCATGGTAGAGGGAGGAAATCAAGTTCCTTAGATGAGACATACTTAGGGGTCTATAAGGAACTGCTGTATGCTCGTAAAGTAAAGCCTGTAGAAGGTAATTATTTTTTATTCTTTTCTGATTTCCTACAATTCTTTTATCTGTCTCATTTTGGGGGTTTCTTACTTCCCCTTGAATCTTGATGCACAAACAGCTTGTTTGAGATTTCAAGTATAATGAATTTGACATTTAGTGTACACTAGGTAATATGAGGTTTGAATTAGTTTTAACTTGCTATCTTAATTTGGATTATACTAATTTGTATTCATATACAGATGGAGAAGTATTGCTCTTCTATCTTATAATCCAAAAGGGCAGTATTTTTTTTGCCACCCTTTTCCATTGATGGTGTCTTGTGACAAATATCTTAAAATATAAAAATAAATAATAAAAAAAAGAAAAAAAGGCATCTGTCCATGATGTGAATAGTTGTGGAGGATATATAGTGCTCTAATGAGAATAGCTAGCAGGGATTCTTTTGAACACTAAATGCGTTCTCATAGGTTTTTTCTTTTTCACAAGGAACGACTCAAACCATCTGTTGATTCTATCTATTTATTCTGGTTTTCCAGGCATCCATTTTACCAAACATATTTTTTCATTCAAATCTTGTCTAAAATCTTACTTTTATTTTTTGCATTTTAATTTAATATGATTTTAATTGTTATTTAGTTTTATAGAACTGTAGTTTTAGTTATAGGAAGCACAAAGTCAGTTCTGCAAGTGTTATGTTTATTATTAATCTTTTTCATAATATCCATTTAAGACATCATGCATCTTGTCTCTTTTTAAGTTGAAGCTTTCAAATTAATGTCAATGTTATAAACAAGATTTTATGTTAACACTACTAATATCATTTTCGAGCTTTGTTTATGAGGCATTAATTTCCATACATCTTTTTATGACTTGAAAATATGGAAGAAAGCATGTTAGATGCTACAAATCTTGGAGAGGCCAGACTAATGTCAATATAGGGTCAAGGGTGACTGGTGTTGGCTTCCCTAACTTTATTTAACGTGTCTTGAATTCACTGTCTAAATATAATGTCACTGATTAGTTAAAAAAGACATTATATTTTAGGGAAAATTACACTTTTCCACCTTAAACTATACCCCATTTACAGAGTTATAACTTTGGGTGAACAATCATGCATTTCAATCGTTCAGGGGGCAAAGTGTAAAATGGGATATAATTTAAGGTGGTAAAGTGTAAATTTCGCCTAGATTTTATGTGAAAGTTTCTTTGTGTATTCTATATCAGTTTTGATGGTTCCTTTGACAGTGAAGTATGGTTTTGCATTTTTCTTTGGTTGAACTTATGCAGACATATGCTGCATTTTTACGTAAACTATTATCTGTTAGTTTCATTTCTGTTGTAGGTGAATTCTGTGAGAATTTTGGGCCAATTGAAGTATTGTTTAACTTAATTTTTCTTTGAACTTTCTATGATTATAGGAGCTCAGTGGACAGGGATAGTAACAACTATTGCAGTTGAAATGCTTAAATCAGGCATGGTAGAAGCTGTCATTTGTGTGCAAAGGTAGTGATACAAATTTAAAATTGTGGATGGTAGAATTAATGTAGGTGTTTATTGATTATCAATGCCATTTTTAATGTATATAAATTTTTGGACTTCTTTGGTCATGTTATTTTGTTTACTGACAGTGATCCAGAGGACAGATTAACACCTAGACCTGTACTAGCAAGGTTTGCATCTAGCTCTTTTGACTTACACTTTGATCTAAGATACTCTTAGTCTCTTAACATATTCAGTTGAGAGTTTTTACTTTGGTTGCTTACTTGCCTTTTCATCAGAATATAATGCTTACATCATATTTTTATTTACAATAGGACACCAGAGGAAGTTCTAGCTGCTAAAGGTGTCAAGCCAACATTATCTCCTAATCTGAATACCCTTGCCCTTGTTGAGGTGACTGGTATTCTCTTTCATTGGTGACAATTTTTTTTTTTTTTTTACTATTTCCTTGGGCTTTTGACATCTATTCTTGGTTTTTAATGCATTTTTTATATAAGAACACCAATCTGATTTGAGAACTGAAACTTATGGTTTTCTTAGATTTAATGAAATCCTACAACTTTCCATATGTCATAGCACGATTTTAACATTTTATTTTTTAGGCCCAAATCATATCATAACTTCCATCCCTTGTTGCATATATAAATTTTTTTATTTTTTCAATGGAGACATTTCTTGGTTTTTATTGATTCATTACAGTTTTAGTTTATACTTTTAGCTTCTTATTTTAATGGTGTACTGCTCCTCTCTTATATTCTTCTTGTGTTCTTGGTACTCCCTTGGCAAGATTTCTTTCATAGGGAAAGGCCGGGTTGGTAGAAGAGAAGGAGACAAAAATATGTGCAACAAAGGATGGCCTGAAATATAAAACAAATGTGTTAATCTTCTATTCAAGAACCATAATTTATTGCTTTTTCATGATTTGATTATGTCATTAATTTTTGAAAGTCTGAATATTCTTCTCTCTAGCCATGTCTAGAAACTCTTCAGTATGATCCATTAGAGAGGCCCGGCTACCTCAAATTAGTCAGAGATATTGTTACTGGTTAATTTTTACTTCTGTTTTGGATCGATATGGGTGGATTTCGTAGTTTTTTTATTGAATCGAAGTTGTTTCAATTGGTGGTTGAGGAAGGGGAGAACTTTTTCTCCCTTAAGATTTTTGAAAGGGGGAATTATTTCATGCAATCAGTTTTTATGGGTAGGAATGCAGCACGTTGGTTAATGCAAAGTTTGGAACATATGGTGATTGGGGTCAACCCCAAACACTTCTTTACGCTCAGGGAAGGAGACACCGCATACACAGTGCAATGGGGTTCTAACTCGTTTGGCCAATATTTGTTAGTAATAGAATTAAAAGTTGGCGGGATGAGAAGATCGATCATTATTCCGGCAGGTAAGGCACAACAAGGTTGGAAGGTCTTTGGAATTGAATTAAGGAGAATGTTGGAACCTTCTCATTATGCGTTGGGTGGTCCAAAAGCTTTACCGTACAAGGCTAAGTTGGGTTCAGTGATTCACCCTTCTCGGTCCTTTGTTGATATGGTAAAAGCACCTCTGCAAGTAAGGAAGCAGTTGCATCAGCCCTCCATTAGAGAGACAGAGGAGATTCAAGTAGTGGAGAGCACAATGCCGCCTCCGAGAGACAAAGCTGGGAATCAGGTGGTGGCTTTTGAAGTTCTGGCAAACACTGCTATACCGGTTGCTGTGGGTGGTGTGGAGGGGAGTCACCATGATAATAATGGAGTTGCTAAGTCTAAGGAGAAAATCCCGGAACAAATAAATTCAGATTGCATAATTTGAATTTGAAAGATGTTGGTTCTGGTAGGGAGCGTCCAATTAGGAGATCTAGCTGGTTAGGGAAAGGCTTGATTGTGGAAGTAAATGAATTTGGAAAGAGGCGGGTGTTTTGGCAACATTATAGGGGTGATAAGCAATCTGTGAAGTGGGTGGCACGTGAGGCCAATCCTGCCCAAGTTGGTATTAAGGGAATGGACACTGGGCTTTCTGAAGCCCATGCACCTGGGTTGGGAAGTTTTAAGAGTTGCTCAGGCCCACTGTTGAATAGGTCTTTTATTTTTGAGGCAAAGGCTTGTTCTAAGTAGACCCAAAATAAGCCCAGCCCAGGTATTACGGGTCTATTTATGGAGGATGGTGTGCTAGAGTCAAGCAACTCAGGCCTGAGCTCAGTCTCGAATGGTGAGAGTGTGAAGGTGGTCCCTACGAGCTCGGTGCTTAATTCTCTACCACCAAGGAGGCCGGCGATGGTTCCAATGGTCTCACTGGGTTCATTCTCTTCCATATCGGCACCGGAACTTCCTGGTGGGAGTGGGTCTAGTGTCTAGGTGAGTCCGAGATGCTTTACCCAGTCCACCACCTTGCCGATATTGGCAGCGGAAGTGGCCCAAGCTGCTTGCGAGCTGGGTTCAGCTTCCTTAGCTCCGATATGTACTTCAGTGGAGCCGGCGGAGTCAAAGGAGGTGTCTTCAGGGGACCCAATAGAAAAACTGGTGGAGAAGTCATCTCCGGCGATGACGAAGGATGAGGATAATGAGTTCTTGGGTCCGGAGGTTAGGGTGACGGTGCATGAGGCGTCTGAGGGTAAGGAGGTTTTTAATTCTTCTCCCACTATTAGGGAACTGGTCAGTGATTTAGACAAATCATGGGGTAATTCCAAAGAGTGGATGCTACAATTGCGGGATGGTCGACAAATAGTGATTCCACTATCTCTATATCGATCTCCAGAGAGTGTGTCAGATTGCTCAGTCACTGATGTAGAGACTGTAACAGGTATTGACTCTTTTATCATTGACGGTCAGATGGTTAGCTGGGCAGAGGACTGTGATGGGTTAGTTGATTCCGTGTCTATTCTTAATGAGGCAGAGGAGGAGATGTGGGATTTTGATGTGAGGTCGATGTCTGGGGAGTGTAGTGGCAAGCCTTTAGTTGTGGTACCTTTGGCCACAGAAGTTCCTTTGGAGTTGGAGTGTAGTTCTGAGCTGGGGGGTGGGTGTAAGGAGTCGGTTGATGGTAATAATTTATCACAATGGGTAACAAATCGGATTAAGGCTTTTAGAAAATCAGTGGGCACTTCTTTGGAAGGTTTTGAGGAGCAGATTATGGGTTTGCTGCTAGCTATAGAGGCCAGGAAAAAGAATAAAAAGCTTAAGGCAGTAGAGGATCATATGAAGCCCAGCAAGTCGGGGCAGAAAGGTCAGCGGGAGTTGAAAAATTTATTGACCTCTATGAATGTTGAGGTTGGGTTAACGAAATCAAGGAATGTAAGCAAGGAGCAGGCTGTGGTAGTTCATCAATGAATTTGAAGATTATTTCTTGGAATGTTAGAGGGCTGAATGATAGGGATAAAAGGCTTCGGGTTCATAATATGGTCAGGAGATGGGGGCCAGATGTTGTTTGTCTTCAAGAAACTAAAATGGAGCTGATAACTAGAGCTGTGATTCGCAGTTTGTGGAGGGGTCAACATGTTGATTGGTCTTATCTAGGCTCTTGTGGAGCTTCTGGAGGGGTGCTATTGATGTGGGATACACGGGTTGTGAATAAAGTGGAGGAAGCTGTGGGGCGATTTTCGGTTTCTTGTAGATTTACAAGTGTGTCAGATCAGTTTGTCTGGGCATTTACCGGTCTGGGCATTTACCGGCGTTTATGGTCCTAATTCTGTGAGAGACAGAAGGTTCTTATGGGAGGAATAATTTGGTTTGAACAGTTGGTGGAATGTTCCATGGTGTGTGGGTGGTGACTTTAATGTGGTAAGGTTTCCTTCCGAACGTTCTGGTTCTACCTCTTTTACTGCTGCTATGCGGGAGTTTTCCAATTTTATTTCTAAGCAAGGCCTCATTGATATTCCGCTTCAAGGGGGACCTTTCACTTGGTCTAATACTCGTGAAGTTACTTCGAAGGCTAGGCTAGACAGATTCTTGTTTTCTGCAGATTGGGAGGATAAGTTCCCATCTGTCTCTCAACAACGCTTGCCTAGGCTGTTATCTGATCACTTCCCGATTGTTCTTGAGGGTGGTTCCTTTCAGAGAGGTAGGAGGCCGTTTAGATTTGAGAATATGTAGCTTAAAGATGAGGGTTTTGTGGAGAGGGTGCGATCTTGGTGGGAATCTTATAATTTCCAAGGAGCTCCGAGTTTTGTTTTGGCCAATAAATTGAAGCTTTTGAAAAATGATTTGAAGAAATGGAATGTAGAGGTTTTTGGGAATGTTGAAGAACGGGTGAGAAAATTGTGGCAAGAGCTTAGTGATTTAGAGAAGATTGAGGATAGTCGAGCTTTATTGGAGGAGAAAAGGCTGGAGTTGGAGAGAGTTCGAGGTGAATTAGAAAAAGTACTTTGATGGAGGAAATCTCTTGGAGGCAGAAGTCTAGAGTCCTTTGTATTAGAGAGGGAGATAGGAATACCAGATTCTTTCATCGTATAGCTAACTCTCACAGAAGATTTAATTCCATTGATAGGCTTATGGTGGATGGTGAATTGTCTTCAGATCCGGAGGCTATGCTGAAACTGTGACGCATGGACCTTTATTAGATGATGTGGAGTTCTCTTGTATCTCAGAGGAAGATGCTCTTTGGCTAGATAGGCCATTTGATGAGGAAGAGGTGTTTGGGGTGATTAGTGATTTTAAGGGTGATAAGGCTCCTGGCCCGGATGGATTTTCTATGGCATTCTTTCAGTCTTGCTGGTGTATTTTGAAGGCTGAAATTATGGCAGTGTTTCAGAATTTTCATACTCAGGCTGTGTTTGAGAAGAGCCTTAATGCTTCTTTCCTTGCTCTTATTCCCAAAAAGGTGGATGCTGTGGAGATTAGGGATTTCCGGCCTATTAGCTTAGTTGGTGGAATTTATAAGATTATTTCTAAGGTGTTGGCCAATCGTCTTAGAATGGTGGCACATAGGCTTATTTCAGATTCTCAGAATGCATTTGTGAAAGGTAGACAGATATTGGACTCTTTTTTAATTGCTTCAGAATGTGTTGATAGTAGATTGAGGTCAGGTGTTCCAGGAGTGTTGTGTAAGTTGGATGTGGAGAAGGCATATGACCATGTGAGTTGGGGTTTTTTAATGTATATGCTTCAGCGCTGTGGGTTTTCAGAGAAATGGAGAAAATGAATAATGTGTTGCATCTCTACTGTTAGATTCTCCATTTTGATCAATGGTAGTCCTTCTGATTTCTTTGGTAGTTCTAGGGGGATTCGGCGAGGGGACCCTTTGTCTCCGTTGCTATTTGATATTGTTATGGAGGGTTTAAGTCGTATGTTGGATGTGGCTGCTACTACTAGTCAGTTTTCAGGCTTCTCTATAGGTAATACGACTGGCAACTCGGTGATGGTGTCTCATCTTTTATTTGCTGATGACACTCTTATTTTTTGTGATGTTGATCCTTCGCAAATAGCTAGTTTGAGAGCAATTCTGGCTAGATTTGAGGAGGTCTCAGGTTCAGGGATTAACTTGGGGAAATCTGAGTTGGTTCCTATAGGGGTGGTGCACAATATGGATGTTCTGGTGGGGATGTTGGGTTGTAGGCAATCCTCTCTTCCATTGAGATATTTGGGGCTTCCGTTAGGAGCTAAATTTAAGGAGGTGTCAATTTGGAACCCCATTTTGGAAAAGATGGGAAAGAGATTAGCAGGCTGGAAGAGGTTGTATCTATCTAAGGGAGGTAAGGTAACTCTTATTAAAAGTACTCTTTCCTCCTTACCTACATACTACCTTTCCCTTCTGCCTTTACTTGGGAAGGTGGCAAATCGTATGGAGAAGTTACAATGAGATTTTCTGTGGAGTGGTATTAATGGTGATTCTAAATTACACTTAGTTAGTTGGGCTTAGGTTTGTAAGCCGCTGCAGGTTGGAGGGTTGGGTATTAGACGATTGAGGAGTTTTAATTCTGCCTTGTTAGGAAAATGGTTATGGAGGTATGGCATGGAGACTGATGCTTTATGGAGGAAGGTTATTGAGGTGAAATATGGGAATGATTGGGGTGGTTGGTGCACGAAAAAGGTGACCAGTGCTTATGGTGTTAGTTTGTGGAGACATATTAGGAGTGGTTGGATGAGTTTTTCTAAACTACTTCTATTTGATGTGGGGGATGGTACTAGAGTGAAGTTTTGGAAGCATTTGTGGTGTGGAGATCGTACTCTCCAAGAAGCTTTTCCAGAACTTTATTGTATTAGTAGAACAAAGGAGTCTTTAGTAGCGGAGGTGATGTGTTGGTCTGGTGGGAGGATTCATTGGGATGCTAAATTTCGTCGCCCTCCTCAAGATTGGGAACAAGAATCCTTTGATCTATTTATGGATATGTCTACTCTTCGACGGTACGAGGATTGGGTCCGGATAGGGTGTGTTGGAAGCCAATAAGGAATAGAGGTTTTGAGATTCGAGGATTCTATCTGTCTTTATACCCTCCTCCCATATTATCCTTCCCTTGGAAGATGATTTGGAAATCGAAGGTTCCTCCAAGGGTAGCCTTCTTTTCATGGTTTGCTTCCTTAGGTAAGATTTTAACAACAGATAACCTTCACAAGCGACGTCTGGTAGTTCTTGATTGGTGCTATATGTGTAAGAAGTGTGGGGAGTCAGTGGATCATCTTCTTCTTCATTGCCCCATTGCTTGTGAGTTGTGGTCGTTGGTGTTTTGTTTGTTTGGAATTCATTGGGTTATGCCTCAAAAGGTTATTGAATTGTTTGAGTCTTGGCAAGTAAAGTTTGGTCGACATAGAAATATTGAGTTGTGGAGAATTGTGCCTCATTGCTTGGTATGGTGTATTTGGCGAGAAAGGAATGCTAGAAGCTTTGAGGGATGTGAACGCTCTATGTTAGAGATTAAGTCTCTTTTTTACACACGCTCCTCGATTGGAGTGTGGTTTTTTGTCATTTTTTTTGTTCTTCCCTTCCTGTTTTACTTGATCGTTGTACTCTTGGTTATTGATTTATGCCCCCATAGTACATTCCCAATGTACTCGAGTTGGCTGTTTTTAGTTTTTTAATAAAATTTTTGTTACTTATCAAAAAAAAAAAGGTACTCCCTTGGCATTCTTCTTGAAAATTATTTTACTCACACACACATGCATATAAAGAAAGAAAAAGAAAAGAAAGAACCTCTGGAGATGAATGATCATGGTCAAGGTGCTTATTGGAAACAAACGTAGGGTGAGTACTAAGCCAGAAATAAGGCTGGAATTCTCTAGAAACTCAGGTTTTAGAAGGCATATAATCATTCTGACTGAGGAAGGTGGATGTTATGTTTATTTTTTTATTTTTAACTTTTCTACTGTTTTGTCACTCTTAATACAGTAACTAGGAGCATGATGAGCATGATTAGTCTTTCATTTCATGTGAGGATTTTCCTTTGTTGATTCAGATAGTAATAATAGTGTGTTCTAGCTCTTCATTTGCAAATATTAGTGTTCATGGAGAGATCAACATGACAATTAGCATAGATCATTTCTTCTTAAATGGTTACAATATTGACATGTTTCAGTCTGCTTTGGCAAGGATGATGGGAAAGTATTGGCATATTTTATTCCTTTTTGGTTATTATTACATGTGTGTGTGTGCTATGCTGACTTGTTTAAGAGTATCTTATTTTCTAGATGGCGGCTCCTGTAAGCTCAATTTTATATATTGCTTCAAAAATCTAGTGAGTCAAATATTCATTTCTCCCTTACAACAGGCTGCAGGAGTAAAACGTCTTCTTTTCTGTGGTGTGGGTTGCCAAGTGCAAGGTATGGCATGTAATATGATCTGGGAATTTCTATTTTTGTCTATTTTCTCTATTGTGACTTGTACCATTGTAATGCAGAGTAATTTCTTAAACTGCAGCATTACGATCTGTGGAGCACCACTTGAATTTGGAAAAGCTCTATGTATTAGGCACTAATTGTGGTAATAGATTCAAATTCATTTTGTTCTTCTTATATTTTGTCAACTTTATAGTTTTAGATTTCAGAAAACTGTTACTCTAGGCCCCCCAAAGGATGTAGATATTGCAAAGGACATTATATCATGTTAGATATGAGTCAGCGATTTTCAAATTTGATACATGAACGTACTGTCTGATAGTTTGGTAAATTTGTGTGGTTGAAAAGTCAAAATATTATACATTCCACCTTGCCCCTGTGCCTTGAAAATGGGTGGCGAAGCAATTTTTGCACTTGGAACCTGCGAGGCATATAATTTCATTTTACTTATCCAACTGGCATATGTGGGTGACATTTGTGATGGGATTTGAAAATGTATCTTATCTTGTAATCAATATA
Source organism: Quercus ilex subsp. ballota (assembly GCA_032727855.1). Classification (NCBI taxonomy): domain Eukaryota; kingdom Viridiplantae; phylum Streptophyta; class Magnoliopsida; order Fagales; family Fagaceae; genus Quercus; species Quercus ilex. Next base: position 22,531,774 of record CM064913.1, on the reverse strand, counting down.
TTTAAGGACAAAGTTTAGCTACAATTTCGGTTGTAGCCTAAGGCTACAATCTTACTCAATATCTTTTTATTGGAGGTGAATTTTGACAAATCCATCATTGGATTATATTTTCTTCTTATATTCTCCATGCTTGCAAAATTTCTAGAAAATTAAAGATCAATAGATATGTTATCAATAAATTGTTTAAATTGCAAGTTTTTGTAGTTTAAAAGTATGCATAAAATATAAGTTTAAAGATCATATAGTAAATAATATTTTATTGACACAAAATTTGACATGTGTATTAAGAGTATAAAAAACATATAATTCAACAGTTAGATTTTCAAAATATGTAGTAATATTTATTTTATTGAATAAGATTGTAGACTTAGGCTACAACAAATTTTGTAGCTAAAGTTTGTCCTATATTTAATACATGTGCTATAGTTTTCTAATATAAAATTATTCAAGTCACCCAAAGCACTTGAAAAATAATTTGAATAATTATTAAATTTTGTATTCCACAGTTGATAATGGAACTCGAGAAGGACTGGATAAGTTTCTAAAGGCTGCAAGTAGTGAACCAGAAACAGTTCTTCATTACGAGTTTATGCAAGATTACAAGGTTTGTGCTAAGAGATTCTTTCTTTTGGAGTTTTAACATTAGCGCCTATTGAGCATTTAGGTGGCCAAGTCAAATATATAAATCACTTAGTTATCATTGAAGCACATACTTCATTCTTTAGAAGAGTCTCACAGTGAGTCAAATGTCTAAGAGAAGTGGACAATGTGCTAGCTCAAGTGGCATCTCCTCCCCTTGAAAGTTTAGGATGGTGGGTGAGGTCATGGGTTTAAGATCCACATGATGTGTGTAACTTACCAATGGCATTTTTGCAGCCAACCTTGCCATTTAAAGGGCACATGACATAAGTTGAAATCGCAACACCCCCCCCCCCCCCCCCCCCACCACCAAAAGTTGAAATATAGCTTGTTGATTCACTTTTAAAAATAATATTCCTTGAAGTCTTCTTCTTGTACTTTGATAGGTTCATTTGAAGCATTTGGACGGTCATATTGAAGAGGTAAAACAATCCACATATTTTAAGTTTGGCCTTACAAATCACAATCATGCTGCTTCATCCAGTTCAAATTTTAACTAAAGCAGGTTCCTTATTTCTGTCTACCAGCAAATGATTTGGTTGATGTTATTGCTCCTTCTTGCTATAGGTAATTTCTTCAAGTCTGTTATTTATCACTTCAAATTATTAGTCAGCGCTCATAATAATAATAATAATAATATTATTATTATTATTATTATTATTATTATTATTATGTGATTGCTGGTGAATCATGGAAAAAATTAAATGGAAAACTCATGCAAATTTTCCCTTTTTATTGCTATGAAGGTTGAATTGAGTTATAAGTGTCAAACAGTGATCATCTAGGCAAGATCAAGGATTTGACTGATTCATGAAGGGTGTCTGTCCAAACAAGCTGTGCTGCCATTCCTAATGGCAACTTTAGAATGCTTTCTTATATAAAAGATGAATGGAATACTGAATGAAAACATTGACAGAGTGCAATTAACCTGTCACGTCTCTTATCTAGGTAGTGCTCATGATAAAGTTGGGTGTTTGCATAGGCCTAAGTTTGTTTCTCTAGGCAAGCATATCATTGCACTCACCACTGGAACAGCTATAACTGTATTATTAACAATGAACTCACTGAAAATCTGCTTCAGCCAGTGACTTTGTATTTACAGGATATGTTTCATAACTTACAATTACCACATCAGATGTTTACTTCTAAAATAAATGTTTTGTGACCATTAAAGATTGTTCTAACTATTCAAATTTTTGTTGTCCTGCAGCTGTTTTGACTACACAAATGCCTTAGCGGTGAGTTTTGCTACTCAACAAGTAATTCATCTCAATGTGCATCATATGATTAGAAGGCCTGTGTTAATTCAACAATGAAAGATTGATTTGCTATTACTTTGCAAATTCTGCTACTCAATAATTATTTTATGGGGTCCATGTGTGAAGTCCAATTGAAGTAAAAGTCATGTGGTTTTAAAGGTTTATGTATGGGTCTTTTAGGGTTAAAAACATTTTTTTTATTGCTTATGGTCATATTTGTAGTCATGGTAAATCTGTAATTTCTGCAGTTCTTGCAAATTACAGGTTTTTGGTAATTTATTGAATCTAGAATTTTCTAGGAGATCCTAAGTATATTAGATTTTACTTTCTTTAACTCTGAGTTAGTCTTTTATTAGGATTTATGTTCTAAGTTGACCTTTGTGTGTTCTTTCCTTCCTTTCTCTTCTCTTCTTCTCTTTTGTTGGGTGCATGTGGGTCCAGCCAACATATGATTATGGCTGAACGGTTTTTAGACCCCTTAAAACACAACAAATGGATTAACCTAGTTTATTAGCCAAGTGATTAACTTAGTCAAATTATGCAAATCTAGGTTAACACAATCAAATAATCATATCTAGATATAAAGCAGCGGAAATATAAAGAACACAAAGATATGATCACCCAGGAAACCACACGGTAAAAACCTGGGGAGGATTTGACCTAGCTATTCTCAAGGTAAACTTGAATCCACTATATGAAAGAATTGAAGTTCATACAAAAGGACTTACAAGCTCCCCGCTTGACTTCCTAATGCTACCCACCAGTAGAACTTACTGACACGACCACGTGCAAGTTCCGAATTCACGGACTCCTTCTTTCTTAGATTCTCCAATCAGCTACAAGCACCTACGCTTGTTATTCTTTAAGCTCCAATGGCAGCAACTGAGTTGATCACCAAGATGTTGATATTATCTCTACCTTGAAAACCTTAAGTTTATGTGAAGGAAAGCTACTCAAGGATCTCACAAGAGATTCACACAAACCGCAAAGTATGAGCAACAATACAACCAGAGCAACTCTTAAAAAACGTGGCTAGGGTTTTGCCTTATATACTTAGGGCAAAAACATAAAACCCTAAACGTTTAATGAGGTAGGGTTGAGTTGGAAATTCTGCAGAAAAAGCATTCTGGTCGACTTTCGATCGATCGAATCTAACTTTTAATCGATCGAGCTAAGCCGAAATGCACCAATGCATCTGCAGCCTCTCGATTCCAACTTTACATGAATTACACAACTTTGAGCAAGCCTAAACAAGACTAAACACATTGTTTTGATCATGGTTTGCCAACATTACACATTAGAGTTCTAAATACACAAATTCCTAAATCTTTAGAACCTAACAATGGTTATAATAAGCAAGGGTGGCAGTCAAGCCATATCACTACTGTTCAGATAGGAATTTTTTTTAATAGCTAATGCTTGTGAGAATCCTTGATCAATTAGGATTAAAAGTTTTAGGTGGTTCTGTCTTATAGGGTTGTGCCACATAAGAAGTATTAGAGAGGGTTGTGCTGCATAAAAAGAAAATAGAAGAAAAGAGAAAGACAGGAGAGTGCAAAATAAATAGTGCAGCCAAGTGTGTGATGCAGTGAGCGCAGTGAAAAAAGAAAAATTGTGTGTGTGAGAGCAAAGAAGATGGAGAGATTTTCTTTATCCATGAGACATACACAAGAGAAGATTAATTTGGAGTTTACTCTAGGGATATGTTTTGGGTACTACAACCACGGGAAGTTGTTGTATTTAGAGTGCGACTGAAGATTCCAATTGAGTTTATATTATTCTTAGAGAGAGATATTATTGTATTTGATGTGGATCTCAAGTGAGGCATAAACTTGAAAGGATATTTTAATTGATTTGATAATAGTGAATGGAAGTAGGCCATGTAAATCTTGTCTTGTGAGATTGTTGGCACATATTTTATGTATTTTTTACATATCTAGGAATTGGGTTAAATTCCTAACATCTTTTTTGTAGTAAAGTTCACAGTTTTTGTTCTTACAGCCCGGACACCACAAAAATGTTTTTTTTTTTCAACTCCAAATCAAGCCCTTTCTTTTACCTATCAAAACCCTAAAAGTCCACATATTTTCTTTTATTTTTGATAAGTAATATTGATATAAAAAAAAGAGTCACTCAAGTATATAGGGAGTATACAATCAATTACGAAAATTACATAAAGCTAGCAATCAACAACTGAATAAAGATTGGACTCCTCAGAGCTGACAACCAGTCCATTAGTTCTTAAGAAGAATAACTTGAGATCAGGCATTGTTCTTTTTGTACCTTCAAAGCTCCTGTTATTTCTTTCCCTCCAAATACCCCACATCAAACAATGGGGGGCAACTTTTCATATGTAACCATTCTGATGACGACCACATTGACCTCGCCAACAACCTAGTTACTCAACAACAAACTTTGGCATCACTGGCATCACTCAACACATTCCAAACAAACCCAATACCTTGGACCACAAGTCTATAGCAATGAAGCAATAGGTGATTAGTTGATTCACCATTACATTTGCACATATAACACCAATCCGTAATCCATACCTTTTTTCTCCTTAAATTGTCAACCATCAGAATTTTCCCAAGGCTACAATCCATACAAAGAAAGCTATTCTAGGAAGGACCTTTGGCCTCCATATTCTTTTCCAAGGGAAAGATTGATCATTAGTGCCAACCAAGAGTTGGTGATAACCACTAACCTTAAAACCCTTTTTCTATCTAGTTTCCAGCAGATCTTATCTTCCCCAATCCCCATTACTGGCGTGCAATAAATGGTATCCATGAAGCTCACCAAGGACTCCAACTCCTAATCCTGTATGGCCCTTATAAAATGCACATCCCAATGAAGGACCCCCTTGGTGACCTTCATAAGATCTGCCACACTTGCCTCATTTTCAAAGCTGATCTTGAATAATTTGGGATAGCATACTGCAAGAGAACTCACCCTACACCACCGGTCTTGCCAAAACTTCACTCGTGACCCATCTCCAACCTCATACTAAATTTAACACGACAAAGAAGGCCAACCCCGTCTAATAGTCTTCCATAGGCATACTCCATAAGGACTGGGGACTATACTGGTATCCCAACCCTCCCATTCACAACCATACTTCACCTCTATCACTCGCATCCAGAGCGCGTCCCTCTCAAAGCTCAAAATGCCGCAATCACTTCCTAGCAAAGCTTCATTAAAAAGTCTCAAACTCCTAATAGCCCACATATATTTTCTTCTACAAAACAGCCATCAAATAACTCATCAAACCAACTTTTAATTACTAACACAACTCCATAACCCTTTCTTCTACAACTCTAAATCCTATTTTCACAAATCCTCCTAACCCTAAACTCACCAGAAATTACACGCAGACAAATTCCCCACGTCAAGTCATTTCCTATGATAATATTTTCTGAACTTTCTCTTTACTAAATAAGAGCACTATGAGAGAACTTTTTTTTTTTAGACATTTTACTGGCTTCAATGATGTCAAGCGATGTTGTTATCTTTGGGCTGTATTTTTGATGTGCATTTGAATTTCATCATGCCCCCCTTCAGCATCCATTTTTTGGCAAGTGTCTTAATTAAATAATGGTAGTTTAAGTCTGAATTAGGGTTTGTTTGGATCTGCTTATTTTGCTAAAACTGAAAACTTTTTGCTGAAAGTACTGTAAATAAAGATAAAAGTTAGCTGAAATAATACAGTGTGACTCATGAATAGTACAAAAAAGTGCAATGGGATCCATGAATAATAGCAAAAATAAGTTGAATAGTAAAATAAGCTGGTTTTTTTAATTTTTGCCAAACACACACTTAGATTCAAAGAGGACAATGTAATTTAGTCTATATGAGAAATCTAGAAACCTTGCCTGCTTGAATAAAAAAAAATGAATGTCAGTGATATTTTGAGACTTTATAGATGAATTGGACAGTGTTTGATGTAGGCAAAGTTTAAGAGCCCTTCTAGACATATAAAATGCAAATATTAATAGACACAGAGCACAATGTCAAATGAAAACCCTCAATAAATTCTTCCTAGCCATTTGGAATTTGATAAAATCCTTATTAATTTTTGCTATTTACATGGCCCAACTGTTGCTAACCATGGATGTCTTGTGCAATTTTGTCTTCCATGCTTAAAAATCTATTTATCTGGATATTCTAAGGAACCTTTATGCTTAATATTATTTTTAAGTTGGAATGCTCTTACCCGTTGCACACATATACATGTAACCTTTTCTCTAATTTTGTGTTTTTTACAATTCCACATCTGTATACACAAATACAGGTCAGATAACTTATTTTTTCAATAACTAATTAAATTTGCCAGCCTGTCTCAAGAATCATGGTTACATGCATGTATTAGAATTCACCTTGGATCTGACTTTTTTGTCCTGTAAAGCAGCAGCAAGAAAGAAGTGCTACACTTCATTGGTTGTATAATGCATCTCTCCAATTGCAGGATCTGGTGGTTGGATACATGGGTGTGCCGAAATATTCTGGAATCAGCATGACACAACATCCACAGTATGTTACAGTCAGGTAAATATCGTTGGATATTCTTTTCCCCTCCTTTGTGTGTGTGTAGCTATCATCATTCTATGCTAGTTCAATTTCTAATTCATGCTGACACCAGTATATCACCATTTCTACAAGCTAAATTCATTCATCTGTTTAAAATTTTTAATGGCAGAAATGAACGAGGAAGAGAAATGCTGAGTCTGGTGGAAAACCTTCTGGAGATTACTTCTACAACTAGTAGTGTAAAACTTTTAGCTTTATCATAGTTGGTTGGCTTTAAAGTTATCCTAAGATAATTCTACTAAAACAAATACACTACTATAGGGTGACCGACGACCATTCGTTGTGGAGACTGTTAAGGCAGATGATAATGCTAAGTTAGGTATGTGTGCTGTGGTTTTTGTTATTATTAATTGGAATCTGTTGCACACTTGCACTTGAGCTTCAGAGGTATAAGTTCATTGACTGGATATGTTGCATGATAATGTACCACTTGTCCTAAGGCTTAAGATACTAGGAAGAGGTGGGTTTAATCATTTAATCAACATGCTAACACTCCACATTTGAAACCAAACTCAATGATGAATGGGTCCGACACTTTAATTTTCTAAGTTTAAAAATATTAGGTAAAGTGGAGACAATGTTAGAATTTAGTACATGTAGTCTTTGATGCAAGGAGCACCAAAATCATTTAAGATTTTATTGTAGAATTTGATTTGATTTTTTGAATTTGGGTTTTTAATGTTGAGGGCTTCATGGAATTTAATTGGATATTTCCATATGACTGTTATCCTTGAAACCCTATTTAACTAATGCTCGTGTAAAGGTGAAAGATACTAGAGTTTGAATAAGAATTTTATGAGTTGAGAATGTGCTCTCCTTTGTTTGGTACTGATGCCTAACTTTTTTTTTGCTTGGTGCTAATTCTAGGCAAGCCCCTAAGTGCTGACTCTTAGGGTTTATCATTTTTTATTTTTTTGGTCAATTTTCCTGTTTATCCCCTAGTTGATATTGTTCGACATCAGTTTGATACCATGATAAATTACTGGATTTTTTAAACTAATAGAAAATTGAGAATTCAATAATTTGTTCTATATTCTAAGTTTCTAAATTGCATTTGTTTGGAGGTGTATGATTCTGTAAGATGAGCTTGATGCTAGTAGTCAATATTAGACTATTTGTTTTGAAGGATTTACATTTCATTTATGTACAAAATCTTCCACTATTTCTAGTAAACATCATTTAAACTTGACTCTGGAGCACAATTTCTCATGATGTCTTGCTCTGCAAATTATGTAAGTGGTCACGAATATCATTTTCTTTTTGGGTGATAACTGATAGACTTCACTTAAAGGAAATGAAATGCATAAAACTTGCTGAATATTCATACCTAACATTTTCCTGTACTTTGTTTACAAAGAATGCAGCTCATTAAAGTTCCTGAGTGAAATATGCCAGTTGCTAATCTTCTATTGGGCTGATATGTCTCATGTTTTTGCCAGGGAAAGGTCCTTCTGAGCCTGCCCCAAAGTTGATCGGAAATTTGATAGCTTTTATCCTAAACTTGGTGAACCTTTTTCCATACTGCTTTTAGTAACAGAAAGTATCTATCTTCAAGATTTTATTTTGACTTGGTTCTTTTGGTCAGATTGGCCCAAAGGGTCTGGAATTTGCACGCTACTCCCTTGATTACCATACCATCCGAAACTATTTGTATGTAAACCGCACATGGGGAAAAGAAAGGTATGTTATTATGAATAATGAACTTATAGTCTGTTTGAGCACAATCCTTTCCCCCCCCCCACCAAAAGAAAAAAGATTTTTTATGTTTGAAATTTAAATAAATGCAGAGCTCATAGGCACATGCCTTCATATGCAAAGAAAATCGTGGATATGTACAACAAGAATGGTGAAATTGAAAAGATGTTGTCCAACAAGTAACTGTGTTACATGTTGAAGACAAGATCAGATGCTTCCATGAAAGCGAAATCATTTTTTTCCCTGGAAGATATAGTCAAAGCCTTGCGGAAAAGTAGAACTGTTTGATTCTCTCCATGGAAAGGATTTGGGTTTGAATCTCCCTTTGTTGTAAAAGACAAAATAGGAAATGTGTGGCTATCTTCTAGGATCAGAAAAACCAAAAAGAAAACGAAAAAGGTTGTTCCTAATATTAAATAAATAAAGATTATTACCTTTTTTGAGACATTTTGTGAATCCTAGAACTGGGTTAACCAACTATGATCTTGTCTGGCTTTACATTAAGGATGCCCGCATATAGCTTTTAAGGCGTTTAAGCTCTTTATGTTGTTTTCCATGGGTGTTTTAAAAAATCCCAAAAGGGCTAAAGGCTGCCCAGAAAGCTCAAAAACTGCATTAAGTTTTTTTTTTTTTTTTTGGTAGCTTTTTCCTTAATGTAAGTAAACCAATCTGAAGTGAGAGTCAAGTGGGAAGCAACAAAGTCTTGAAATAAAGTGTTATAAGAATTAAGGTAACACACAGACACACACACATTGTACTCAACATGTGCTTACTCGTAACTATGAGTTTTAAGAGTCAAGAGGTGAAGCAACAAAGTCTTGAAATAAACCCAAACGATTTTTAGAGTAAAAAAAATACAAATATGTATATATATACACACACACACACACACACACACTGCCCCTTGAGGGTCATTTTAAGACTTTGTTGCTTCACCTCTTGACTCCTTAAAATCTAGTGTTACACACACACTGCTTCTATGAGACAAGCTTAATGGACTGGCTTAGACTGAATGGGTGTAATACGGCTTGCTATGGACCTTTGGGGTTTGATTGGAATATTGTTTTTCCGATAGGGCTGTGGTGTCTCTGGATCCGAAGAAACAGTGTGGTTTTTAAGAATACCAGGCCTTCTCCTCACCTTAAACAGGAAGTGATGGCGAAGGCGATGGAGTATGTCTTTGTTGGAGCAAACTGTCATAATGCATCTTCCAAGTTAACTATTCAAGTCAAGTGGTTTCCACCGCCAACTAACTGGTTTAAATTAAATTCTGATGGGTCCTCACTGGGGAACCCCAGTTGGGCTGGGGGGGGTGGCCTTATAAGGGATGCAAATGGGACTTGGATTAGAGGTTATGCGAGAGCTATTGGCCAGGCTTCTAGTGTTGCAGCAGAGCTTTGGGCTCTTCATGATGGCATCCAGCTCTGCATTTCCCTCAATCTGCCTGCTATGATAGTTAAGTTGGATGCTCAGCTGCTGGTTGATCTTCTTGGCAAAGCAGGTGAGTCCTCTATTTCAAATAACCCAATTCTGGCGGATTGTAAGGAAGGGCTGAAGCTCATTCCTCAAGTGAAGATACAACATTGTTATAGAGAAGCGAACAAATGTGCGAATGCGCTTGCGCGGCCTGGTGCTCTTCTAAATGTTGATTATTTTGTTTTTTCAAGCCCTCCTACTGAGGTTTTGCTTTTAGTTAATTTGGACAATTCCGGAGTGACTTTTGATCGCTCTGTGAATGCAAATGTAATCCATCCTTAGTTTCTTAATATCATGCTCTGGTTTACCCAAAAAAAAAAGAAAAAAGGTTACAGTCCAACATTAGTAAACAGTAAAGGAAGGAATGAGGGAAAGGGCTTTTGTGAGTAAGAAGGAAACTTTGTGGGTGGTGGCCACCCCATGTGTTAGCTTCTCTTGGTAACAGTGTGTCTAACTTAGAGGTTGCATGGTTTTATGTAGACATGGCAAAACGGGTCAGAAAATTCTGACCCGACCCGTTTGACCCACAACCTAATTAACCCGTTTAAAAATGACCCGTGACTCAATTGACCCAACCCGAACTTGACCTGACCTGCTCGTTTTGCCATGTCTACTAACGTTGAGTAAATTGAGATTGAGGTGTAATTTTTATAAAATATTTACTTATTCTTCTTCACTTAATATGTTATATACTCTATTATAGTTTGTCATTCTTTACTTGCCACCTTCATTTTCTCTTCCTACTTTAAACATATCGAAGATTATACCAAAATTAGCTTCTAGAAAGCTAGAGCAAGAGTTGCACCAAATTTGGGTATCAAGTGTTTAGTAGTAATTGGTAAGTGGTAACAATATCACCAGTAAGAATCTAATCACAGTTAAGGAACTCAGAAACAATCGACAAATTGCATCTATTTCAAAAAAAAAAAAAAAAAAAAAAAACTTGTTTGAAAAATACAGGTCAACTTAACCCATCCCGCGACTCGATTGACCCATTTAAAAATAACCCGTTTTGACCCGTGACCCATTTTGACCCTCGACTCAATTGACCCGACCCGCCTATTTTGCCACACCTAGTTTTATGTAAAACTTAGAGCTTCCTGTGGGAGTTGACAAAGATGGAGTTATAGAATTCATGTTGCGATCTGAAAGCATTGCAAAATTCATGTAGTCAGTATCTATTTCTTTACTTCGTATTTAAGACACATTAAAGAAAGCTGAGAGTCATGTAACCATCCCCAATGTAACCAGAATTCAAATGAAAATATTTGAATTCTACATCCCCAATGTAATGAAAATATTCAGAATTCAAATCCTACATCCCCAATGTAACCATCCAATTAAAAAAAGAAAAGAAAAAAAGACACATTACAGAAAGAGTGAGCCGCAAAATATAATGTTTTTTCTGTAGAATTGATAGACTCTGTAACTCTTTTGTTTCATTTTCTTTATTTTTATTTATATATTGTTTTCAATATATTAGTTTGTGGATGTAAAAAATCTTCTTCTTCTTCCTTTTTTTTTTTTAGTTATATCTTTTCAATTCGTTCCAATTGAATGGCATGGGTTCTCATATGGGTTGTCTTTAACTTCCAATTTCCTTTTGGTAGAGGACAAAAGCTTTTTCATTTTTAGGGGAATTATGAAAAGTTATTTCTAGCTAAATTAGTCATGTAAAATGGAAATCATGAAAGGATTAGATTTTATTTTAGTTAGATGTAAACTCTTAGAATGATAAGGCTTTTTTGAATCCACAAAGTAAAAAAAATGCTAAAAGTCTACCATAAAATAAAGTCTAAAAAAATTGAATTGTTATTTGCTGATTTAACCGTTTAAAAACTTATTTTCCAAGTAAAGCATTTCTAAAGAAGTCCTAGTTTATACAATACTGCAAAAAGACTCTTAATTTGATTATTAAGAAAGCACTAAAAACACCTAAAATTAAATAAAACCCTAATTTTAAAATCATGAAAATTACTCAATTAAGATATTGTATGAAAGTATGGTTTTTTCTCACCTAAATCACTCCATCTATCCTCCTGAGGGGAAGCTTGGTTTCAAACTCTGATTTGAATAGGAGAAGTACACCATGCTAATGTGCTTTGATCAAACATTGCAAGAAGCTATTGTGGCTCATGACATCACAAAAAAGACAAAGCAGGGAATAGCTTCAATGGAAAAATGAATAAGGGAGAAACAGTTCAAATCATTTTCATAAATACATAAAAATTACTCTCCTTCTCATATTGTTTGGCTTGTTTAGAAAAATCTAAGGAAATATCATTTGATACATTATTTTAAAAATTAGTAGTATTCAACACTACCCTTCTCTTCTTAACATAAATTCTAGTAAAAGATGAATATTGACTTTTTAAATAAACTAAAGGAAAAATTTGGGATGTTATTATATCAATTGTTTTTTAAACAAGAACTATATTTTGAGACATCTTACCAAGAGTCTTATAGTTTAACTGGTTGACTCTTCCTTGTGTTTCCAAGACATCTAAGATTCAAATCCACCCTTCACTATTGTAACTATTGAATTATCCATAACTTTTTTTGAGAAATCCAATAAATAACAAAAATAGATCTCATATACTATCATGCATCAACCAAATTAGAAAGGAAAATAAATTCCCTAAAAGGGGGTCGGGTGCGGGGGGGTGGTCGGCAAGAAGCTAGCTGCATAAGGTTGGATACAACATTTACTTTGTGCTACAATTTTTGTTACAATGCTAATGTGATTGACATTTATGTAAAAAAAGTGATAAGTTAATGTAAAAATAATTGGGCATTACTTATAGTAGACTATTTTAATATATATTATAACATCGATTATAGTCATAAAAGAACTGTTCAGAGATGAGACGGGAGAGTTGAACATGTTGAATAAAAGAAATGTAGGTATGTTTTGACCCATAAAAAAGGGGAAAATGAAAGGAATTTTATTAGGTTGCATTAGAACTAAGAAGCTATGGAAATAGGATAGGGTTATGCATTCAATCGTGTTGATATTTATGCCTAATAGTAATAGGTGGTCATCTCATGCTTGGAGAATAGTGGTGTATGGATTAAAAGTTCATGTTGTCGTCGTTGTGACAAACTATTTTTTTTTTTTTTTTAATTTATAAATCACATAATTTGGGAAGTGAAATCATAGTTACCTTTTTCCCTTTTGCACCAAGTTTTTGGAGATTTCTTCGTGGCACAATGACAAAATCATATAAGATATATTTTTCTTCCCACAGTGGGCTATAGCCATGTGCAGATTGACATGGTGACAAAAGATTGTGAAACCTATTTTATACATAGGCCTTTTGTAGTTTGAAAGAGATACGTGGCGTTGGTTTAGTGGTCCTGGGGTCCACCAAATATATTGGGCCCTAGCTGACCAGATTTAGAGAGAGAACCTATCGGTCCTATTAATGGCTATCTGGACTGGGTCCGACTAAAAAAATTGTAAAAGGGAAAGAGAGGAGGCCCTACCCATTTGATTAGGATTTTATACCCACACAAGACACTGGTAAGAAAATGTTTGAAAAGTATTATTTATTAACCATTTTATCATAAAAAGGTTTAAAAAGTGACTCGGTAAAAAACCATGATTTATGTTACTTTAATAATATAATAATAAATAAGTGTCAAGATTATTTTAGTTCTAGCTTGTACTTTTTATTTGTGGTGCAGCGGTGGCGAAATCAAACTGTTAATATGGCCATTTACTAGAAGATAATTAGTATTTTGTGTAACCAATTTCAGTATTGTTGTTTTTGTTTTGTTTGTAAAGATTCTAATAGTATGGCAAATAGTATATGCTGAGGCTAATGCTAATGTCTTGATTTGGTTGGAGGATCTCCCTTTTGCTTTTGTTGTTGTTCGAGCAAATAAGGTATCATCTTAACTTCTATCAATAAAAATTTCTAATATTTCACTAAAAATATTAGTATTTTTTTTTTTTTTGTCTTTTCAATGAAGATGTCTAAAATTTGAATCTCCTTTCCCATAATTGTAACTATTAAATTACAAATAAAAATAAAAAAATAAAAAATTCATGTATTAATTTGTAAAGTTTAAATAGTAAAATTATAATATCTTTTACTGGTACAGGTATCCTTAGAACAAGAAAAACAATAAGCCTCATCTTCCTTGGTACAAAAAGGAAAGAAAAAAAAAAGAAAAAGAAATCCAATTATTTTCACATTTTGGGAAGAAACAAAGCAGAGAAAGAAATCTATTGCCGCTCGCCATAGGAGATGCATTTCACATTTCTAAAGGATCTTGGACTTGTTTGTAATAAGAATGATTTTTTTTTTTTTTTTTTTTTTTGTATGTCTATTTTTGTTTCCTTGGTTTCAAGATTGATAAGTCAAACTAAGATCAGTTTGTGTAGAGAAGTTAGAACACAAGAAAAAGAAACATATAACAGGGAAAATTTAGGGCATATTTGGTACATATGTTTAAATATATATTTTCAGTTTTCAAACAATATTACACGTATTTTCACACACTTTTTCACCCACACGTATTTTCAAAAAAACTGAAAACTATTGTTTAAACACACGTACTAAAAAAGCCCTAAATTTTCCGTGTGATATGTTCCTTTTTCTTGTGTTCTAACTTCTCTAATCTTAGTTTGACTTATCAATCTCGAAACCAAGGAAACAAAAATAGACACAAAAAAAAAAAAATCATTCTTATTACAAACAAGTCCAAGAACCTTTAGAAATGTGAAATGCATCTCCTATGGCGACCGGCAATATATTTCTCTCTCTGCTTTGTTTCTTCTTTCCAGCTCTTGCTAATGTCATGTGCTACACTAATGGCATCCAAAGATGCTCCAGAGAGGCCTCTCCTTGTGAACCCAACTGCGTAGAGCCCAGCTTTCCCTTTCCACCCATTAGGAAATGGATTTTTTGGAATCCCATCTTGGGAAAAGAAGTCATTTTCCTGTACAATACAAACATTCCAAACAAACAATATCAATCCAATGAGCTTGTTCTCTAGAAAATATATATTATTCCATGAGAAAGGACAACGTTATTTGCTTTATTTTTTGAACAGATAGCTATTAAAACAAAATAAAGACACAAATAAGAAAGAATTATTTAAAATAGGTAAAAAAAACATTTAGAATAATTTAGTAGGTTTCCAATAAAGACATGGTAAAAATCAATCTATCAAATTTTTATATCTTTTTTCTACAACCGTTAACATAGTTTGTTATGATTATGTTACTTTTATTTTTATTTGAGTTCGCTTACCGTGCTTTTTATTAAATACCAATTCATAATAAACTATATATGTCAACATTTAAGATAAAAACTATGAAAAATATTGTAATTAAACTTACTGAAAATTTATAGGAAAAAAAGCGACAAACTCTAATTGTTTCTGACACCATTGATATCCAAAAGAGAGAGAACAACGCAACACAACACAACTAGATCCATCGTTGCAGTAATGTCAGTATGCGAACTTCCACTCCAAGTGGAAAACAGAAGAACCTTCTTATATTATATTCTGCTCATAAATAAGACAATGATATCTCCAAACAGATTAAAACTACTAACAAGACGACTGCAGTTTCAATTTTTTAAGGAAAAGGATATGAAATGTAGTAAAAGAAAACAAAAAAAGGGCCAGCCAATAAACTATCCAACTGAAAAAAGAAAAAAACCCCAACTTCCATAACTGTCATATAGGAATATATATTATGGATCCGAGCCAGAGAACCTCAATTCAAAGAGATAAAATATGGGAACTATATATTTCATGAAAATTTTCTCACCTTTAGCCATGAAGGAACATTGCTGCGATACCCAGTTGCCAGAATAACAGAATCAATCTCAATATCATCTCCATTAACAAGTTCAACTCTGCCAGGGAAGAACCTTTTGACTCCAGGGACCACTTTGATCTCACCAGATCTAATTTTTTGTAATGCACCAATGTCCAGCACAGGAGTCTTTCCTGCACTATTTTTGAGTTGTAAAGGACCTATGGATGGCCTTCTCAGACCATACTTTTCAACATTTCCAAGAATCAACCAAGCTAGAATCAGCAGTATCTTATCGACAAGCCAAAGTGGCAGCCATTTCATTAACAAAACTGCTAACTCAAAAGTTGATTTTCCCATCACTTCCCTTGGCAAGACATGAACCTGTGAACCAAAATAAGATTAACCCAATTATTATTTGAACATAGAAAAGCTAAAAGTGGTCGTAGAATATATGAATACAAATCCTCTATTTTACTGTTCCACTTTATACTCTTTTGGTATATTACAGTGAAAGTTTTACTTACAGAGTTTCGAACAACCATTGATGGTTCTGCCTCGTGGCTGCAAAGATCGAGGGAGACTTCCATGCCTGAATTACCACAACCAACAACTAGCACACGCTTCCCGCAATATCTCTTGCCGGATTTGTAGTCACAAACATGAATGACATGGCCACCAAACTCTTCAAAGCCTTCAAACTCTGGCACCACTTTCTCTGCATTCTCACCAGTGGCCACCACAAGCCACCGGCAAATGTACTCAACTTGATCATCACCAATTAGGTTTGAATTTGAACTGGTTTCTCTAATGGTTTTGACCCTCCACAAACCAAAAGTTTCATCATACTTAGCAGACTGCACTGTTTCATTGAAATGTGGGCTTATGTCAAAGTGCTTAGCATAGGATTCTAGGTAAGTGATAAACTGGCGTTTGGTTGGGTATTCTGGAAAGTCCTCTGGAAATGGAAAGTTGGGTAGTTGACAAAATTGTTTGGGGAGGTGAAGCTTAAGGCGATCATAGGTGTGGTTTTGCCAAAGAGAAGCGATGCAATTAGCTCTTTCAAGGATAATGAACGGCACACCTTGCTTTTCGAGGCCAGCACCAACTGCTAAACCAGATGGACCAGCCCCAACTATGACAGGGCCGTTCACCCATATGCAGCGGCGAGCAAAAAAGTCATCATGGTCAAAAGTTTGAACCACTGATGGTATATTATTGAGACAAGTGTTGGGCATTATTGGAGTATGTATGTGAGAGACAGGTTATGAAAGGTAAGAGGAGGGTGAGCGTTTTTAACCAAATGAAGGAACTAGAATTTGATGTGTGTGTACAAAGATAGATGAGACAAAGAGGAGTGGAAAAGAGAATAAACGTGTAATTTGTTTGAAGTAATGCGTGGAGGGGGAAACAGGGATGGAGAGGTTTAAATAGGGAGGGGTCCTAGCCATGAGAGCAGCATGTGATTTGGATTTGAAAATGATTTGAATGACATTCTCAAATGATAATCTTGTGGCCGCCTTCTTTTTCTGTTTAATACATTTTACTTAACTTACATAAAGTAATTCATTCATAATCCACCAAAATGATACAAAATCTAATATTTTTTTCCCTCTTTCAATTATGTCATTTTTAACTTCTCAACAATACTTAATACTCATACATAACAAATTTTAAATAAATTGTTGAAGTGGCCGGTTTTGAAACTTTCACATGAGATTACTATTGACATCACTTTTTTTTTTTTTGAGTAGAATACATCACTTTTATTGTAGGTAGATTATAGCTTGCCAAGTCAATAGATGTGAAAAAATTTGTTGTGTTATTAGATTTATTGAATTATGAAGCCATATTCATGCCCATAGTCCTTTGTAAGAGGGTCTTGTTTTGGTCAAACATTGTTCTAATTTCTCTTCCAATTTAGAAAAGACATTAGAGTATATTGTGACCACCAAACCCCAGCGACCCAAACTCGTGTCCTATTTTATTTAGTGGCTTCCAGTAAGCACATGGTTGAGAAACCTCTTTTCAATGGTTAGTTCCATACTTCCATCAAGATAAGCCCCTATGAACCTAGCTCCTGAGAACCCAAGCTTCTCTGTAGCTAGTTAGTTAGCGGTCCAACCTTTTTGTCCGATACAGTTTGAATTCATCATGGTAGTACATTTTGGATTCATTAATTACACAAACATACTTTGTTTGCATGCAATTTCATTGAACTGAAATTTAACTAAAAAAAAGAAAAGGGTAACTAGGACCATATATTGTTTATCACTTGACACTTATGGTTGACACATTTTCAACCACTTTAATGGAGGTAGATTGAATTTTGGCTTCTTCGAGTAAACGATTATCTAGCATTTTCCATATTATTTCTCCCATGTAAATAAGATAAAATTTCAATTTATGACATTTGCTCTAAGATAATTGCTTTTTATTATCAGGTCAAGACATCAATTAATTTTTTATATTGGCGAGATTCGAACCCCAAATCTATTATTTGATCACAAGAAACTTGACTAATTGAGCTAACTGAAATTCACTCATGTAAATATTTAAATAAATAATTGTAGAAATATATATTGTCAAAGTTGTTGAGTGATTGAGTATTTGTAAAAGAGAAAAATAAAGAAAGAGTGGAAACAAGATTTTAGTGTGGTTTGGCTTTATGGCCTATTTAATTTCATAGTGGAAAGCTCTTGATGGTGCATATTTGTTATTAATTAAGTGCTTTGGTTAAAATTAATCCAATGTAGGGTTTATACTTTATATACTCGATAATCATAAATTAACCATAGACTAACCCAAGGTTAGTTTGCTTGTTTTACAAGTATAGAGGGTTACAATTAGTTTAGAGTTTTTAGACATATCTTAAACCTTAATTTCTCTAACATGTTTAAACCCGGTTCAAAGAGATTCCTCCAACTCACTACATGATAATTTGGATGATTATATATATATATATATACACACACACACTAATCACACGACTCATTAAATGATCTAAATAAGTTACATATGTTTAAATATGTTATAAGATTAAAAGTATATATCATTTGCTTTAAGTTGTTATATAAATATAATATAGATTGAAATAACTTTTCTTCAAATCAAAATCCATTTAAAGGAAAGCTCTATACATTAAAATATTTAGGAATTTCAGCTAACATGCCTAGGTAATTGTAGGGACTGGATTTGAGAACTTCTTCTACTGGATGAATGGACTCAGACCCAACTAGCCCAATACAATGAATTTGGAGAGAATAGGTTAAAGAACTAGGCCTTAGTGAGGGTTACAACAACTAGACACAGTTATGAGTAAACTGGATAACCAAAACGTGGACTAAAGTATGAAAGTTTGTCCTCGGCCCTCCTCTGAGGGGCTTGTTGTTCTTATTGTTTCTTCAGTGTCTTGCTACAAGGGTTTCGAAGACAATACCAATTGTTACTATGTTTTCTGTTTCTAACCTCCTCTCCCCCTTTTCCTGGGAGATCCCTTACATTATATACCTCTTTCCAGTTGATCTTGTCCCTCCATTTGTTTATCATGCAGGTTACTACTTGAGTGTTTGTCCCATCAGCTACCTTACCAGACTTCCTGTAAGTTGCAGCAACCAAGGCAGCCCTGTTCTGGGGTCACTTTCTCATTAATGCGGCCAGGACGTTAGTTGTGGGCATTTAATGCGGAAGTGACAGTTTCTCCTTGAATTGTTCTTCCACCGTGCTCCCATGGCTGACTCATTGTACTTGTCCTTCTCCTTGGAATGCACTGGGAGACCGCCTTTGATGGCATGCCACTCTTCCCTTCTGTGATCTTGGTTGGCCGAGGACAGGATCGTCCTCGGCAACGTTTCCGGGCACTTTGGACTTGCTTCTTTCGTTCTCGGCCATTTCTTCCTCTTCGGCGTGGGCCTTGGGCTTAGTATAAAGTGGGCCTCGGTTGCCAAATTCTTTGACCTCATAACAGCCCCTCAAAATCCTGTTGTCCGGCTCTTCGGATGGAGAGGAGGGTTTTGATGTTCTCGGGCCTTTGTCATGACTACAACCCCTCAAAATCCTGCTGCCCGACTCTTCGGACGGAGAGGAGGGTTTTGATGTCCTCGGGCCTTTGTCATGGCTTGTCAAGTCTTGTCCCCTTTTAGCGCCAGAGTCTCTTCACTTGTCCAAGGCACGTTCCTGGCGCTTCGGTATACGGAGCGCGCCCTCATTAAATTCTGTCAGCTCTATGTTCCCCACGTTCAACGGTACGATGGTAATCTAACGGTGGGGATTTTTTCGCCTCTATGGGCGAGAAACCCGCACGGTCCTTTTTAATTGGGGGTATAAATACCCATTTGAACCGATTTGCCTCTTTACTTTTGCATTCAAGAGTTCTTGCGCACATACCCTGAATTTGGTCAAGTCTCCAACCAAACTTATGTCTCTTTTCAGCATAAAAAGCCTGTCCGAGGAGCTTTTTCTCATTTCTGTAAGTTTTCTTCTCCCTTTAATTCGCGATTTCTCTCTTTCTTTCGTCCTTCCCTGAGTCCTTTAGCCGTTCCTAGGGATGGGTAGGTTTAAAAAGTTGGTTGAGTCTGAAGTGGCAATGGAGAAGTTCATGGCCGATTATAAGATACCCAGTAACGTAGGTTTAAGATACTATGAAGAGGGGGAGTGGCACTTCAGGAGGCAAGAGAGGGAAGTAGTGATTCCCATAATCGCCTTCTTAGAAGGTGGAATGAAAATCCCTATGGGGCCAGTGATGAGGGATTACCTTAGGCATTTCCGATTAGCTCCCACCTAGTGCGCCACCAACGTGTTTAGGATCCTGGGTTGTGTGGAAGCCTTAAATGAGAAAATAGGGTTGAGGTTAACCCATCACGATGTAAACTGGTGCTACAACCTCCAACACCTGAAGGGTAAGTCCTAATATATGAAGACGAGGGACGATAAGGTTCGGCTTATTCAGTGCCTCCCCGAGTCCAGCAAGGGTTTGAATAAGGACTTTCTCATCGTGTCTGGGGAGTGGCACGACGGCCTTCACTGTCCGACAGAGGAGGGGGTACCAAGTGGGGTATTCAGAGTAGGAGAGGGTTGATCTTTTGTGTTATCACAGTTTGCACTGTCCAATTACTAATATGAATGTGCTTTCCTTTTGCAGATCCACACGCCTTTGAACGACACTTTCATTTGGTCAATCGAGAAGATTTGGAAACCATACTTAGAGCTGAGATCTTTGTGAACGAGGCCGACAACCAAGACAAAGCCGCTCACAAGATCCTCTGGTAATATCCCTTCCAGAAGTCATTTTCAGCTCCCAAGTACGTAATTAGAGCCAAAGATCCTTGGCTTCATAAGATCACTATAGCAGAACACGGGTTCCTGCTTCCTGAAAGATCTCCCATCCCAGAAGGTATTTTGTTGGTTGGCCCTTCTTTGTCCCATCAGGCTGTAAAGGCCGAGGGAGAAAGAGCGGAGAGAGAAGAAGAAGTAGCTGATTTGGGTCTGTCCGAGGACGAATTTGGTGTTTTCAACCAAGTCAATCCATCCGAGGATCCTTCTGGTGATTTGGGCGACCCCAATTTGACCGAAGCAGATCTCCTATTAGTAGGGATTTCTTCCCAGGCCGAGATGGGTTTCAAGAGAAGACCCCAAACCAGCTTGCTCGACTTAATTAAGGGCCAGCCGGGGAAGGACGCGCCAAGGAAGCCACAATCCAAGCTTCCTCCCCCTCCACCCAAGCCCCAGCCTGTCCAGACCAGGTCATCTTTCACGCAGCTAACTCCACCTCCTCGGCCAGAGCCCGCCGACCCAAAGAGGAAGAGGATTTCCAAAGGCAAAGAGCCAATGGATGGGGGGATAAAGCCCAACGAGCTTCAAAGCAACTGAAGATCGGGCATTAGGGCCAAAAGAGAGAGATCGCCTCGCAGTCCAAACCACAGGCTTGGCTCCCTGCCCCGATGCTCCATAGGGAGCCTCTGACGGATAACGCCTCCCTCAGGGACTTCCGAGGGGGTGAGGGCACCTACGTGGCCAACGCGTTGGAGAAGGCCCTACTACTCCCCAGCGATAAGGCCGAGTTGGGGAATTTGAGGAGGCAGGAGGTCTTCCTCAGCCTCAAGAGGTATTTGGGCATGGTAATTCTTCTAACTCTTGTGACCCCACTAATTTTTGCTCTCTGGTTTCTAACTTATTGTGTGCTTGTTTCAATTGACAGGCTGTTCAGGCCATTTACAAGCTGGAAGAGGCAGCCCATGAGCAGAGCAGGGCCCTAGATCTCGAGCGTGACAAGCCCCTGGATGCTACAAGGACCCTAAAAAACTCCGAGGCCGATCTCCAGAAAGCGAGGGAAGACCTAAAGGAGATGACGAGGGCTAAGGATAGCACCGAAGCAGGCCTGGCTGGCGCTCAGAAACAGGCTGAGGACCAGACGAGGCATCTACGTGAGGATGAGGATCAGTTGAAAATTGCCAAAAAGCAAATCGCTGATCTGAAGAAGAAGTTGGCCGAGGCAGAAGGGGTAGGAAGGTTGCAGAGTTTACCAGGGATGAGGCCTTGAGGGCTAAAGCAGAGGCAGAGTTCAGGAGGGCAGAGGCTGAAAGCTCTAAGGAGCAAGCCAAGGAGGAGGCTTTTGCCTTGGGGATGGCCGAGACCCAGGCCGATCTCAAGGCTCAAGTACCTGGGGTATGCAGACTCTACTGTTCCAGACTTGGAATGAAGCCCTTAAACAAACTGAGGTTGATGGTTCATCCGATCTGTGGAAGGTGAAGAATGTATACTTCCCTCCTGCCATTCGAGAGCAAGGCCTTCCTAGCTCTGAGGCTGGCACTTCTCTCGAGGTGGTTGAGGCAGGCCATCATGACGTTGCCCTTGCTTCAACTACTCCAGATGAGCCTGCCAAGGAAGTTAAGCCTCTTAGGGTGACTGAAACAGACAAAGACCCTAACCAAGAAGCACCTCAGGAGGCTGCAAAGTCCTTAGCTGATGCCAATGCCCCCAATGCCAAGGAGACAGCTCTCCGCGTGGTGCCTCTGCAGGCTGTTCCCCTAAATGAAAGCTCAGAGGACCCTGAGGTCGCTTCAGACCAGCATCCCAAGGGGGGAAAAAAGATTAAGTTGAAAAAATAGGCTACCGCTGTTGTGCTTTTGCTTTATGTTTGTTTCTCTCTCCTTTTTTTTTTTTTTTTTTTAGATATTTTAACTGTTGTAATGAAACATTTGGAATGAATGTATGCGATTCCCTTTTCATATGTTAATTGTTGCTATGATAGGTTCTGTCGTTTATATAACTTGTGCTTTGATTAATAGCTAAACAGTCTCAACAGTGTGACTTGTTTTCCATTTTTGAAACAGCAACCAAAAAGTGTAAGGTCCATAATAATAATTTCTACTTAGACTTTGATTAACAATTGAGCCACTTCATTACTATGACTTGCTTTTGCTGAATAGATTATAAAAGGGAGTAACCTTATAACATGAATCCTATGCCTTATGAATTGGTTATCATAACGGGTAAAAAATACTAAGTGCGCAGCACGTATAAGGATAAACCTTTAGGTCCTAAGATCAAATGCCACAGCACAATGTGCAAAGGTACCTATAGGAATGTTCTAAAAGTTTGCTGACCTTAAGGAAACGGTTAGCTATTGACTATGCATGGGAGTTAAGTTCAATGTACCTCAAAGTGATTTAAGTGACGCTCATGGGCTTGTGTTTGTTTACATCTTTATCGAATGAGGACAGGGCAAGTGGTCCGACGTGCATACTCCACTTTGGCCGTATTTTGTAACTCAGATGAATGCTCAAGCTCATTAATTTCCTCAAAGGTTGTGGTCCGAGAAGTCACACAACACCTGGAATCTGCTTAGCGCTCAGGCCTTTGTTGAAAACAGTTAGTCTCCCCATAGGCTTGAGTCCGAGGAGCATACAAGACCTTGGTCCTGTCTAGTGCTTATATTTTTCTTGAATTAGCTAGTTTCTCCATAGGTTTGAGTCCGAGGACCATGCAAGACCTTGGTTCTGTCTAGTACTTATATTTTTCTTGAAGTAGCTAGTTTCCCCATAGGTTTGAGTCCAAGAACCATGCAAGATCTTGGTTCTGTCTAGTACTTATATTTTTCTTAAAGTAGCTAGTTTCCTCATAGGTTTGAGTCTGAGGACCATGCAAGACCTTGATTCTGTCTAGTACTTAGACTTTTCTTAAAGTAACTAGTTTCTCCATAGGTTTGAGTTCGAGGACCATGCAAGACCTTGGTTCTGTCTAATACTTAGACTTTTCTTGAAGTAACTAGTTTCTCCATAGGTTTGAGTCCGAGAACCATGCAAGACCTTGGTCCTGTCTAATACTTAGACTTTTCTTAAAGTAACTAGTTTCCCCATAGGTTTGAGTCCGAGGACCATGCAAGACCTTGGTTCTGTCTAGTACTTAGATTGTGACCAAAATACATGACATATAATCATAATAGATTTAAGATTTGAAATAAAGAAATGCTTTTATTAATAATAATACTTTCTCAGGTTATTTATATTCTATGGACGAGGTACAGCTTTTTCATCCAAGTCTTCTAAGTAGTATGCACATATCCCTGCTACTGAGGTAATTCGGTACAATACTTCCCAATTGGGTCCCAGCTTTCCAAAGTATGAGTTCTTGGCAGCACCCACAATTTTCGTCAACACTAAGGCTCCTGGAGCTAGAGGTCTCAGCTTCACATTGGTATCATATCCTTGTTTAAGCTTCTGGTGATAATAGGCCAACTGAATTATTGCCTTTTCTCTTTGTTCATCGATCATATCTAGGCTCTTCCCTAGTAGTTCATCATTACTACTTGGAGTGAAGGAACTCGTCCTCAGCATTAGGAAGTTTGCCTCTAGAGGGATAACAGCCTCGGCACCATAGGTCATGGCAAAAGGTGTCTCCCCTATTGACCGCTGTGGCGTAGTTCGGTAGGTCCACAAAACGTGTGGTAGCTCTTCTACCTATCTTCCCTTGGTGTCGTCTAGTCTCTTCTTAAGTCCATTGATTATGACCTTGTTGACAGTCTTGGCATGTCCATTTCCCTAAAGATAAGCTGGAGTTGAGTACCTATTGGTGATCCCCAGTTCGCAACAGTATCTTCTGAAGGCTTTGCTGTCAAATTGGAGTCCATTATCTGAAATGAAGGTGTAGCGGACCCCGAATCGTGTAACAATGTTCCTCCAGATGAACTTCTTAGCATCCACATCTCTGATGTTGGCCAATGGCTCAGCTTCAACCCATTTGGTGAAATAATCTGTGCCGACCAGCAGATATCTCTTATTTCCTACTGCCTTGGGGAAAGGGCCTACAATATCCAGGCCCCATTGGACAAATAGCCCTAGGCTGGACAGAGGGTTGAGGACCCCTCCTGGCTGATGAATATTTGGGGCAAAACCTTTGGCATTGGTCACATTTCTTAACATATTCTAGAGCTTCCTTCTGCATCCCCGGCCACCAGTATCCCTGGGTAATGGCTCAGTGCAATAGAGATCTTCCTCTTGTGTGGCTTCCACAGATCTTTTCGTGCAATTCTTCAAGCAGTAATTCTAACGCTTCAGGGTGAATGCACAATAAATCTGGCCCAAAATGAGAGCGCTTATACAATTTGTGGTCCTCGGTCAACCAGAACCAATGAGCTTTTCTTCGTATTTTCTCAGCCTCTGACTTCTCCTCGGACATAATATCATCCTTGAGGAATCTCACTATAGGATCCATCCAACTAGGACCCATTCTAACTTGGTGGACATGAATCATGCCTTCTGTGGCCTCGTTTGTCCTATCCAGGTGCTCGATAAGAATAATCCGAGGCAGGCCCCTTGCTGAGGAAGTAGCAAGCGTGGCCGATGAATCAGCATAGGTGTTTCCACTTCTGGAGACGAGTGACAAGCTGAAAAGATCGAAGTCTGACTGCAGGCGTTTGACCTGGCTTAAGTACTCTTGCATCCTCGCATCTCTAGCTTCCAACTCTCCCTTTACCTATCCCACTACTAATCTCGAGTCCGAGAACATCTCTACTGCTTTTCCTCCCATTTTTTGCACCATGGCCATTACTTGTAACAAGGCCTCATACTCGGCTTCGTTATTTGTGGCCGAGAATCCAAGTCTCAGGGACTTCTCTATAATAGTCTTCTCAGGAGATACTAGGACTAGCCCCACTCCGGAACCCCTTTGATTTGCTGTGCCATCGACGTACACCTTCCAACATGAGGGTCCGGGTGTAGAGATTACCCCAACGGATTTTCCATCCACGTTTTGCTTCTCTGCCACTGTTTCTACAGGTGATTAGTAAACTTGGCCACCAAGTCAGCCAAAACCTGACCCTTTATGAAGGTCCGAGGCATGTACCTGATGTCAAAAGTTTCAAGAATTGTGTTCCATATGGCAATCCTTTCAGTGTAATCAACAGTCCGAAGTACAGACTTCAAGGGTAGTTGGGTTAGTACGACCACTATGTGGGCCTAGAAGTAATGGAAAAGCTTTCGCGTGGCATAGACCACAGCTAGTATGGTTTTTTCCAAGGGTAAGTATCTGACCTCAGTTTCATGTAGTGACTTGCTCATGTAATAGACTGGCTTTTGAAGGCCATTGTCATCCCATATTAGTACTAAGCTCACAGCATAAGAGGCCACAACAATATATGCGTATAGGACCTCATCGGCCTCAGGACGGGACATGATAGGTGGCCAGGATAAGTACTCCTTGAGTTGCTGGAAGGCCACAATACAATCCTCAGACCACTCAAATCCTTTCCACTTGTTGATCAAGAAATAGAATGGTCTGCATCTATCCGCCGACCTGGAAATGAATCGGTTCAAGGCTGCAATCATTCCAGTAAGCTTTTGGACCTCCTTGGCATTTTGCGGTGATTTTAAATCATTAATAGCCTTGATTTGGTTAGGGTTAACCTCAATTCCCCTATGAGTTACCATGTAGCCTAAAAACTTGCCTAATCCCACAAACAATGAGCATTTGGAAGCATTTAGGCGCAGCTTATACTTCCTCAAGACATCAAAGGTCCTGCCGAGGTCTCCTAAATGCTCGGATACCACTTTTCTCTTCACCACCATATCATCAACATAGATTTTGATGCTCTTACCCAACTGCGGCTCGAACATCCTCGTCATCATCTTTTGATAAGTGGACCTGCGTTCTTCAGGCCGAACGGCATTACTTTGTAGTGGTAGTTTCCTACAAGTATCACGAAGGCTGTTTTCTCCTGATCCTCCAGGGCTAGTGGTATCTGATGATAGCCTTGAAAGGCATCCAAAAAGCTCATCCGAGGATGGCCCGCAGTTGCATCCACCAGCTGGTCTATCCGAGACATGGGGAACGGTTCTTTTGGGCATACTTTATTTAAGTCCGTAAAGTCTACACAAACCCGACATTTTTCACTTTTCTTCTTGACCACCATGGTGTTGGCCAGCCATTCGGGGTAAAAAAAAACCTCTTTGATAACCCCTGCATGCTTAAGTTTTTTTACCTCGTCCCTAATCGCGTCGGCGTGCTCTCTTGATAGGCACCGGGGTGGCTGCTTCTTGGAAGTGATGGTCGAGTTAACATTAAGATGGTGACAGATGAAGGCTGGATTAATCACTAGAGCATCATAGGCATCCCATGCAAATACATCGATATTTCTTTTGAGAAACTTAATCAACTCCTCCCTCTCCTGAAGAGGCAGTTGAGCCCCGACCTGAAAGAATTTCTCTGAGTCACCACCAATAATCACCTTCTCTAGATCTTCACATTTTGCCTCCTCGGCAGTTGTATCAGGAGGCGGCACCGGGGCCTTTGATTGCTATAAGCTCGTTTCTGCAAAGGCCGAGGACTCTGCATCGAGCCGATATGAAATGGCAGCCACCATACACTGCTTTGCCGTGGATTGGCAACCACGGATTTCTAGCACCTGGTCCCCTGACGGGAATTTCACCTTTTGATACAAGGAGGAGGCAATAGCCCCCAAGGTATGGAGCCAAGGCCTACTGACGATGGCTGTATATGGAGAGTAGGTATCCACCACGATAAAGTTCACCTCCACTATCTCTGGGCCGATCTAGATGGGTAGCCTAATCATGCCCTTTGGAACAACAAGCTTCCCGTCGAAACTCATCAAAGAAGAGCTATAGGGTATCAAATCTTCCGGTTTTAATCTTAGCCCCCTGTAGAGGTCGGGGTACATAACCTCGGCCCCACTGCCAACATCCACCATCACTCTTTTCACATCATAATCCCTGATTTTGAGAGTAATCACCAGCGCATCATCATGGGGCTGGACGGTTCCAGTCTTGTCTTCTTCTAAAAAGCTCAGGGTTAGGTAAAACTTCATTTTGGCCTTCTTCGACTTTGGCTGGGACTCCTTGGCAGGCAGCTGTGCCACGGATAACACTCGTGAAGGGCGCGTGCCTATTTTTCCTGGCGCAGCCAAGATGACATTGATCGTCCCTGCAGGTGGCCATAGGGCAGTATCTCTCTGGGGCTCTTGAGGGGTCTGGCCTTGATGACCACTGAAATGATGCAAAAGGTGCTTCAACTTTCCTTCTCGGACTAGCTGGTCCAGATAGTTCCAGAGGTTCCTGCAGTTCTCCGTGGTATGTCCCTAGTCCTGGTGGTATTGGCAATAAAAGTTCTAATTACGCCTCGTGGACTCTCCAGCCATTTTATTCGGCCACTTAAAGTACGGCTCGTTCTTGATTTTCTCCAGCACCCGATGTACTAGTTCTCGGAATACA
The DNA here is from genome assembly GCA_032727855.1 of Quercus ilex subsp. ballota. NCBI lineage: Eukaryota > Viridiplantae > Streptophyta > Magnoliopsida > Fagales > Fagaceae > Quercus > Quercus ilex. The sequence continues at coordinate 22,503,620 of CM064913.1, read as the reverse complement.
GCATTGACAGTCTGTGTGTTGGTTGCTCCGGATTGCCCTATGAAATCTCTCTTCAGGCGGCTGTTGTTATACTAGTCCGACCTGAAATCCCTCCTCTCCTGAGGGATAACCTTCTCTTTTCCCTTGCCTTGCAACTGGTCTTCCTCTACTCATTTATACTTATCAATCTGATCCATCAATTGGCGCACACTAGTGGCAAGCTTGCTAATCAGAGACTTCCTCAAGCCGTGCTCGGCTGGGAGACTATTTTTGAAGGTGCTGATGGCGACATCGTCAAAATCACCATCCATTTCATTATACATCTCCCAATATCTGTCCAAGTAAGCCTTTAGAGTTTCTCCATCATGCATGGATAAGGACAATAACGCACTCAAGGGCTGAGAAGCCCTGCTGTTTGTAACGAAACGGGAGCCAAAGGCTTGGGTTAGCTGCCTATACGAATCTATGAAATTCGTTTTTAAGCCATTGAACCACCTCATCGCCACTGGTCCCAAGCTAGATGGGAAAACCTTGCATATCAACGCCTCGTTCTTAGAATGGACAGTCATCCTTTGGTTAAACTGGCTCATATGCTCCACGGGATCTGTTTTGCCGTTATAAATGGTAAAGGTTGGCTGTTGAAATCGCAGAGGAAGAGTAGCCCCTTCTATGTGGCGTGTGAAAGGTGACTTGAAGAGTTGATCCAATGCCCTGCTCATGGCATCGTTTCCCAAGCCCCTAGGAGATGGGCTTTTATGTTTACGCCTACGGTAGTACTCTTCTTCGTGAGAGAAAGTCTCGCTTTGAGGGGTTCGCGATCTTAGTCTATAGTCATTATCGCCTTCATCACTGGAGGTCATGTCAGGGCTAGAATGAGACCGCCTTCATTGTGCGTGGCGCAGCTTTCTCTTTAAATCTTCTATCTCTCGTTGCATGGCCTGATTATCATTCTGTCTCTGGGATACATGGCTCCTAACTTCTTCTTGTTGCATGGCCCGGTCGTTATTTTGTCTTTAGAGCACGTGACTGCCCACACGAGAGTGGCTTCTGCTGGTTTGAGTGGTGTGCACACTTCCTTCTCGAAACCTTCCATTCTCCTCATTTCGATCACATTCAGGGTTGGGAAAGTTACCCTGTTGTTGGGATCTAGCTGGTTCAGGCTGATGGTAGTTTGCTTGATGAGGGCCTGATCCTACCATGTTCGATTGTTGCCCTTACTAACACACAAGTTCTTCCCACAGACAGCACTAATTGTAGGGACTGGATTTGAGCACTTCTTCTACTGGATGAGTGGACTCAGACCTAACTAACCCAATACAATGAATTTGTAGAGAATTGGTTAAAGAACTAGGCCTTAGTGAGGGTTACAACAACTAGACACAGTTATGAGTAGACCGGATAATCAGAACGTAGACTAAAGTATGAAAGTTTGTCCTCGGCCCTCCTCTGAGGAGCTTGTTGTTCTTATTGTTTCTTCAGTTTCTGACTACAAGGGTTTCGAAGACAATACCAATTGTTACTATGTTTTCTGTTTCTAACCTCCTCTCCCCCTTTTCCTGGGAGATTCCTTACATTATATACCCTCTTCCAATTGATCTTGACCCTCCATTTGTTTATCATGCAGGTCACTACTTGAGTATTTGTCCCATCAGCCACCTTACCAAACCTTCTGTGAGTTGCAGCAACCAAGGCAGCCCTATTCTGGGGTCACTTCCTCATTAATGCAGCCAGGATATTAGTTGTGGACATTTAATGCGGAGGTGATAGTTTCTCCTTGAATTGTTCTTCCACCGTGCTCCCATGGCTGACCCATTGTACCTGTCATTTTCCTTGGGATGCACTGGGAGGCCGCCTTTGATGGCATGCCACTCTTCCCTTCTGTGATCTCAGTTGGCCAAGAACAGGATCGTCTTCGGCGATGTTTCCGGGCACTTTGGACTTGCTTCTTTCGTCCTCAGCGTGGGCCTTGGGCTTAGTATAAAGTGGGCGGCGATTGCCAAATTCTTTGACCCCACAGTAATCTTTAAGTTTGATATTGATAGGGATCAATCAAACATTCCTCCATATGGTCTATTTGACAAACATTTAGAATGTAAAGACTCATTAGATTGGACAAACTAGAACTTTTCCTGACTACAAATTACCGTTATCTTTCGATAACACACATAGTCCCACCATGATGTTCACGTCAGAGCAAGGTGGGAAGTTAATTGAATTCTCAAACATTGTATCCGATGGTTCTCAATATGGGGAACTCACAGAAAGATCATCGATGTCGCCAATGAAACTACCAGCAAAAACTTGTCTTTTCTTGGGTCAAGTTTCAGTCCTTTGCGAATTTGTTGGTCTGATTTTATAATCAACTTCAAATGTATAAGATATTGACAACAAAATGGATGGTGCCCAATTCATCCATTGTTGCCTCCACAATTACAACACATGCATGGCTATTTATGAGAGACTACCACAAAGAGACACAAGATCTTTAACCTAATATATTAACCAAGTGATTACTAAGATTAATTATTCAGATTTAGCTTAAACAAGCATATATCATATCATACAAAGCAACGGAAAATAAATAATACCACGATATGATGACGTAGGAAAACCAATGAAACGAACGTTTCAAGGTAAAAACCTGGAGAGGATTTGACCTAACTATTCTCAAGGTAAAACAAATCCACTATAAGAGAATTGAAATTTTTTCAATCAGATTTAACCCTAAATCTATTGCTACTTCTAGTAATAACTTATTGACATGACCACGTGCAAACTTCGAATCCACAGACTTCTTCTCTTCTTGAATTTACACCAACACAAGCCACCTTACTTGTAACTTTGAAATCCCACTCAAAGGTTTCAGATCACAATCAGTAATGATCTTGATGCAACAACTATGTTCTACCAACGTTTTATTGTAGTTCTTGCTCCCGTAGATTCTTGTGTAGTTAGAAGGTATAAAACCTCTCAGATCTCATAAAGACTAACACACAAGTCTTTTCAGCCGCTTCAAAACGTGGCTAGGATTTCCCTTTTATATGTGGAGAAGTTTAGATGAAATCTTAAAAGTTTTCGCGGGATTAGGCCTGTTTAAAATTCTGTAGAAAAAACTGGACTTGCAATTTTCGATCGGTCAAGCCTAATTCTCGATCGGTCGAGCAAGGCAGAACCACGCTCCCTTTTTCTGTAATCAGCTAGACTTGAACCTTGAAACAACCACTTTTAAGCACTGCCTAAAACCTAGACTAGACATGTTTTGTTCTCGGTTTGCCAACACAATAAAAATATGATTCTAAATATTTAAATCTAAATCTTTAGATCCTAACACAGATAACTTCCAAGGTCATATTATTTCCAAAAGAAAACTGAAAAGCTGTTCCATAACTAACTTCTTGCTCCATCAATTTTTTTTAAGAAACAAACACACTTACAATAGAGAGAGAATGGGATATAACTTTAGTTATATAAATTTATAAGATCATATAGATAGAATTATTAAAACTTAAATCCCTTTTAAGAGTACTATATCCACAACCAATCTTAAGAATCACAAGTGCCTCGGCCGACTCCTTTACAAATTAAACAAAGATTTCCAAGTCTTCCAGTTTAATTATTAGCTAGATATAAAACCCAATTAATCAGGACTTCATCTCAACTAATTAATAATTTGGATAATACGTACTTAACTTCTTTCTATGCAGAAAGTTTAAAGAACCCACGGACAAGAATGCCAAACTAGTGCAATTAAACAAAATGTATATACTTTTATTAAATTATTAATAGATTTACGATTTTCTAATCACTTAAGCTTTAAGACAATCGAGGATTTAACTACTTCAAATTAAATTATGTGCATCCAAGATATATCCTGTGATAATTTTGAACAAATCCATGCTTGACTTGTTTCGCACGGAATACTTCCAAAAGTGAACCTGTACGTAGTACACACAGATAAGGTTGTAGTATGCCATGCACACCAGTAGAAAAGTTCTGTAATTTTTTTTTTTTTTTTTTTTTTTTTTTTTGGATGGAAAGCCGAAAACCTTTATTCAAAAAAAAAAAAAAAAAGCGCTACATATCAATATTAAGGTTTTGCTTAAGAAGAATTACATCAACAAAAACAGGAGCAGAGCCTAAAACAAAAATACCAGTTAGGCAATTATTAAGAGACCATTTTGCAAGAATATGAATAGCTCTATTCAGATCTCTAAGAACCGAATTGAACTTCGTATTATGTGAAAGAGCTTTGAACCTTAATGTATTTGAAATTATAGTTGAAATTCTCCAAGGAATATGAGAGTCTGGCTCTTGAAGCACCTCAATGCATACTTTGGAATCACTCTCAATTAATACTTGGCTAATGTTGTGGTTGATTACTTGCTGAGAGGCCCAATTAATTGCTTCCATTTTTGTTTGGTCAGAGACGCTAGTTTCTACTATAATCACTAAAAACTATAAGGGCACGTTTGGTAGATTGTAATAGACATTGCAATGTAATAGATATTCTTATGGTATAACTATTCGGTCGTTTGGTTGTATTTTTATTACAATAAATAGTTATTCCTTATGAATAGCTATTTTTCAAAATGAGAAATAACTATTCCTTATCAAAAGTACTGAATATATATTCATTCACCTTATGTAATAACTTTTTAAAAAAATTTCCTAAAAAGCCATTAGTTGCCACATCTTTAAAAGTAAAGAAAATAAATTTTTTTTTCTTGTTAATTATTAGCTCTATTTTGAACACCCTAAAATAAGTGTATTTTAAGAAATTTGATTTACAAATGATTTAATTACACCTTCTTTTTATACTCTACTAAATTTCGGATGCATATTCAGGATTCTATTCCTATGGTCACCAAACTAATGAATAGTAATACTTATTATATTCCAACTTAATGTATTCCTTATAATACTTATTCCTATTTTCATGTAATAATTATTACAGTATACCAAACGTGCCCTAAGATTAATGTGTGTGGCATGATTAGTCTAATCATATTATATGTGTTTCTCTTCTATAAGTTTTATAAATTTAAAAATTTTAAAAAAATTAAAAGTTTTAAAAAAAATAATAATAATAAAAAGAAGAAGAAGAGAGAGCCAAATTCTCCTTCAATATCTTTTAACGAGTAAAGTCAATATCAGAGAAGCACGCACCGAACTTGATCATGTCATGTGGATATTCACATGGCAAATGACCAATAAGTACATGCAGTAATTAAAAATGGAAGATACAATATAAGTACAGAAAGGAAAAGAGACTAATATGGCTCAACAACCATGACCTAGTTCTAGACACCGAAAATCCGAATAAGTTACGATATTTTCGTGATTGATTATAGAATACATTGAACCCATTTTGTAAAGGGCTAAAGTCTTTTCATAACAAAAATGGAGTCAAATTATGTTTAATTTACTTAATTGAACTACGAATCAATATTCAATTGATGGCTAAATAAGTGTTACAAGTGAATTTTGCAAAATTTTCACTCTATTATACTCTATTATCAAGACAGACGCAATAAATAAACCCTTTCCGCATACTTGCATACTTAACATAGACTAAACTCTGTGTTTAGATTCATAGATGCATTGGCAGGTCATAATGTTAAAATATAGTTTTATTTGGGTTGTATTAATAGAATTGTGTTAGGGTTAAGTGTAGTTCAAAAGTTGCTCAAAACAAATTTTTGGGTGAAACACATTACACATTTGATCAGAAAGTAGACATCCATGACTTCAACATGGTTTTAAAATTGAACTAATTTGAATTTTAAATGATTAAAACACTATCGCAAATTTGCTCAACCAAGGGTCAAGCAAAGTTTGCTTGACCCTTGCTTGAGCAAATTTGCGATAGTGTTTTAAAACTTCTTAAAATTACTATTAATCTTAGACTTTAACCTACCTGTAAATATCCCATCTTTGCACATTTTTTAAAGGAGAGAGAGAGAGTCATTTTAAGACAATTGAGAAAGCTTTAATTTTCTTGAGCTTAAACTATCAAAAAACCTCTACCTTGAGTTTCTTCCCTAAGTTTCCTTAGGCCAACTATAGATGGATCCATCTATTGCGATAAAACTTGACTCGGGCAGGGGGTCAAGATGAGTCTTAACTCTTTAAGGTTATGACCCATTTTTCATCATTTCACTTTTCTACATTTCTTACAAAACACGTATCCTAGCTAGCAAGTGAGTCGGTTGAAACAGGTCTTCAGACAGCCCTAGTCAAAACACTAGAAGATAAATTTGGAAATTACAGAAAACTCAAAAAGTTTCTCTATTGATAGCTTGACCAAATTTCAAGTCCTCAAAAGCCTAAATTTAATGAGAGATATCTCAAGACAACAAAAACTGAGACTCACAAGATTGAAGGACAAAAAGTTAAGAATGCTAAAAGTCCTAATGTGAATGTGTGTAAATGTTTGCAAAACAAACTGTTACCCACACAAAATTCGTCCAAAACATAGGAAGAAGAAAACACCATATCGTGGTAGAGTTCTCATTCATTTGGATCTCCTTAGCTCAATTGATAAGCATGAGTTTGATGACCCTGTGGAAAACATATGATGAACTTGTACACCTCCAAAGGAATTTCAATCCTTTTCAATAGAAGAACTTTTCCAAATCGACCAATAAGCACTCCACCTCCTTTTAATTCTCTACCTACAAAGCCATAGATTTGTGCTATGTGGGTGTGGGCGAGGAAAGATTCCTTGACATGAGTGATCAGTCGAAGTATCCTTGTTCCAATACTTCACTGGTTTTTTTTTTTTTTTTTTTTTTTTTTTTTTTGGAAAAAAACTTTTGAGTTCTAACTTCTGTTTTTAGAATATTGTTTTTAATTTTCTATTATTGATTTGTTTCATTCTGTCTTGATTGCTCAAAAATTAAAAACAATGAAAATTTCTCAAAAAAAGATGAAATGATAATCTATTTTATGTGTTTTTATTTTCTATTTTAGCACATTTTTTTATTTTATTTTCTATTTTTTGTGTTTTAAATCAAGCATTATTATGAGCTTTGATGAAATTTTGACTTTTCCACAAAAGCTTGTAAAGATAATGGAAATGGCCGGCCACCTCTGATTTAGTGTGAAACTGCTATAATATATGAGTAATAAAGAGATCGTTGTCTATTTCAATAGTGTAAAAATTGTAAGAGTAAAATTTAAATATGGGGAGACAGTGACAAAGAAAAATAATGTGAAAAAATCAAAAGATACACAGAGAGAAAGAGAGAATGAAATTCAAGCTTAGGGCTTTGATTGGTTTAAAAACCTTAAAATTTTATATAATTTATTATTTCATTATTTGGCGTTTGATTTTTGTTCACAAACACTTTAACACTTGAAATTCCTTCTCATGCTTGAAGTTTTGATATATAAATTTGTGTACGTGTCAGTAATGCATTATCGGAAATAATTATGTTTGGAAGTTTTGATATCTATATGTATATGTACATGGGTCACATGGCGTTACATATGCATTTAATGATGGAGAGGAACTCTCATTGCTTTCAAAGTCACTCTTCTTATGTACTTTCCTCACACGTTTTTCAAAAAAATGTCTTTAAGATCAAATGGTGCTTTTCAAATGGGGCAAAAAACCTTTAAAATATCTAATTGCGTTTTTTAAAACAATTTTGGTAATTGAGACATTACTTGTAAAGTGTGAATACTGCTTGATCTTGTAATTTTTTTTTTTTTTTTTTTTTTTAAGAATACTAAGTATTTTAACACACACAGGAAGAAGAGAGAATGTCTTAAAGAAACTGACAGCAATATATATCCAAAAGGGTCTAACTCTTGGATATCCAAAAGGTCTTAAAGAAACTGATAATGCTTGATCTTGTAATTGATTAGGATAGTTTGAATTGAATTGTATCATATGATTGATTGTTTGTCTCCATTTACTCTTTATCAACTCGTGACAAAAGCGGAATAGAGTTGCAGATGAAACTAGGAATTTATTTTATTTTATGTCAACTAGGAGTTTTAATTTGAAGAGCATAGAAAATCCTCGTTACAAATCTCGTTCAAGCTAGAACACATAAAATTTTATTTTTCTTTGATGAAAACCAATACATAATATACTAAGGACCATGTAATGGACCAAGATTTTGCTTCCATATTACGAAAACAAGCATTGCGAAAAGCCAGATAATGAAAACAATTGGTAGGATTAACTCTTGGAAAGCGATATTCAGCAACAATGCTCTTCACCCTACTCGAAGAACCAAGATTAAAATTTTGATTCAAAGAGCCACTTGAAATAAAATAAACAGCAATCATATTAGTTGAAAGTTCTCAATCGAGGCAATTCTGACGAGGATAGGCACGGTGCACCCACGTGGAGTAGGTGATATTTCACTCCTTATTTGATTCACAGTTGCACCTGGGGCCGGGGGGACTCATCAAACCCATATATTGGAATTTGGAACCACACTCACACCATCCATGGAATTGGAAATTGTAAGCTTCTTCTTGTATTGTTTTTGGCCCACAAAACAAAAGTCAATTTTCTCACAAAGAATTCCAACCAACTATGGTATGACATACAGCTAACTGTATTTTTTTCAAATTCTATATGTCCCAAGAATTGCGTTTTGGCAAATGGGAAATACAAGGATAGAGATATCTTGTGGGAAAAAAGAGGTGGCTCATGCTCATCACGTGCATGGAACCTCAGTTTCACAAAGTAAATTCTTTTTATGCAAAAATGAGGTGTTTGGTTCTTCTTAGGTTATAATTATTCTAGTCTTTGAAATGTGCGTAGAATTATCTTTCTAAAATTATTATGGGCTTTCCCATTGACAAGCTAAAATTGCCCCACTCATATTTGTTTTGAGTGCGAGCACATACGCATGCACGTATTTGTGTCTATGTGTGAGGGAGAAGGAGAGAGATAAAACCCTTAATGATGTAATAGGGATGCAAGATTGTGTGGTTATCTTTACAATAAAAGTGTAAAGAGGAAAGTAACGAATATAATTCACTCTTCGGTGGTGACATCTTAAGAGTGTATATAAAGTAACGTTAACAATGAATTCATACGAAAATCAATAATAACCTGTCAACTCAAAAATTATAAAATTTATTGTGAAAATTTCTTTGTTTGTAGTATTATTATTATCTTTATCTAGCCTTTTTTTTTTTCTTTTTTTTTTTCAATTAAATAGTTATAATAATAATAAGGGAGAAGAGATTGGAACCCTAATTCTACTTCTAAAGAAAAAATCATTAATATCTTAGTTTGTTGAGGACCTATAGCCAGTCCCAGAATTACTAAATTCATAAGTTGCAACTAAGTACCAAGCAACACAAAAGAAATACCTCCAATTCCAAAAATTCAGAGACCACCCAAAGAAAAAACACAGACACAGTTTTTCATCTTTGGGCACTTTTTCCTCAAAGGTTTGGCAATAAAATTGTTAAGCATTTACCATTTAGCAATAATTTTTTGGGTCAACAATTTTATTTTTCCTTCTTTGTTTCTTTTCTTGCTTTTCCCCCCTAATTTATGAACTCCCAAAAGAAGTGTAAAAGTTATTCTTTAATTAAATTTAATTACAAATGATATGGCATAATTAATTTTTAATATATATATATATATATGTAAAGTTGTGATTTACAACTATGTTTTATGTCGGTTTTATTCCATGACAAAATGTGTTGTAATTGCTTTAATTTTGTTTCTTGTATTTTGTGGGATTTTATTGTATTGGGTTTAGTATTAAGTTGGTGAATACTCAAGCTGAAATGAAGAATCAGTGGATTTCGCGAGAAGCTCAAGAGAAGCTAACCCGCAAAAGAGCCATGTGAGGAGCACATGACTGGAAGTTGAAGAATCGTGCCAAACTATCGTTTTCGCGAGTGTCTCGCGGGTAAGGCCTTTCCACGAGGTAGTCGCGAAATGTTCTGCCTAGATAGTTTTTAAGTGTGACTTTCTTACCCTTCACCCATACTATATATACCCTCATTACCCACAAATGTAAATGGAGCCATTCAGAGAGAAAAACTCTAGATAGGCTTTCAACAACACACACACCCATCTTTTATAAAGAGAGCTACTCATCCTTAGTGAGAAATTATTATAGCCTCTTCTCCTTCCCTCTCCCATTGTCATACCTTGAGAGGAGATTTGTACTCAAACACAACTCACACCTATTCAGAGTGTAGAGAGTGTTTTGGAACTTGAGAAGTTTTGGGAATTTGCCATAAGAAGCTGGTGAGGCTTGGTGGATGCAATCGGGCGTATTGTGGGATCCGGAAAGCTAGACAAGACACGGTTCCGAGAAGCCTTGTTGGAGTAAGAGCTTGGAGAACTTAAGTTCATCGAGTAGATTAGACTTGGAGGGTCTCTTACTAACCCATGTATCCCAAATGATTATCTAGTGGATCGATTACCGCTTGGAGGGCGGCGGAGAGGTTTTTCACTGAGTTCTTCGGTTTCCTCTTCAATAACACATCGGCGTGTTATCTTGTATTTGCATCTCTCTTCCCTACTCTTTTACATTCCATTTTACTATTGTGTTGTTGTGACTATGGATTAGAGTAGCTTGTTTGTTTATCCATTCACATTTACACTATTCCGCACTTAGTATTAAGTTAGTGTAAAATCAATCGAGCCGTAACTTTAATTTGGGGGTCTAAACAACTCTTGTGTTTTCAACACATTTTCGAGTTTTCAATATATATATATAAACATCTTTTATATATAAAGAATTTTATAATTAGTTTCTCCTTCATGGACAATTTGGATATCAATAGGGAGTCTTTTATTGTTTGGGATGGATCCATATTAATTAGTCTTCTTATTTATTCTATAATTACAATATGAGAATTTCGAGGCATAACATTGACAAAATTAGAATCCGTATAAAAAATAAAATAAAAAAAGAAAGAGAGAGAGAAGAAGTTTTTAAAGAATTATTTAATTTTGAACGTTGAGGAAAATTATTCTGAATTTAGTATTAAATTAATCATAGATTTTTCAGGATTTAAAATAATGTGAAATTTCATTTTGAGAAATGATTTATTTAAAATATATTGAAAATCAATTATTTAATTTGTAAGTTTTCTTTTGTTTATAGTTTGTTCACATTAAATGTATACTAGTTTTATTTATCATTATTATATATTTAGTCTTGAATAATAAAATATTTTTATTCATACATTCTCTTTTCTTTTCTTTTTTATTGTTCATATTTTGACCCCTCAAATTTAAAATTCGGGTCGGTTCTGGTACATTGCCCCAGCTTATAAAAAAAACAAAAAACATTAAAAAAGAAAATAAACATTAAGATCTCTCTCTCTCTCTTCTTCAAAATTAGAGATTCAAGAAGAATACTTTCTGTGGAGGAGGGTGTGCTTAAGATTAAGCAAGCAAGCTCGTTAATCGAAGATCATAGATTCATATAATAGTAATATTAGATCCAATTATGCATGCAAAGAAAGTTGCAACAAGATGGCGTTCCTGAACATATCACTTGGCGTACTCTTTGATTAGCTAACTGCATTAAATTAATTTAACCTAAGTGATATCCTTGATGGTACTATTGTAACAATAAGCTGGAGCTCATTAAGCTGTAAGCAACACCCAAGAAGTTCATTAAACAATATGTTTTAAGAAACTGAGCCTTGATACATATATATATATATATATATATATATATAGTAATTAGGAAGTTGTATTATAATAATAAGAAGGGAAACATAACTACAAAGCTTCAATTTCATGACCATATACACGTGTGGAAGTGGTTGTTCTTAATTTCATGTCCTTTTTTGATGAACTTCATTTCATGTCCTTTAGCATTACTTTCATGTTGAAATTATGGTTCAAAATGGACAGACGTAAGCAAAATTAATATTTGTAGAGAAAAAATATTATTTAAATGAAACATGCATGGGAAACTACGTACGTACAAGTATGACACGAATCCTTTTTGCCCTATCTTTCCCACTTTTTCTCCCATGTTGATAGAACTTCTCGAGTAGACATTTTCCCACTTGCTAATGGACAGCTGCACAAGTCCTTTTGTACCGTTTTACTCTATCCACGATAGAAAGCTAATGAAAGAATTGAATATATATATATATATATATTTGCAAAAAGCTCAATACTGTTTGCCGTACTATATATAAAAATTTTCAAGTGAGGAAAATAACGCGGTTTTTAGCAAAAACTAGTGACAACCAAAACATGAGGAATCATACTTAGCATAATTAACCATAATGCTACAAGCACCAATAATTGAGCGATCAATTAATAATCAAATTTGAGACGAAATCCACTAGGAAACTATATATATTACCATAATATCTTCTTTATATGCTGCATGATCCTGCTACAAATTCTACTATTACAATTTTTATCCCTATCTTGAAATCTCAGCTCAAATACTTACGTAACCATTTTAGTAGTAATTATGCCATTTCACTATTGTCATTGCTAGAAAACTAATAAACAAAAACAGGCTAATATGTGTCATGATTATTTTCTAATCCATGTTTTGTCTAGGCTTAGTCTATATAATGGGTTAAGACTTTATATATTGTTAGTAGGAATTGCAATTGAAGACCGGCATTTAGGTACTCGTCCTGCCTTACCCTAAATGGGATGGCTTTTATCCATGGTCGGCCTAAGCGTTTCAGAGGCCTAAGGTGAAATTTTTAAATGAGGCCTTTATATTATCACTTAAATAATATTTAACTAGTATTTTATATAATAATTTTTTTTTAAATCCATTCTTTTTACTCTTTAATATGATTTTTTTTTTGTTTGAGAAAATGCTAAAGTTATAACAAATTTTACTACAAACTAGTGTTGTAATGAATGTGATCAATGACATGAGGCTTACAAAAATACTAGAAATATTATAAAATTTATAAGAGAATTACAAAGATATATCACCAATCACAAATATTCATTCAAAAATGCATTCAATAGTTTGTTAAAATCTACCTATCATATTCATTGTCACATCAAATTATAAAAGTTATGGAGATCACCACGCACCCTTGGTACAGTGATCACTCTACAAGTATAAATTCTTGTGGGGTGTAGGGTGTAGGGGGCAATGGCCTTTGGTGCCTTCTCTAGTAAGGGGGCCCTAGGCAATGGCCTAATTGGCCTAAGCCTAGGGTCGGCCCTGCTTTTATCCGACCCATGGAGTAAATGGAGTGGGAGTGGGTACGGGTACAACATATGAGGTTGGTGTGGGAGTTGAATCCCCGACTCCAAACCTGGCAATTATATAATATATATACACACACGTAACTCTCACTATTCTATCACAATAGCCTTAGTCGCTAGCTGCCCCTCACCCTCAAGTGCTCCGTCTCTCTCTCACAACCCTTTTTGAAGATGTCATTTTCCACCTCTCTGTCAATGTTCTATGCTCTCCCGTATGTAGGTCCTGAGGAATCAAGAAATTTATACAGGAACTAGGGTTTTTTTTTTTTCATTGTTTTATTTAACTTCTATTTTAATTTGTTTGGTTTAATATCCTTTTTCTAGATTTATCAGTGCTTAATTGATTAGAAAGTCCAAAACCAAAACATGGAGTTTTGATTATTTTGAAGTTTATGCAAATAGGAAAGTTTGGATTTTAAACTTTTGTAGTACTTGGTTATGTGAATGAGTCCCTAAATTTGGCTTTGAGATTTTCTTTTTCTTTTTCTTTTTTCTTTTTTGTGTTATTTATTTTCTCTAAGTTTTTTGTTCATGCAAAAGCAGGTATTCGAGGAGGCCTGCTAGGGCGAGAATGGAGGTAATAAACACCCCTATAGGGCAAGGGTGGGGGACGGGGGCAAGGAACGGGGCGGTTGTAGGGAATCTACCCTATCGCCATCCTTAATTGTTAGAAGGACGCACAACTTAGGAATGATCAATGATCACACGATTTAATATTATTCAACCCACACCTGCACTCAACAAACTTGCATGACATGTAGGGACAAAGACACACCTGGACTTTCGGGTGCAATGCCCCCCCCCCCCCCCCTTTCCCATTTTTTTTTTTTTAATTACTAGCCATAGGTACTAATTTTAGCAATTTGGTTCAATAAAATTACATTTTACCCTCTTAAAAATATCGTTGATTCTTTTAAGAGTAATGCTACAACCACAAATTTTTCTACAATATTTTTACAAGCTATTAAGTTACAAATTCTTACTAGTTCGCATCTATACCAACCACTTACATCATTTTTTTTACTTACTAATCATCACTCACCATATCAACAATTTGTTAAAAAAAAAAATTGAAACTCTAACATATTCCTCCTTTTGAAGGCCATAAAAAAAATTCATACTTCTAAAATCTAAAATAAAATATACAAGCCTAAAAAAATAACCCATCATCAAAAATTACTAATAGTAAAGCTAAAAATAATTAAGCTCAATCAACTAATTTTGCCCAAGACAAACAACTCAGCCCTTTAAAAAATTTTAAACAAAATAATTTTATCTTTACCCAACAGCACACTCACACACACACACACACACTCACACACACAAAAACACTCAACAGTTGAACAGCAGTAGAGCCAGAGGTCAAAGCCTCCGCATGTAGTCAGCAGTAGAACTGCCACCCCTAACTCTAGGTCTTGGCTCCGTCCTTGATGATATGGAGACACTCAAGCCTAAAAACGCCATATTCAAGCATTGCTTTGGTTGATGACAGGTATTAGTTGATGACAAGTATCTCACCATTGAAACATGATCAATTTAGGTCAACCTGAAAACTCGTTCGAAGAGCAAAGCCAAAAGCCTTACTTCCTTTACCATTGTTATGTTGTTGCAAATTGCTCTCCTTTCTATGGCTCAAGCTCTGCCAAAGACTCGACAGAGACTTTTAGATGTGAAGATCACATCAATAGTCAGATCTAGCAAGATCTCCACCAAATCATTGTGCACCATCAACAAGATAACCTATTTGACTGATCCAACCACCGATTCTCCTATGCTGGATGTGGCCTTGTGAGTAACATTGAGTTTTTATTTTTTGAGAGAGGTGAAGGTGAAGATGGTAAGGTTGAATAACTAGTTGGCTATATGTTTTGACTTATAGTGGGCTATTGCTTTTTTTTTTTTTTTTTTTTTTTTTTTTTTTTTTTTCAGAATATGGGTTAGTGGGAATTGGGATTATGGGAAGGTTTTTTTTTTTTTTTTGTTGAATTATTTTTTGATGGGAACGGTAGGTTGTTGGGACGTTTCAATCCTATTTTATAGGCAATGTTTTTGCAAGAGTTAAAAGACGTAATTTTACCAAATTATCCTTTAATTTTGTCTCTACTTAAACCTAGGGAAATAAGGGTATTTTGAAACCAAAAAAAAATCTAATCCAAACAAGAAAAGCCCCTTAAATAGTAGTAAAAAATATTCTAATTTAAAACCTATAGCGGCGGTCTCTAAACCGCCAAAATAGGTATTCAAAATGAAGAAACCTATAACGGCTATTTTAAAATTTCTTAAAATAGGTATTCGAAATGAAGAAGTCTATAGCGACAGTTTTAAAACCAACAGAATAGGTTTTTTTTTTTTTAATAAAAAATTAAAAATTATAATTTAAAACCTATAGTGGCAGTTTCTAAACCACCAGAATAGGTATTCAATATGAAGAAGCCTATAGCAATGGTTTTAAAACCACTAGAATAGGTATTCGAAATAAAGAAGTTTATAGCGATGGTTTTAAAACCGCCGGAATAGGTATTAGACAAGAAGAAACCTAAAGAGGCAGTTTTAAAACTGCTGGAATAGGTTATTTTAAAAGCAAAAATAAAAATAAAAATACTAATTTTAAAACCTATAATGGCGGTTTTAAGACCGCCAAAATAGGTATTCTAAATGAAGAATCCTATAGTGGCGGTTTTAAAACTGCCGGAATAGGTATTCGAAATAAAGAAGTCTATAGCGACGGTTTTAAAACCGCTAGAATAGGTATTAGATATGAAGAAACCTAAAGTAGCAGTTTTAAACCACCGGAATAGGTTTTTTTTTTTTTTTTTTAAATTAGAAATAAAAATACTAATTTTAAAACCTATAGTGGCAGTTTTAAAAATGCCAAAATAGGTATTCTAAATAAAGAATCCTATAGCAGCAGTTTTAAAACCTTCGAAATAGGCTATTTACAAAATAAAATAAAATAAAAAATACTAATTTCAACCCTATGGTGGCGGTTTTAAAACGTCATAATAGCTCTACCTATTGTGGTAGTTTCTTAAAGCGCCATGGTAGGTATTCTATAGCAGCAGTTTAAAAAGCGTCAACTTTAAACTGCCATAATAGGTCAACCTATTGTGGCAGTTTCTAAAAGCGCTGCTGTAGGTCTCCTATAGTGGCGGTTTTCAAAACCGTCCAAAAAAAAACGCTGGTGTAAGACGAGTTTTTTGTAGTGAACCCAGATATATACTCCCAGGCGAAAGTTGGTTGAAAGCTTTCATACCCACGCCTTAATTGGGTCGATTTCCGAGTTGACACTAAAATCAAGTCTGACCAACTTGTGAACACCCCTAATTAAAAGCATCTAATCTGTTAATTACCTTCCAGCAAGAGTTGGCCATGTTCAGCCGTTCAAATAGTTACATAGTTTTCAATTGATAATAACTAGTCTTGTACAATTAATATGTACAAGAAAAATAAGCTGAATAGTAAAAAAAGCTGGCTTTTGGCTTAAAAAGTCAACTTTTTTTTACTATTCAGCTTATTTTTGTTACTATTCATAGGCCTCACTGCACTTTTTGACACTATTCATGGGTCCTACTGCATTATTTCAGTTACCTTTTAGTTTTATCTACAGTATTTTTAGCAAAAAATTTTCAATTTTAACTAAAAAAGTTGTTCCCAAACAGACACATAGTGACTCATTCTCTCAACGGAAGTCACTTTCTTCTTACAAGAGAATAGAAATTACTACGTACTAGCTTCTAGGATATCTCATCCAATGATTTCATACACGTTTTTTTTCCTCAAAAAAAAAGTATCATCGTTTTTCTTTGGTTTTGGTGGATTCCAAGTTATACTTTTTTTTTTTTTGGTTTCTTTCTAAATCATATAGGAGCTCTTCAATTATTTTTATCCTTCTTATTATAGGTCAGACGCTAACTTCGGAATGTATCTTCTAATAAGTTGGTCTCTTCTTCTCGTTATACTTAGGGTTAAATATTAATTCAATGAGAAATCTTTAGTAAGCACGTAATCAGGGATGGAGACAGAACTTAGAGTTAGGGGGCGGCTGCTGGCTATGTGCAGCAGTTTTGGCCTCTGTCTATGTTGTTGCTTAGCCACTGTGTGTGCGAGTGCGCGTCTATTAATGGGTAAAAAAAAATTTATTTTGTTTAAAATTTTTCAAAGGGCCCAGTTGTTTATTTTTGGTAAAATTGGTTGATTGAGATTAATTTATTTTAGCTTTACTATTAGTAATTTTTGGTCGGTGGGCTAATTTTTTTTGAGCTTGTATATTTTATTTTAGATTTTAAATCAATAAATTGTTTGATGGTCTTTAAAATGAGGAAAATGCTAGAGTTACAAATTTTTCTACAAATTGCTTATGGGTGAGTGGTTATTGGTAAGCTTGTATATTTTGTTTTAGATTTAAAATCAATAAATTTTTTTATGGTCTTTAAAATGAGGAAAATGCTAGAGTTACATTTTTTTTCTTACAAATTACTAATGTGGTGAGTGGTTATTGGTAAGTAAAAAAAATGATGTAAGTGGTAAGCCCAAATGTAAACCAATAAAAATTTGCTACTTCAACAGTTTGTAAAAATGTTATAAAAAAAAAAAAAAAAAAATTGTGACTAGGGTATACTCTTAAAAGAATCAATGATATTATTAGGGGGAGCAAAATATAATTTAATAGAACAAAATTACTAGAAAAATTATTACTCTATATATATACACACACACACACAAATATTTTATAAAAAAAAAAATTGGGGTGGGGGGGGGGGGGGGGGGGGGGGGGGTAGGGGGAGTATTCCCCCCAAGTACAGTAGTGGCTTCATCCCTGCACGTAATTAATATTTGTATCTTCATCATATTATTGTTGTAAGAGGGCTATTCATTGGGAAAAAAATTTAGCTTCCAACCAATTTGGAACTATCTTTTTCCAACTCACCATGTGACGGTTAAAAAGATCATTTATATGTAATTTCAATCAAATGACCCTTTTATTAAGTTGTGTGATTTTTTCCTCAAAAAAAATAAGTCATGTGACTTGGTGAAATAATACATATGAATAGAATTATAATCCAAATAGTTTATTGGAGATGATTCCTTCAAACTAGTTTAATTAGATCTAATCTTTGTCCATTTCATTGAGGTTTTTTGGCATCATGTCCTATCATTTTCCTAGAATCCACCCATTTTCCATGAAAATTTGTATTGTATATACATATCAAAGGTTGAGAATGCTGGCAATTTATTGATACATGTTTTTTTTAATACTAAATTGCAATTTATACCCTTAAAGTTTGGGGTGATTTTAATTTTACCTTTTAAAGTTTCAAATTTTGGTTTTGTATTATATGACATTTGGATTTAAGGCTTTAAGCCCTTTTATCCATATATCGTGATGAGGAGCCAGTTATGTGATGTCTCAACTCAAACAATGTAGTTTTATAAATTCAAATTTTGCAATTTTAGGGGTATCAAAATTATCCCAAATTTACGTGTGTAAATTGCAATTTAGCCAAAATTATATATATATATATATATATATATATTTTTAGAGAGTTTCAACCTATGGCGTTCGCTTCTGATGATAGCTTTTTATCATCAGACTAAAACACCAATCAATTTTTTGGTATAGGCAGGGATTAAACTCCAAATCTCTTATACAACCATCAAAAACTTTACCAGTTGAGCTAACTGGAATCCACAGCCAAAATTATATCTAACATAGCTATAATAGGGTTCAAAATAATGTAGTTTTGAAAGGAAATATGGTATTATTTTGAGCTTAGTTGACACTTAATGAATAAAGAATTTATATCCAAAAAATATGTAACGTTTAGGGGTACAAATTCATGATTATTGTTCTTTACCATTACATCATAACACCAATTATTTTATTATTATTATTATTATTTTTTTTTTTTTTTTTTGTAAGTAGGATTTGATTCTAGGTCCTTATTCGACGACAAGAGACTTTACCAATTAATTAATGTAATTAACTAAAAATCATTTGATACCTATAGAGTTCTTTAAAATCTCACCTTTAAAAAAAATGCTAAGATTATACCACATCATCAATATCCATTAACATACTCTAAAATAATGGTTCCAAAAAAAAATTAAATTTATTCTCATTAATTCTATCCAACCAAATAAATGGAATAGAAGATTCCAAACAGTTATCCCCTCTCTCTCTCTCTCTCTCTCTCTCTAAAATCTCGTGGCTGGCCAATCTAGCATCATTCTCTACGCTAGGTTGAAGGTACAATTTTCAGAAATTAAAAGCAGTTCTCACTAGAAAAAAATAAATAAATGTCTTTCTCACTTGATCTTAGTCAAAGGTCAAGAAACCAAAACATGAGAGCCCGCCATGCACTTCAAGAAATTGAATTTTTTTTCATATATTTATCAAAGTTTTAAGTTCCTACTATAATTTTTGGTTTTACTAAAATTCGGTCCCGAATAATGTGTTTTTTTCACCTAACTAGTTTTTTTTTTTTTTTACAATATATTTTATTGTCAAATTATATTGTGAAAATATTTTCATTAGTTTACATATGAATTTTTTTTATTAACCTATATATCATATAGCTTAATTGATATCTCTTAAGTTCTGTTTGGTTAGAAAGGTGAAAAAGTGAGATAATAGAAAATGGTGGGGGAATGGAAAAATGAGATGATAGAAAATATTTTAATTTCTCTCATTTTTATTTGGTTGAGAGTAGAGAAGTGGAGAGGTAGAAAAAGTGAATTTGTATAAATCTACTAGTATACCCTTGTTAAAAAATGATACCCAATTAAAACAAAAAAGTGACAAACAACCAAAAAAAAGAAAAGAAATCACCCAATTTTATTAAAAAAATAAAAATCATGTCTAGTTAAACAAAAATAAATAAATAAAAAATAAAAGAAGAAAACCAAAACAACTATCACACCCACAGCCTAGAAGAAAACTTTTTAATGGGTTCAGCCGTTCAAGGAGAAAATACTTGGGCCCACCAATTTTTTTCCCTCCCCTCCATCTAACTAAACACCCACAAAAAATGTTTTCTCTCCCATTTTCTCTCTTTTTATTTTTCCATCATCTCTAAAATCCACCCAACCAAACATACTCTTAGTGTTTCCTATATATAAAGACATTTAAGATTAAAATATTTCCTTCTCCAACTACGAATTATAAAAAATAAAAATAAAAATCTTAATGTTGAAAATATATGTTGTTTTGACGAGTCTTTTTGTAAATTTTCATGTCAATGTTATAAGATTACTTTAAATATTATTAAAATTATAATAGACTGATATTAAATTACCATTATTTTCATCTATGTTTTAAAATATTTAAAAAAGAATATTACTTATTTTTCTATAACATAACCATGATATAAATTTGGAGAGTTCTTCTTGAACTAATTACTAAAAATTTTATTTTTGAACTTGTAATATATAAATGAGAGAAAACACAAAACTAGTATTTGTTGCAACTCTATAATGGTATATGTAGGGTTAGGATTTGTAGCTCAAGCACAAGAGATATGGATTGTGAGCCCACTGAACCCAGAACAATGAATTTGTAGAGAGTGGGTGAAAGAGCTAGGCTAGTTGTGAATCACACAGTGATTAACTAAGATAGTTAAAGATGAATTAACATGCAATCAGGCTTGAACAACTGACTCAATGAATGTCCGAAGAGGTATTTTATTGAATAAAGATGATTACAATGCTTTGAGCTACAGTAAAATCGTATTTCTCTTCTTTTTCTCCCTTTTTCTCAGAGGCCTCTTCCCTTTTTATAGCATTCTTCCCCTTCATCTCTATCGTCCACTTGGTCTTCATCTAAGCATCCACTTGAGTATATGTCATGTCAAGTCTCATTTTTAGTTTCCTGAGTGGTGGTAGCTGAGATTACACTGTTCAGGGGTCTTCTCCACATAAATGCGGCCAGAAAAGTAACTGTAACGCATTAAACACGGTTGTAGCAGTTTTTCCTTTTAGATATTTCTTTGTTCTTATCATCTCCAGACATGCTCAAAGCTCATCTTCGTCGTTGGAACTGTTATGAGGATCATTCAAACCTTCCAGATATTTAACTGATCAAGACTACCGTATCCGACGAAAAAGATCTCTTCGGACAACTGATGACCTCTTTGGAATGCATTCCTCATTCACTTTCAGGTATGATTCTTCTACATGGACCATTTCCTAGATATTTTCCCCTCTTCGGACATCCAGCAGCCTTCGAATAGGGTCCTAGGCCCAATACATTAGGCTGGGCTTTCACCCCCCACAGTATATAACTCTAGTTACTGTTCAAAGTATTTTGTCTTTGGTTTGTGTTAAGGAAAAAAGAGTCCATGAGATATTTTGGTTTGTAGTTATAGTTTTTTTTTTTTTAATGGATTTCAGGGTATACTTACTTATATGAATAAACATCCCTCTTACTTTTTTTTGCTTGACGAATATATTTTTACTTTTAGCTCATTGGTTTTGCTCCGCTCAAATTCATAAAAGGGAATGGGTTAGCTATCCTAGCTATCTACAGTGGAACAGAAAGAAGGAAAAAAAGAAAAAGGATATAAATGAGTTGGAAAAGTAATAGAAAAAAAAATCACAAATAAAATATGATTCTACTTATTACCATACTATTAAATTGGCTATATTTTATATTTTATAGACTTGATTATTATAACTACTACTTTTTTTTTAGAAAAAATAACTACTAAATTAATTACTTGCACTGGAAGGCTTTGGCACATGACCTGTCTATTAGTTTTAAAAAAAAAAATCGGTAATATGTATATCACTAAAAGATAGAATCATATATACATATGTTTGGATAATCTGAATTGAATTGTACTATCTATCACAATTTACCAAAATTATTCTAATATAACTGTTTATTAACCACTGACAATGAAATTTGAAAAGAAAATGCACAATTTTAGAGAATTTTTTAATAAGTTTATACAATTTTCCTCATTTCAATTTAAATTTAATCCATCAACTACACCATAAATTCTATATATTTCTTTATGGAATATAAACTTTGTTTTTTTCCAATAAATTTCACTTTTTGCTCTATGAAGTTGATAAGGAATGGTGACAAACTTTATGATGTACCTTATAAAAGCTTTCTGAAAGATCCGTTCATAAATATAATAACATGAGACCCGGCATGTGACCCAATCACGACTTGGTGGGTGCATATAAAAATTTGGTGGTGCCTAATCAAATTAATCATTGGGCTCCCATAAAATAAAATAAAATTTTAATCATTGGGCTTTTTCTGTGCACATAAGAACATTCTGAAAATCATTTTCCTTTTGTCAATGAGGGTTTTTAATTCCTTTCTTAATATATTTTTGTTAATTATCATTTGGATTTTGGAGTTTGGTTAGAATAAAGGTCTTATTATGAAAAAGAATCTTACCAAGAAAATTGCAAAAGTAATATTAAAAATTAAAGAAAGAATAGCAAGTTGGACAAATAAAATAGTGGGATATCAGAAATAAATTAATAACACTCATTTGAGTAGGCTCATTCTCTAGCTATATATATCATTTTCAAATTTATTTGACACGTAATTAGATTCTGTTAATGAGGTCAGTTACGATAAGTTTGAATGAATGAAGTCAATTTCTATCATGTCATCCAAACGCTATGGCAGGAATATATAGTACTAGGCGCAGTCAAAATCTTTCTTGTCGCAACAACTTGATCTAGATTTTATTGGCGTACCTTTTTTTTTTTAAATATATTTTGCTAGATGCTCTACCTCTGGTGCTGTTGCATGCCATAGTTGCCTTCTACCTCTTGAGAGAGATTTTGATAATCATGCAATAGTCATGTGATGGTTCATTTTGAGTTACACTCGTTAAATCTGATGTACTTATTTTAGTCCTGATGAGAATACCAAACCCACCTTTGGAAGCTATCTCACTTTATTTTGATGAAAGAGTTGGACTTTGAGGTTTGATACAACTTTCTCGAGGAACTTGCTTTTCAAATCAAACCCTAGTGCCTATTAATTTACCAATAAGTTTAGTGACATAATAAATCTCACAACTTTTTTTTTTACCAAGTAATTAATAGACGTATATAATAAAAGTAATATTAATAATAATTTTATATAAAAGTAATGTTAGATTAATCATTGTTTGCTATCTTAATAAATTGTGAAATACTCCTATTTTTTTCTTCCCCACTCGGTACAAAGGCCTGCCCAAGAGGCAAAGCCGTGAGCAAAAGAACTACAATCCCTTGGTGTATTATGAGTAAAAAACCAAAAAGGGATGAGATAGTATGGGCTCTAATTTCCCAAAGTTATTCAGTAGACTGGATATTTACTGCATGCATCAATCACCAAGCTAGAGAGCATTACCTGCAAAGATAACAATGTCAGTTTTGTAATGTCTGCAGCATGGTTGTTAATTTATAGGAGTAGCTATTTGGTAAACTATTCTTCATTCAGCCTATAATAAGTAAACTGTTCTTCAATCACAGTCTATAAATTTTTATTTATCTCCTAAGCAAATATATATAGTTCATGCAAAAAAAAAAAAAAAAAATGATGGTTTTGGTATCCAGAGTTTTATAATTTAGCAATATCGTGCCTCCTATGCATATAAACTGCCCAAGTACTTGTTAAGAGTGAAAAGCCTTTGAATTACCTTGTAATTGATTTTAGCGGGTGGAGTTCGTTGCCCGTAGAAATTTGATTTATAACAATAAGTATTATTGTACTATACTTTGCGATGTGCAACTAATTTAAAAGAAGTTATCCTATTTCATAATAATAATAAATAATAATAACAATAATAATAGTTCTGTAGTATCATGCAATATTTAAGTTTAAATTCACCTTCCCACTTATAAGATACCAAAAAAAAAAAAAAAAAGAAGGAGAAGTAGCGGTGGTATTAGGGATAGTAGTCTAAAATTGTAATCAAAACAAACGTAAGCACTCAGAGCAAGGAAGAGATGTGTACTATAAATTTCCATTCCCTTCAAAACAAAAAGATGATAATTTATTAATTTTAGGAAGCTAAAGAAAATAAGGAAAAATAACCTCATCTTGGTTGGTTCTATAGTAATTTTTTCCCCCTCCCTTTTCACTTGACAAATGATAAAAATAGAGCTGTTAATCCTGAGAATTTCCAATGCCCATAAATAGCGGGTCAAAATCTAGACCTCCATATCTTTGAACAAATACTTTTAGGACTCTAATCATTGAATTAGTACTAATCTTGAACGTGCATTTTGAAATCAAGCAGTGTGTGTACAATAAGTATGCAATAATCAATATATGATAATCATTACTCGGAAAATAAAAAATAAAAAAATCACAATCAAGTGGGTTTGTTGAGATAATTGCGTTAGTAGACTTTTTTAAAAAAAACAAATGTGGAAAAAGTTTCGAAATGACCATAAGACAAGACTTTTGGGACAATCGTGTTGTATTACTCTTTGTAATGTGGTCAATTCGAAAATCTTCCGTACTATCTATTAGAAAGTATGCCCACAACGACATTATTTGGAAAGAAAATTTTCTTTGAGAGTTATCTTCCAATTTCCGAACTAATAAGAAAAATTTCCCCCCTGTATACTTTTTCTTTGGTTTCATTTATACAAGTCTCTATCTTTTCTATCAAAAAATAATATGACTCATTTAATTATTACATAAGTCACTGAGGAATAATTACATATAACTCATTTAATGGTTGTGTTATTATTCAAACACACAGCTAGTATTCTAGATTGCGAATGAACAAGCAAAAGAAAAGATGCATAAAACCACGTATTCAATCTTGCATCATCCCAAGCCAATCACATCACTACAAGCTCAAGCTTTGAAACAAAGATAGACGCCATGCATGATCCCTAACATCATAATCGTTTTTTGAGATGGGGGTTTCCATTTGGGCTAAACTAAGTGTGCGGTCTTCTTACGTGAACCGACTCTTTTTTTAGCTTAAATTTAAAAAGTAATCGTGTTTGTTTTATGTGTTTTCTCTTCTTGAGTTTCCTCCTGAATCGGGAGAATTAAATTTTGTGGGACCGCTCTTTATTTATTTATTTTTCCTCAATCAAACAACGGAAAACACTCATTTTCTCTGCCATTTTCCTTCCCCTTTGGCCCTTTTCTATTCTCCCATTTTCACGGCAACCAAACACTTCTCCCCGTTCGAAAGGCAAAAGGAATTATATATGTTTTTTTTGGGGGGATGCAGCAGCAGTGTAACAATAACATGTATACTGCCCATGCACCACTGCATCAAATGGTCGATCGGTTGACCAATCTAAAGGATCTCAGAATAAAAAACATATCCATATGATGCAAATATATACCACAAAACAAAAGGTCCATCATGCTCAACTCTCCTAGAAACGTGATGTATACATGAACTAAATTTATCTATGAATTAATAAAAGATATTTTAATAACTGAAACATATTTTACTAACTCCATAACTGTAATAACTGAAATGGTATAGCGACATATAATATTCAGTCAAAAATTGTTCCCCCAAGTGGAAGATATCTATGAGATGTGAAACATGGGGAACACATGTGGTCACATGAATGTTGGAAGAGGAAGTTGGGTGAGACCGCTGGTGAAGGAAACGGTCAACCAACGGCTTTAATGGAAATCTTCTAAATACAAGACCAGCATGTTCTGCCAAGCCAAATTATTAATTCACTGATCCATAAATAAATAAACATTAAAAAAAAAAAAAAAAAAAAAAAAAGCAAAATCAAACAAACAAACTAACAAAAACAGAAACAAAAAACCAAAAAAAAACCTCTAAATGCACAGAAAGGCAAAGATTTACATGCACTAGGATGAAGTGTAATTTGTAGGGAAAAAAGGGGCTCAAAACCCAAAATGAACTTCTTCTTTCTGTTTTTGTGGCAGTTGTTTCAATGGATTATGAGGACAAAATTATTGATATTATATGAACACTCCTCATCCCTAAATGCTTCTCCAGATATGTTTTCTATACAGGGTACTGCACGTGAAATGTAAAAGAAAATTATAGATATTATATATGAACAAACCTGACCTCTAAATGCCTCTCCAGAAATGTTTTCTATGTACACGACATTGCACATGAAAGGGAAAATTTAATTATGTCATTTTAGATTGGGTTGAGCTTTATCATATAAATGTCGGTTACCTTCTCTGGATTCATGATTGTCAACGTATGGTAAATAGGGAATTGATATTTAAATTGTGTATTTAGGGTGATTTTCTTTGTAAATCCTTCTTTAGGAATAGTGTCCAACAATACAAGTATATGTCCTTCACATTGCTGGGTAAGCTTGAGTACCAAACACTTTCCCAAATATGTACTATGACTTTAGACTTAATCCAAACTAGTGATCATTTATATATAACGGATTCAAAAGGGTTGTCAGCCCACTAAAAACTCAGCGTCGACTAGTTCTATACATGCACCTTAGTCATAGAGATTTCCAATGAACTCCCGCGCCCGTGTGTAAAATGAACTACATCAACCAACCCACCACGCTTCACTATAGTCCATTATTTGGAAACCCTCTATTGAAACTGATGAGGCTCAGGCTGGGGCACTCATAGTTAGCATGAAGTATTACCGTGTTACAGGTTAGCATACGACTTAATGAGACCTGCTTTCTGATTAGACATAATTTCTCTATTGGAACCTTGTCATGGTCTAAAATTAAAAATGTTATAGTCGAATATTGAAAAAAATAAGAAGTAATTAAAATGATAGAAAATAATGGAGTTACTGCCTGAATTATAAGTGAATGTTAATAAAGTTTTTGTCATGTGTGACCCTGTTATCATCAAAAGTGGTTAAAAAGAAGTTGTTGCTCATGTAATGCAGGGAAACTTCTTAGGTACTCTGGAAGTATAATGAAATAGTGTTCCCTCTTCTCACATTCATAGTAGACCCTACTATTAATTTTATGAAAAAAACTTCACCATGAATGTGAGAAGAAAGGTTTTATTCTCTGTATTTCGAAAGTACCTAAAAATTACTCATGACGTAGTTACTGTCATGTTGTGTCCTTATTACTATCCAAAGTAATTTCAAAAAATAAAAAATGGGCATCAAATGAAGTAATCTATGTTAATTTGTGTTAACATGTAATACCAACAGAAGTAGTGAAGCTAAATGTTGACACGGCTATCATAGATAAATTCACGGCATTGGTTGTGGTGGTTCAAGATGAAAAAGGTGAGGTCATATCTGCTTGGGCTAGGCAGTATGTTCTTTGTGACCCAATGCAGACAAAAGCTACCGTCATACTTTGGGCCTTACAGTTAGTACAAGTTGAGGAATTTCATAAGATCATCGTGGAAGGAGATGCTAAAACATGTTTTTGATGCTTTGTAAGTCTAGCTTGTCTAATATAGAGTGGTCTATGTCCACATTGTTGAGCAATGTTTTAGAGCTTAGTAGTAGATGTGTTTCTTGTGATTTTGGTTGGGTTAGAAAGGATGCGAACTTTGTTGCTCAAGCTCTCGCTAAGTATGCTTCAATAAATAGGTCGCTTATTCGTTGTAATATGTTCTCCCTCCCTCCCTCCTTCAATATTCATGGAGGTGAGGGAGGATGGTTGTGTTTTTGGCTTTTAATGATATCGTGCTTTATTCACCCAAAAAAAAAACAAAACAAAACAAAAACTTAACCATTAGAAGTACCAGTCACCCAAAAATAAAAGTAGGTATTGTAAAAATTTCCTTTATTAGTTTTGTTTGAGAGGTCTTTTTCTTTGTAAAACATGTATTATGAACTTTTAAATTGAATTTTAAAAATCTCCTTCTTGTTTTTACACTACTTTTAACAAATAAACAATTCGGAAAGAAACTCCAAATGTACTAGAACAAAATTTAACGCAACTTTAACCCAGCAGCACTAGATTTCTATTCGTATCAGCTGTCAATATGATGTTTGTATCATCTATAATTAGGCACCCTATTACACCATTTTTGTTTATCAGAAGGCCATAGTACATAATTGAGATTCGGTGTAGTAGTTGGGGGTTGGGACTATTGCATCATGCTACTTTCAAGAACTAAGAATGAAAGTTAAAAACTTCATTTTTAATCTTAGCCCTTGGATAAGGAATTTTTTTACTTATTAACTTTTTATTTTTTTAACTTTTCTCTCTCACATGAAAGGTACATGCATGGTGCAATAACCCATGCCATAAAGCAATCAGATAAGATAACAAAACTGCTAATCCAGCCCATTTAGTCATTCATGAGAAAATATTATTTCAAAATCTGTGTACTTAACTGCGTTATTTTCAATGTAAAATATTTTACGAAAATATTTCCTTACTTTCAAGTGTTTGTTTGCTTGTAAAGTTTAGTTAAACTTGAAAAATACTTTCAATTGACTAGAAATTTGTCTGTTAAAACTTGTAAAATATTTTACCCTTAAAACAACTGAAAAACATTTTCCATATCTCTCTAACGCACAGACCACACCCCCCCCCCCCCCCCCTCCTCCCCAAATCCCACCTTCTTCCCTTTCTTCACACAAAGCCCCTCATCTCTCTTCTTCTCTTTTGCACAATTCACTGGGACTTCAACTAACAAGCGAGGGTAAGGATGGTCAATGTCGTGGCGGTAAGGGTAGTGCAGATCGTCGGTTTGGGTTGCTCTCTCTCTCTCTCTCTCGTTAACGGTGGCGCGCCTTTGACAGGAGCTAAGCATAGTACGATCTCTAAAAACAAAGCCACCGACAATAGCTTTGACACCCAAAAAGCCAGCAGTATAGTTCAACAAAGCAAATTTAATGATCTAGGTTTGGGTTCTTTCAGATCTGAGTTCAAGTTGCCATTTTTTTTTTTTTTTTTTTTTTGCTAATTTTTGTTTGGACTTGATTAATGGTCATGTTTTTTTCTTAAAATTTTCTAAGAATTTTGAGTTTGGGTGGTTGGTGGAGTGGATTTGGTCGGATTTGAGCCAACCTAATGGTGATATGGTGGCTGAATTTGTGGTGGTTGGTGGTGACTAGTTTGTGCTTGCATTTAAGTTGAGATCACACCAAATAGTTGAAAATTTCTTCAATAAAATATTTTACATTGAACAAACGGACTGTAAACTTCGTTTGCAGAAAGTAAAGCTGAAACAAAAGGCTCATGGTAACTACTTGTTTACAGCAAACCTGAAGCAAAATTTGGGTAATATCTCGTGAAAATATGTAGATTTTAAAGAGGGTGGATAGAGCTTTCATGTATTCCAGGAAATTGAAACAAAACCAAAAAATCTCTTGATTCAACTTCTCTCCAGCAAAATGAAGTACACCCACACACACAATCTCTTCAGCGAATACACGCAAGGAAGGTGTATGGCAATCTTTGTTAACTAAATAATGAGTATGAATTAGGAAACAATTCTTTTTCATTCAAATGAAGAATGGAAGTCATAAAGACATCAATCCACTAGAAAACAATTACACTATATATCTTCATATTCTGTTACTTTGTACAATAAAACGTGGGGGACGGGAGTAGTAGGCTTGACTATTGAGACACCTCCTCGCACCTCACAACTGAAAATATTCTTCCCTCCTATTCCTAGAAAGAATGCTGGCCCCAAGTGACCCATTACGAAGAAAATATAAAAACTGAAAATAAAGTACAAAATACACTCGAAGCGCTAAAATCTATCCCTAACCCTTTTAACTATCTGAACCAGCCTAATTAATTTTACAATTCTAACTTAAAGAATAATTTTACATCCGGGGCAGTGGATGTTACAAAAAAAAGGGTTGGGGGGGGTAACTCGTGGAGGGGAAAAAATTGGAGTGGATTTACAGTGTGACATTGACTCAGTTGAAGTTTCGCTTGAATCTTTGACAAAATTTGATGCACCAGCAGAACAATGCCAAAAGAACCACGGCCTTAATCCTGTAAAAATTGGAAGGCTGGATTCTCAAGAAGATATGCAGGAGGCTTTACATCAGTAAAATGCTTCTCTTGGAGGGAACCAGAAATGTCATCAACTGAGAAAGGAATGCTGCATTCAAAAAGCATTATTAGTGGGAGTTAGGGACATTAGATGTAGAAATTTTCTTTAGCCATCTCAGCCGATTACTTCAGGAAAAAAAAACAAAAACAAAAACTAAACAAAAAAAGCGTTCTTTATCCCCTAGTGTTGAGGAAGAGAGTTCTGCTGAAATGCTATTTTTTTGTAGTATATTAGATTTTCTATAATGTTTTTTCTACGGTTAGAATCAAGTGCATGTAAACCTGGAATTATCATCCAACAAGAATGAGTTGCCATCATCATTGTCAGAGTCCTCCGTCATTAGAATCCTCATGCTGGAGATGACCTGTACAAATAACAGGTAGAGTACCACATTAATAATTTTAGTTTTTAACATATACACAACATCAACAACTATCAGGCAGGACATAAATATCTTTGAGCAATTTTAAACCAGAGTTTTATCAATTTGATTTTCTTGACTTACATCTTGTGATACACTTCTAGTGTTGTAATTGTCATCCCAGTATAGCGTACAAATTCTATAAAGCTGCTGAACACTCAGGATCTGAAGACAGCAAGCAATAATGAGTGAGCAATTCGAGCAATTTACAATTCATTCATAAAAATTAATTACTTCAAAATCATTATCATTCAGGAAATTCCATAATTACATTAACTTTAAAATGATATGCATTGTTATTCCTTTTCTTATGTTCTATTTTTTTCCCTTCCTTTTTGCAACTATCTAGGCACTTGCTTCACTCTTCAAGCATTATTTATGCCCATGCAATGAAAAAATTAATAAAAAATGATATGTCAATTAAAGAAAACATTTCAATAATATAATTTAAATTGAACAATAAAATAGATTGTAAAATAAAAGAATAAAAAAAATTAAATTGTAAAAGCACTGTGCGTAAGACCAATTTTTTTATTAAAACCAAAAATTATACTAGGATATTAAAATAAATAATGAAACTCCTTTTAAGTTTCTTGAAATATTTAGTAATTAAGTTTGAATCATATATCAGTAAGTTAAATTTATTAAAAATATGATGTGTAAACTTGCCTTGGACCACACTGTGTAAGCACATGTAAGACTCAAATTTTATTATTTAAACAAAAAATTACAGTAGATTTTTAAAATAATATTAAGTAAATAATGCAAGTGTTTTTAAATTTCTAGAATCTTTTGATAATTGAATTTTAATCAAAGTAAAATTTGAAAACCTTTTGAAACTTTGGAGATAAGAGTTTTACTTAGAGCAAACTATGTTAAAAATTTTAATGTATTCATAATTAAGGAGGAAAAACCAACAAACAAAATATATATATATATATATATATAGTTAGGTTGAAGTTACACCTGGTGTAACATTACTTACACCACCAAACATTTTTTAATTGGATGCGAATTTTGACAAATCCACTATTGGATTTCACTATTTTCGTATATTCTTCATGCTTGCAAAATGTCATGGTGATCAAAGATCAATAGCCATGTCATCAATCAGTTGTTTATTCAAGTTTTTATAATTTAAAATAATGCATAAGAGATAAGTTTATGAATCAAATAATAAATAACATCCGATTGGCATGAAAATTGGCATACATGTTAAGAACATATAGAATATGTAATCCAATAAAGGGATTTTCAAAATATAAATTCAATAGCAAATTATTAGATGGTGTAAGTATAACATTACTTAAAGGTACATTATGTGTAACTTGAACCCAACTCCATATATATATATATATATATACATAATAAAATAAAATAAAATAAAAGAAGATTATGTCCACATAGTGCTACCATAGCTTATAAGATGCAACTTTTATTATATAGTATACGATTGTGTGAATTTCACTCTAATTAGAGTGACTTTTTAATCAGATATCTCATTATAGTTGATGATCTTTTGGCAGAGTGACTGACTTTTTAATCAGATTTCTCATTATAGTTGATGATCTTTTGGCACGCAATCATGCACATGCATGCACGCGTGTATTTGTGTATATGTGAGAGAGAGATAGAGAGAGAGACTTACAGGGCAGAGGTCATTTTTAATTTCATCATAGGAAATTCTAGACTTCTGGTGTATAACCTGCAGAAAAAGTTTTTCTCAAATTAAGTAGACATTAATATCATCTCCATTTAGCCAAACTAATTGGAAGTTAAGTTGAAATTAATATAAACTCCATTTAGCCAAACTAATTGGTAGTTAATGCACAATCCCTTGTAGCTAGGTTGCATGTTTCTTAGATTGCTATCAATAAAAAATTCTTGTCAAAAAAATTTTTAAGTAATCACTTCATATTGTTCTACAACACAGAAACGAAGAAACATACCAAGAATCCAACTGCCTGCCTTACGTGTTTGAGTTCATCCCATGATGAGCCAGCATACTGCAAGGAAAGGAACCATTAAACAAACAATAAAAAAAAAATCTTTTCTTATTGGTGAGTTACATATGCAAAAATGGGTCTTAAACCCATCACCTCACTCTCCACCCCATTCTTGTGAGGGGGAGAAAGGCCCTTTGAGCAAGAGCTCATTAAGCACTGTTACCAAGATCCATTAGAGAGGAAGGTGATAGTTGAAGAAGTCTGAAACTGCAGCCCTTCACTGGTAACAATACTTACCTCTTCAGTTGCTTGGCCACACCATAGCTCTAACTCAGCCAACCCAGACTTCACATATTCCCCATTGCTGAACGTGCAGCACTCTCGACGAAGGAGAAGGCTGCAGCAGCATCAAAGAATAATGCATCTACAAGTTAACACTAATAGCTTATAATGTATACCATACGTAGAGAGAGAGAGAGAGAGAGAGATGCAGTGTATTTGGAGCAAGCATTGCCATTTCAAGAAAAGCCATGTAGACAGGTCTTCCTCCGCAAAGATATCTTTTAGAACATGTGCTCAATTATTTTAGGCATGTGCTTAATTTTTTTTTTCTTGATAAATTCAGAAGTTACAATGTGACTAAAACTCTTTGGTAATTTAGGCATGTGCTTAATCGATTTAGAAATTAGTTAGACATGTTGGAATTAGATTAGCTTGTGATTATTATAGCAAGTGACAAATTCATTTGCACATGTACTTGGGAATAGTTATTTGGTTTTTTTTTTTTTTAAAGTGTTAATCAGTTATTATGATATCAACACTAACTCTTTGTTGTATAAATAGCCCTGCTATGGCCTTTTAAAGGAAGCTTTTGATAATTGAATGAGAATTTAGTCTTTCATGACTTACGTTTTGAGATGAGGAATACCTCCCTCGGGGTTGTAGATTACCTCCCCAACCACCAAAACAATTAGTTTCACTCTTTCTTTGAATGCAACATTGATGTTACTACATTAGAGAGAGAGAGAGAGAGAGAGAGAGAGAGAGCAGAACAGGAATTTACCTATTAAAGAGCTGTACATTAATATAAGAGAAAATCTGACTGAATATCTTCTGAACAAAAACTGGAGGAACCTGAAACAAAACCGACCACAAGTTCATGGTTCGTCAAAATCCAAAAATAAGTTATTCATTCAAAAAGTTGCCTGAAGTAATTCCATACAAAATTTTCTTTTAATGTACAAAGAAGCCTATTAAGGCTATCAATGATGAGGTGCCAAGGACTAGCTTGAGGACTATTGCTATTAGACCGTCCAGATGATTTTAAAACACTTCCTCTTGACATTCTGGGTGCCTGCAATGTCAGATAATGGATAGCTGGTGTTAGAAAATTGCTACACTAAGACATAGCTAACCAAATTAATGGATATAGGCTAGCACAGAATACCAGTCAAAGTTGAAATTTTACCACTCAATTATTGAATGAAACCCTCCAACAATGACAACATTTTAGGCAAGTAATATTCATCGTTCGTAAAACTCAAATGCCAAGCAGTGATACAAAATCAAACCAGCAAGCATAGCTGGCATCTTCACCATCATGAGCAAAAAAAATATACAGAAAACTACAACAGACCCACCATAAAAGTCATTCCATGTTTGTAGCAGGGTATAATGCAAAAATGAAAATCCAGAGTAGGAAAGGAGAAATATAATACAAGAGAAAAGAAAATTCAGCTTCAGCGCAAAAGCATGTTAGATCATGGGATGCTAACTCTCATTAACACACATTGGGTACTTTTGGTTAGGCATTTTGGGAGTTTAAAATAGCGTTTTTAAAACCCAAAAATCTGTTTTGCAACCACAACTGCTCATAAATTTTTTATAAATGCTCATTTTAAACTCAAAAACACAATTTTTTAACAGCTTATACAAACACACCCATTATATTGTGTAAGTTCTAGAAGTTACCAATCAACAAAGGCAGTATTAATCATTTGGAAAAGTTTAAGTGAAAAACCATCACAACTGAAAGAATATTAAAACCGTGAAACAATTTATTTTGCAGGTTAAATGTTGGAAAATCAGGATTCATTATACCTGGATACAAGAAGAAAGCAGCGGTGACAAGTCCTTCTTGACATTGTCTCGAATGATTCCATACATCTTTTCCACATATGCTATAAGCTGCTCCTTAAACAGCAAAGCTGGATACTTGGCCTCAACATGGCGTACTATGTCAATTGGACCAACAGAAAGATTGGCAGAAGAAGAACGGAAACCCTGGGGAAAAAAATTAATGATTATATGATATTTTTGCACACATTAAAATTATACACACACAAGCACGCATAATAAATATATATATATATATATAATCATCTCAGTACTTGGGTCATTCTCCCAAATAATGATGTCGGGGTGGGAGGCTTCCGTGCTGCAGTTCCACTGCTGGCTTTTAAACTCCGTTGGAGCAAGAACAACAATGTAGATGTGTTGGTTAGCCAATAAGCCATATGATCATTGTTATCCTGGCTCTGCAAGAAACATTAAAACAAGCTCGAACCGTGTTAGATAAGTTCATTAAAGTCGATAAAATTTCTTGTTCTTTTTTTTTTTTTTCATTTTGCTTGGGAGGGGGATTTGCTGGGTAGTGGGGGCTATACAAGCACCATTTTATTACTGGTTCACATCATAGAGAAGAATGTTTTTGTCTTCCTCAAGCTAATCAATTGAAACTGTTAGCAATATAGCAATTACAGATCGAAGATTAGTAGCAAGAATATTCCTCGGACTACCCTCCCACAGTTTGCCACAACACATTTCTTATGTCTACGTCATCCCAGAAAATTAACAAAAATCTGCTTAAGGTTGATAAACTTACCTCTATTGCAGAACCAATTAACTGAATTAGGCGGTCAAATACACTTGTTCTTTCTGCTTCAAAGGATCTCCAGTGAAGAAGACATTTGTAGATGGTAAATGCTCCAACCGGTTTTCCTTCACTAAACCCAAGATCTTGTGCCACACATTTTATAAGAGCATCTACACTCTCCTGCACCAGAAACCAATATCAGAATTGGTCCATTTAATCGTCACACCAAAAATAAGGCAAACAATTAATTAATTAACAAGCATTCAATTTATTTTTTGTTTTGATAAGTAATCAAGTGCATACATGCTGCCTTTCAATTTGGGATTTCCTGAAGGACTCAGTACCAAACTTTTTTGCTGGCGCAGCACTCTGTGGTTCCTGTCGAAATAGAGACTCTCAGGACTATATAGCAAGGGTAGATAACAATAAGTAAACAGTATATAAAAGTAACTTTCACTGGTTTTATTTTCCTCACTTACATGATGCCCATTTTCCAGAGGTGTTGGAATTGCTAGATGTTCTGACATTTTTCTAACAGGTGAATTTGACAATGCTTGATGACGCAGAACTTGGTCCTCAGTTTCCATGTTAGAAAGTTTTTCTTCAAGCCTGAGCAAAAATATAGGCAATAATTTAAATAAAATTAATCTTTAATTAATAATTCAAAAATCAAAGCATAATAGCTAAACCCAAGCTAATCAAGAAAAAATCCAATTGACCCAGATTCCACAATAATTCACACTTTACACCAATTGATAGCAGTATAAACTTGCGGCAAGAACCTTTGCATGGATGTCTTCAATTCAATTATCTTTGACTCTGCATCCAAAGCTTGCTTCAACCGCTCTTCACTAATCTTGTTTGTTTCCTCGTATTTCCTCTCTGTTTCATCAATTTTCTTTTCCAGAGAATTTACCAGAGCCTACAAATTGCAAGAGACAGGATGACATCATCAATTATGAGCAAATACTTACAACCCACATCCACAAGTAAACATTTAATATGCCTCTGATTAAAACCCAAGGTTTTTTTTCAAAAACAACATATACCAGAGTTTCAGCAACCTTACCTTGAGCTGTTCATTTTCAGCAGTAAGCTTATTAACTATTTCATGATCAATAACTGGAACCTCCTGTACAATTGAAGCTTGTTCAGCTGCTTTCTTGGCAGCCTCAAGTTCCTCAATAAGCAGTGTTTTAGCTTCTTGAAATTGAAGTTGTATCTCTTCCAGAGCAAACTGCAGTTTTGTGTTTTCCTGTGTTTTGGCTTCTTCAAGGTCAGCCTGCATCGATTAGAAACAAGCCACACCAGATAGCTTTAGAGTTTACAGAGTCACCACATAAAAGAACACCACCTTCTACATACATTGATTAGAAACAAGCAACACTAGATAGCTTTGAAGACATTCTAAACACATTGATAAAAAACAAGCAACACCAAATAGCTTTAGAGTTAGCATGCTTTCAGATCGTTTGTGTTACTTGGGTTTAACCCAAGAGGGTTATCAATATATTGTCAGGTTGGAGAAATTGGTTGGGAAAGAATTCTTCGAATATTTGGAATTTGGTATCACATTGTGTGTTGTGGAATATTTGGAGGGAGAGAAATAATCGCATTTTTGAGTAATCAAAGCTTTCCGGGGACAGGCTCCTAGCTTTATTTGCAGAAACTTTGCTTGATTGGTCACATGAGTGGGGATTTACTTCTAGGGAATCCATTTCGCTGTTTTTAGATCCCCTTTACTCTTGTACATAATTTTCTGTTTTCTTTTTATTGCTTGTACATATTCTCTTTACCTACTTCATTTCTTTAATGGAGTAGTTTTCTTTTAATACTATTTTTTCTTACCTATCAAAAAAAAAAATTTAAGGTAGAAAAGAACCATTTGGAGTAAAGATAAATGATGCACCAAGGTAGACAGAGGGCCTTCTTTATTTTTTATTTTTTTTTTTAGGGAACATAATACGAAAACATATTTTTATATGGGAAAAGCAGCCTGCAGGTTTTGTAAGATATGCAACTTGCATATATTAACAGATGTTAGTCTAAGTTCATATTAAGAGTGCATCCTTCACACTAAAAACTTCAATTGTACATCAATATTGATAGAGACCGCTTACTGTTTTAACATATCATTGGAGGACCATCAATCTCAAAAACTTAAGCAGTTAGGAAGCAAGACAAAAATGAAAATCCCACTGAGAAACAAAATGACACTGACCACCCCCCCCCCCCCCCCAAACACACTACCAAATAGAGGGATAGCCAAAAATTGAATCAATGACCACTCAAACAAGGCTCTAACACCATGTTTTTTTTTTTGATAAGTAATAAGACTTTTATTCAACAAGAAGAACGCAAACAGCCATTACAGGTGTTCATGATGGTGAACACAAAAAACAGCAAACAAAAACAACTAAAAACAGAATAAGAGAAGCAACTTAAGAGGCACTACTAAGGGTAGAAAAGAACTCCAAAGTAGAAGAACAGTTTGAAAAACCCCAGCACTTAGCCCATTCAAAAAGAGTATTTCGGCTGATCGCTTGTAACTGATCAAGCGTTCTCTCCAAACTCTCAAAAGAGCGCCGGTTTCTTTCCAACCAAACAACCCACATCAAACAACCAGGAACCACATTCCATACGTCGGAAGCATATTTTCCCAACCAATTACTCCAACAAGACACCAAACTCATCACAGAACCTGGCATAACCCATTGAATCCCAAAAGCTTGTAACATTTGCACCCACAAAGCATAAGCTACCGGACAATGAATGAGAAGATGGTCCACAGATTCCACTGAACAGCAGCACATACAGCACCTATTCACCAAAGGGAGGCCCCGGATATTATCCAAGGTAAGGATCCGGCCATGTGCTGCGGTCCACAAGAAGAAAGCCACCCTCTTAGGCACCTTGACTTTCCAAATCCCCTTCCAAGGGAAGTAGGCAGTATCTGTACCCCTGATCTTATGATAAAAGGACCGAGTATCAAACTTACCATTCCTAACACCATGTTGAAACCATCACTTCATTCTTTTGACCTATACAGCAGCTTTTTACATTTAAGCAAGCATATGAATTAAAAAAGAAGAGAAAATTCCACCTCAAGAGAGTGCCCTTGAAACTTAACTTAAAAGGAAGCCAACACATGCACCAAAGAAAGGGAAGAGAGGGGGGAGGGGTTGAAACCAAAGCATTCATAGCAAAACCTCACATGAAATTCAATTCCTCCCAGTGTTCATCGTGATGACAGCTAATTGAAAATTTTTGTATTAATCTAAATAAAGAAAATTATTACCCTCATTCTCTTCTCCAATTGCAGACGCCAGGTCAGTTCTTCAACTTGCTTTTCTAGCTTATTTTTGGCAGCTTGGAGAGCACCAGTCTCCTTAGCAGCCTGTGGACATACATTTAAAATCAAAAAAAAAAAAAATCCTCACATAACCACTGAATGCAAGGTGCACGCAAGCCACAAGGAACCAGAGTATCTGACTTTTGAAAAATACAAACTTGTCATTCAAGACCTAACTATAAGATACAAACTTGTGAAGATTATAATAAGTAGAATGAATATTTATATAGCACATGAATATCTTATAAATATTGCCACATAAGAAGATTTTAGAAAACATTAAACTAACAAGCATGCCCTCGCCAAGCAAAGAAAGAAAGAAAGAATTCATCACCATTTTAAGTTTCCGTAACTCTCTACGTGCAACCTTTGCTCTCCAGGCACATTGCGTGGCTACGGCTGCTTTCTTTATCCTCAAATAATGAAGACGGGCCAAGTATCTTCGGCATTGACTCTGTAACAGACATGAATTGACATAGAATCATAGAGCATAATCTACATTTAAAAAAATAAAAAAAATAAAAAAAAAAACCCTCAAACCAAGTGACAGTTATTAAATAGCATAACAAATGCACCACCACTTCAATTCTTCCACTTTTTCCTTTATTTAGGCTTCTTTGGGTTCTTGGTGTTCTAAGCTTTACGAATTAGTATTTATTCTTTTTTCCCTTTTTCTTTTTTAAAGGAGTCCCCCATATACTTGCCTCCATAGATAGAGCCCCTATGCAACTTAATGAAGCCCTTTGTTAGCCAGATAACTGAACAATAAAAAGTGCCTTGGCACTGTAAAATACTCAAATCAGCTACTTGATGGAAAAAGTAGACCTTTTAAAAAAAGGTGGTTCACACCAGAAATAAAGGTGAAATGAGGCTGCTTTTGGTTATCAATTTCCTAATATGTCACAAGTTTGAATGTGCAATGTTACTGCCAGTACATGTCAAGATACAGCCTTAAAAACTAAAATATCAAATGTGGCTTTAATTGCAGAGCTTGAAGATTGCACCCTGAAATATGTGCCACCAAAACAGAACACAACATGAATCCTAATCATAACATAAAGAAGAATCTAGGCACACATCTAACACCTAAGCCATATGGAACAAAAATATGGTAATAATGGTATACACCTTCTTTTTATATTAAATCCCAGCCAATGGTTGTATGCCCCTTCATTTATTTATCTTGCTTTTTTCTGATAGATAGTAAGAGATTTTAATACAGAGGAAGTTCTAATGCACAAAGGATATACAAAAAGCTCATCAAAAGATTATAATTTTAAATTTGAAAAAAGCAAAAACAAAAACAAAACAAAACAAAAAAAGGGTGTGGGGGGGGGTAAAGGAAACATGGGTAGCTGAAAGCAAGCATCCAATCATAAAATTATCACAGAATTAAAGATTGAAGCTCAAGTGTTGAAATCCCAACACCATTAAAAGTCCCATTATCCAACTTTTTCCAAATAGTACACAAGGCAAAGAAGAGTCATATTCCATACCAAACTGTTACAATGTTGTCCAAACAATCCTTTTGAACTAAATTACACTTCACCAGAAAAAAAAAGAATACGAAAGACTACAATTCACAACTGATGAACAGAGCAATAGATGGTCAATTAAATGGCAACTGAATATACGTGTTCCACAGCCAGAATCTTACCAAAAACAGTTGTCCAAAAAAAAAAAAATTGGTGTGGCCTCCCTGAACTTTGCTATACTGTACAGTCTTCCAACAAAATTACACGTAACTAGAGAACCTATCCACACCCATACTCGTTAAGAGGTCAGAATATGGAAAGCCCAAAAAAGAGTTTCAATTTCCCAGCCCTATGATGCACAAGCAAACTTGAGATTCCATCAATAGATCTTCTGAAGATTTACTTAATAAAATAAATAAAAGATCTTCCAAAGATACCAAATAAAAAACTAACAAAACCATCCTTATCCTCTGCTATTTAAAACATATTAGAAAATAATTCTTTAATGCAACAATCCCACACCAAGTATCACGCCAAAAGTTCTCCCAAAAAAAAAAAAAAGGTATCACAGGATTCACAGCAAAAGCTACTTATACTTTCCCCTACCACAAATTTAACATACTTAGAAAACTTCTCCTAAGTCCTAACCTGCCCAAATACAACAAACATACTACTATCACTCACTCATCCAAGTCCTAATTACATGGTCTGCTAGCCTTCTTGACAGCTTTGATAAAGTTCTTGTTTTTTTTTAAGCAATTAAAATTGAAATAGAAAATGCCAAAACAGAACCCAATAACAGAGGGAGTATACAAAAAGGCATCCCCAGAAGAGAAAGGAAAAGGACGGTAAAGGAAATTAATAACATCAATAAACTTCTTGCTCACATTGTTTCAAATATATAGATAAAACAAAAAAAAACAAAAAGAGAAAGAGAACTCTCAAATGATAATTCTCTTATGAACAAAAGATGAAATTCACCTGGATAATAATGGCAGCTCTTGTCTGCTTCTTGAACTTAAGCTCATTACGAGCAGCCATCCCACGCACACCACTCTGTAGAGAAACGGCTGAAGAGCACAAATTTTTATAAGCATTCCTAGCAAGATACAAGCGACAATGTTTCTGGATTCTCATAGAAGCAGCTTCCCTTCTCATGTTGTCATACCAATGGCGGGCAACTTGTCCTGCAATCAGCTCAAAGAAATCACATTATTAAGTTGTACAATTAGCCCAATTGTTAGTCAACAAAACCTCAAGTTAATACTCTCTGAATCAATTACCAAGATACACATAAGTAAAACTACGCATTACCTCTACACAAGGCTTGTATTTGTATGGCAGACAGCCGTAACAAGATGAAAGTTTTACGACCCAAATATGAGCGAACACTTCTTTGGATAATGCTTGCTGATCTTCCTAGGACCTCACTTCTACGACCATCTAGTTCTGCCATCTGACCTGCTCTAAGAAACACTTTCGTTTTGCCAATCTGAAAAAGTAAGAAATCAAAAATGTTCTACATGAGATATATACGAGGATTTAGGATCATGTGTGACAGCAGCCCACAACAGCATTAATGCAGTAAGTGGTATACTTTAACGGTGGCTACTAGTGGCAGTTCAATGATACAACAAAAACCCAAAACCAATGCAATGAGGGTCTGCCATGCATTTTCAGTACACAGGCATTTGCCAAACAACACACAGAAAAGGAAAAAAACAGAAATTTGTTATCAATTAATTGTTCAAGCAGTACATAGATCACTGAACTTATGAAAATATACCTGATAGCCTTTAAGGTTCACCTTCTCAAGAAGCATCTTGCAAGCAGTGACCTCATCATAGCTTACAATGAATAAGAACTAAAGTTAGTGGAATAAGAATCAAACTCCACGCATTCAACAAATGAAATGACAAAAAAAGTTACCTTCCGTTCAAAACATCAGGTGCTAGGATGCCAAAACGACATAGAAAATCATCAAAAGTCTTTCTGGTGGGATATCCAGCACAACTGATCCTAATTGCCTCCATGACTCCCTGAAATATGACATTGCCAAGCCAATGATGCAAGTTCTTAGAGAGAAAAAAGAGGAGGGGATTGATTAGTCAGACCAAAATATTGAACTTACCCCACAGCGAAGTTGCTGTAAAATGTTATTATTCTCAAATATGGCTGGCTTGAGAAGGTTATTTGGCTTTACACAACGAATGTAGTGTGGCTCAGTGGCACTCAGTGTCTCTAGCAAAGCTTGCAATTGTTGCTGTAGTGAAAATTATTTATGAAAAACTGAAAGGCATATGGGAAGAATTTAAATTGCATTGCACAGACATAACAACGGAAACAGACCTTAAACCGAGAACCTATTGATGAAAACTTTGATGATTTGGAAGATTCTTCAGCTAGAGGTGGGAACAAGCCTGAAACAAATGGGCACCTGGAAGCGCTCAGGAGTGCTTGATGCTCTGCAACAACATAATCTTTATTCTTCTCCAGGAAGAGTTCAGTTTGATAAGTGACCTAACAAAAGAGTTTCCCCCCATTAAAAATATATTACAGTGAATTACATTCTTCTTGGTGTTTCAGGCATGTTATTATGTAAATCAAAGTGAACTTCAGATACTTACATCGCCAGCATAATGACAAATGGTGAAATCACTACGTGACAACTTTGGCTTGCTAAAGCGTTTATGGTCTTTAAAAGATTGGTAGAGTTTTTGTGCAAATGTCTCATTTGTTGACCTTGGAAACATACTACAAAAAAGTAAGAAGGGCTATGTCACAATCACCCAAAATATATACAATAAAAAAATTTTAAAACAAATAAATTTGAAAATAGTATCACATGGACCAAACAGAAAATGCTTCATAACCATAGAAGACAAAAGGGAATAACAGCAAATGCACCACTGTTTTATCTTCTAAAACATACCAAGCCTCATCCAGAAGAGCAATGATGCCACCTGGTTTCTGTATTACAAAAGCACATGTTAGAGAAAAATAGAACACACATTATGTCATTCATCAAAGCAGATCCCTTTTATCCAACAACGAAAAGAATTGAAGTGGGGTAACAAGCATAAAAGAGGCACAAGAACAAAAACAAGAAACTTAGATGGACAAGTAAGACTCCATTGCACAAGAGAAATTACTGTACAGCCAACATGGAGTTGTGATAAAATAAAGCTTCATACCATGCATGCATGCGTGTGTTTGAACTCTTACTGAGGCAACCATACAGCCCCCATTAGTTAAATAAATCAAAGTACCAAAGTATTCTGCCTTAACATTTGATCATACAGAAGGATCATTTCCGCAAGAGAAAAAAAAAAAAAAAAAAAACCACACCCAACCATCAGAAGTCCAATTTTTTTGTGCAAAGAAAGAGATCTTTAAACTAGCATACAGAATAGAACCATGGATAGTGGAATTAAGTGTAGCATGCTAGCATCAAGTACTAGCACCTAGTGCATTAGCCACAAATCCTCCAATCATTGGGTCTGAAGGGGCTTGACTAACATAAAAGAAGAAAACCAAAGAAATCAGAAGGATTCAATAAGAAAATAGAAAGTGGGAATATTACTTGGTGTGTCATCAAGAAATATTATACATATTAGAAGTAAAAGATTCGTTACAAAAGACAAAACAGGTACAACTCACGTATCCAGGAGGTATACAATTTTACAAATGGACCCTAAAGAGCCAAAACAAAAATTTGATAATATTTAGAATAAAGAGTAAGAAGAAGAAAAAGAAAAGAATCCTGAAGCACACGCCAAACCAAGAAACAATCTCAAAAACAGAAGATTAAGCTTATTGCAATAGAGATCAAAACCAATATAACTTCGACTCTTATCTTTCCTGCAGGCACACCACTGCAGCAAAGTCACTGCTTCCACATTGGATGGCTAGCTGAAGCAATATTTAGAACATCTGGCAGTAGGGAAACTTACACACCTTTTCCAGGAGATCAAGAACATCCTGGTTATCAATGAAATCTATATAACTCCAGTCAATTTCTTCTTTTGTATACTCTTCCTGCTCCATTTTGAAAACATGCTGCCAAACACATTATTGATGTCCTATTAAGTTAGAAGTAATTTAAGATATCCAGGAATCCTAAAAAACAGTTAACATATTTCATGCTCAAACCTGGTTGAAATGTTGCTGCAGTTTTTCATTTGTCAAATTGATACAAAATTGCTCAAAGCTGCACAGAGACAACTAACATTTTACAGACTGCAAAACTCAAAATAGGGCTGAGAAATATCACATTATATAACTATGACTACATATCTACACAAACACAAATAGCCATCATCCAAAGAAAAGCCACAAAGCAGCCCAAAAAGTAAGCAGAAAGCAATGACGCAAAATTTTCCTTGCAGGAGCATTTGAACAAGTACATCGATCAGCTCATATGTGGGTTGTCTAAAAGAACAAAAATATGGAGTCATTGAATCAACAATAATGCTTTTT
The DNA here is from genome assembly GCA_032727855.1 of Quercus ilex subsp. ballota. Lineage (NCBI taxonomy): Eukaryota > Viridiplantae > Streptophyta > Magnoliopsida > Fagales > Fagaceae > Quercus > Quercus ilex. The sequence goes on along the minus strand of CM064913.1, from coordinate 22,458,932 downwards.
TTTTTAATTAGTAGAACCAACAATAATGCATCAAGGCCACAAAGTTTAAATGTCCTAATTAAACACCCCCATCAGATCAACCACTGGGATTTCAAGCCGTCCCTTGCAACAAATTAACCTCAGTAAACAATGAAAACAAAAGCGTACCGGTTAAGCACCTGTTTGTCTTGAAACTCTCAAATCCATAAATATCAAGAACCCCGATCAACTTCTTTGAATGAGGATCTTGACCAATAGAATTATTGATCTTGTTCACAAGCCTGGGTCAACAAGAGTTCAGAACGTTATTCTCACCCAAAAATAAAAAGGAAGATAAATCAATGGATTCAATTTATACTTTTTGATGGAAGTACTGAAGCTTGTAGAACCTACCAATCAAATAACCTTGAATAAACAGTTTTTGCCAAAGCATCCCTACTGAGAGCTGCAGACTCCGGATCAATCCACTTTGTTATGGTCTCATCCCGTGTCACAATCACACGTTTGCATAATGAGTCTTCAAGAAACTTCTCATCACACCTAAACAGAACTTGCAGATTATGGATTTCCATTTCAGTTCTCTAGACATTATACTTCAAAATTTATCACATACATGAAAAGTTCAGCTGCCGTTGCGAGATGGAACCGAGATCTGTCATCTTTGGGTTCAGAAGAATCTATTTCTTTCCCCTTTGCAAACTCAACATTGCCCAAATGGAGTACTGCAGAAACTACTCGGAATATTGCATCCTGAGAACAAAAAATTTAGTGGAGATTTCATATAAATATTTCCTGTCAAAAAACTACCCAGACATAGTACCTGCTCATCAGAACTGATCCCAACACCATCCATAGCTCTTCTAGTTGCAAGGTACTCCTTAGAATCATCCACTCCATCCAGCTCATAGCAATTTGATTGATTTAAATAATGGAAAGTTCTTGGGTTTCCCAATTTGTACTTCTCAACATCCTGATAGCAGAGGCACAAGGAAACATGTGGATGTGGGAACTCCAAATTACTATCAAATATTTCCATCAGAGTTGAAGAGAAACCAATCAGGGAACCAACTCAACATAAAAAAATAATAGTGATGGTCAGTGTCTCATATTTTATATGAAAATTAAGCAATAAATGTCACTAGAGCACTCTTCCATACCAGATACGGAATCAAAGGGAACCTAGGGTCCAACACCATCCAACAGATACAACAAATTTTAGCATGAACTCTGGTGCTATGAAACCCATTGGATGCATGAATAACTTCACAATCCCCCAAAAAAAAAAAAAAAAATCTAGAAGAATCTTTCAAAGTTTTATAGCTATACCAGTTATTTTCACTTTTCCCATTTACCTGCCTTGCAAGAATCAGATCGCCCATCATTTGATAATTGTTCGTTATGCGAAGGGAAAACTTTTAGGGGTTGCTGATATACTTGATCAATCAAAGGTTGATAAATATAGCTATCTCTCATTTCTCAGATTTGAGAGGGAGCTCATTCTAATGAGTCTAAAACTAGCACTCTTAAGGATTAAAAGTTCAACATGTGCCATGCAACCATCCAAGGAAATTTGAAGAACATAAATCAAATAATGAAGGCCTTCAAAAGTTATACTTGTCTCAAAATTCAAGTAGATGGGCAACCTGATGTAGGATACAAGAGGCTCATTAAGGGCTTTTTTTTTTTTTTTAAAAGGCAAGCTTGGAAGCCGAAGAATCTTGTTAACATTAATTTCAATTTATAAGGCCTAAGTCAAGTCCTCTAAAGGCTATTCTAGATCTTAAACCATGGTCAAACTCCTTGGAGTGTCCTTGTCCAACACACGCCTGAATGCTTTTTAAACCATACATAGTGATAAAATGAGATAAACGCCATAATTAAACACATATTTCTGTTGCTTATGGGTCCATATAATAATTTCACCAGTATTCATATAATTTTACCTTCTAGATACTTTTTATTTTTCTTATAAACCAAAATTTAACATAATATATACCTAAAATACATATTCATAAATTAATTAATTGTCACATCCCTTTATTTATTTAATTTTGACAAATCTTATCGAAAAATTAAAAAAAAAAAATTGTCACATCCCGCCATATCCTGACCTGATGTAGCCATATTCATATTATTTCATACCATATCCAGAGTCCATGCTTCCTAGTTCTAGATAGTATCAAGTCTTATTTTTTATGGTTTTCTGTCATTAAAAGGCTACTTGCTTTCTCAACCCCACCCCTTACACACCCCCCCCCCCCCCCCCCCCCAAAAAATGAAAATGTATTTTTTAATATTGTACTCTTCTTAGTTTTAGAAAGCAAGGGTACTTGGGGAACTTCCATAGTGTTGGGACATGGTATGTGGTTGTGGCCCATAGAACCTATTATAACTAGCTTATTCTATCTGGTCTTCTATAATTTTTAGCTTGGTTTTAGTACTTCCTGTACTGGTCCTAAAATCTATTAGGATCAGGAGTACACAAAGCCTATATATATTGAAGTAACTCTTAGAAATCAGAAAGAACTTTTATTAATAAAATCTGAGCCAAATTTACTCTCTTTGGGGGGTATGTAAAAAGAAAGTAATGAGCTAAAGGAGACTCCATTAAAGTTCTTCTAGATGAATCCCAGAATACCTTGGTGAGATTCTGCAGTTATATCTTTCTTTTTCCTTCTATTCTTTTCCCCTTTTTTATAAGTAATAAATCTCTATTAAAATAGAACCATCCCATGTATATAGGTTTTATGCATAAGGTGCTCCAAAATAATTACAACATTATATAGTTACAATTTAAAAGAGAGAATTAATGAATTTTAAAACGAAATGTATCTCAACAAAGCCTAGAAAATGAGACCATTCAAACAATTATATTATAAAACTGATTTCAGCTAAACAATGGAGACTTCCACACTGTCAAATGTACAATGATTCCACTCCCTCCATAGGGTCCACAATTGGCAAAAAGGAGCTAGATTCCAAACAAAGGAAGAAGTTTACCAAACTAATGCCTCTAACCTGAAAGTAGTTCAAAAACACTCTTTTCTCTTTAAATTTAAGCCACAGCCAGCAGGGACGAAGCCAGCTCTTTGAGTTAGGGGGGCAGTTTTACTATTGAGATTTCAACCTCTGATTTTGCTACTTAGTTGTTGAGATTTTTTTTTTTTTTTTTTTTTTGTAGGTAAGAACAAAATTATTTTTGTGTAGAATTTTTTTTAAAGGGCAAGGTTATTTATTTTGGATAAAATTAGTTAATTGAGCTTAATTTTGTTTTTAGTTTTACTCGTAATTTTTGTTGTTGAGCTTTTTTTTCTTTTTTTTTGGGCTTGTATATTTTGTTTTAATTTTTAAATCTATAAACTTTTTTATGATCACTAAAATGAGGAAAATGCTAGAGCTGCAAGTTTTTTATAAATTATTTATGTAATAAGTGGTTACTGGTAAGTTAAAAAAATGATGTGAGTAGTGTGCTCATATGCGAACCAATAAGAATTTGCTGCCAAAAAGGTTTGTAAAAATTTTATAAAAAAATTTGTGACTATAGCATTACTCTTAAAATAATCGATGATATTGTTAAAGGGAAATAAGATGTAATTTTATAAAACAAAATTGCTAAAATTAATATATATATATATATATATATAATAATTTTTTTTTTTTAAATTAGGGAGGCCATTGCCCCTCTTGTCCAAGGTAGTTCCGCTCCTGACAGCCAGTACTCATCTTAAACATTTACCAAGCCTCAAACCACATGAAGCAAATTTTATAAACCCCTAACATAGCCAAAACAAATTAACAAGACAATCCCCCCAATAAAGATATTGGCCACACAGAACATTCTTCAAAAAGAAACACCATGAGAAAACTAATTACACAATTTAGGGCATTAAAAACACCAAAATCAGTTGGGCAATTTTTTTTTTTTTAAGTAATAAAATCTTATTAGCAAATTCATCAAGTACACTGGGAGTATACTAGCTGAAAGTTAATTGATAGTTCTAAAATTACAAAGATCAATAAGCTCAAAGAAGTTTGAAATGAAAAAACTCCCCAAAGCTCTCATCCACTCTAGCAGAGCCTTCAAAAATCAGTTAGGCACATTAGCGATTGTTTTGGTTGTAAGCTAAATCAGACGCTTTTAAATGAATGAGTAATACAATAAAGATCATGGAAGCAGACCCCAATTTCTCCATGAATACAATTTCTCAATAAATACAATTTCTTATACATGCAAGAAATCAGTTTACCTCTTGAGGTGCAGCACAAAGCATATAAAAGCAATGATAATTTCGTTCAGGGTCAGAAATTTGACAAACACGGGATCGTTCTAGTAAATAAGTTCTGATGGCAGCTCCAGAAATTTTCCCCCTTTCATTGAACTGAATCTCCACAAACTTACCAAAACGGCTGCAATTGTGTTAAACGAAACAGAATATATTACAGATCATAGAAATACAAAGGAAGATATATTTATACACGCACACATACATTTACATATATATTTGTGTGTGTGTGTGTGTGTCATTTGAGAAATAGGTTTCCCACCTTGAATTATTGTTTCTGACTGTCTTTGCATTACCAAATGCTTCTAGAACAGGGTTGGACTGCCAGACAAAGAAGAAAAAACATGAATAGACAGAATTTGTCACTGGTACAAGATCCATTCCCAAGAAAAGGCGACATCTCAGAATTTAACATCATAGGTATCAACTTTAAGACCATTTGTTCGGATGAGTAAACATCAAATAGATTTGTTACCTCTAGGACTTGCTGCTCCACAGACCGTTGGCCGTCGGCTGCAGCTTTCCCTCCCATATAGGCAAGATAACGCATAAGCATTTTTGTACTTTCTGTTTTACCAGCTCCACTTTCCCCACTAACCAAAATTGATTGGCTAATTCCCTCATTAATCATCAATCTGCATTTAAAAATATTTTTATTTATTAGGCACCCTAGATATACTGAAGCACTCCTATAATTTTGGCAGGATATGACAGATACCTGTATGCAGCATCAGCAATAGCAAAAGGATGTGGGCTCAGCTCACCTATAGCTGCCCCCTTATACTGTTCCATCATATGATTATCATATAAATGAGGTAGCCTTCTAAAAGGGTTCACAGCTATCAATATATTTCCTGTGTAAGTCTGGAAACATCATTAGCAAGTTTAGCTTTGTATTCCTAAACTGTCAGAGATATACCTTCTGAAAAATACATGAAAGCTACATAATTCAGTGTTGATAGCAAATAAGTGAACTTGTCCACACTTCAAAGACATGACATAAATAGAAAAAAAAAAAGCATGCAAAATTAAGAAAAAACATGAAGCATCTGATCTTAATAAACAACCAGTCATCAAAATGTATACTCACAAAACGAGGAGATGGGGGGGGGGGGAATCATAAAACTTCTGATTAATACTCACATATATTTCATTTATATCATAACGACATCTTAAGTTCTGCAGAACCCCTGGTTCGTGCAGATAAGCCAGCCTTGTCATGTCATCAACACCACATGAAGGAAATTCAGGATCCTTTGGATAGACATTGGATGCTTTAACCACAACCTACAACACAGAAATATTAACCCTAAGACTTGATCACAATGTTTTTATATTGGGTAATTAGAAAAAATGAAACAATCACAACCAAAAAAAAAAAAAGCAACGCAGACACTATACTACCTAAACATACAATGAACGTTTTGTTAATAATACCATGATGGAAATTTAGAACCAGATAATAGATACAATCAAATGAACTTTGAACATCATAATTTTGAAGCAAATATGCTTTGTTATCAAAATGTCGGGCAAAATAAGTAGAATGAAATATGGGGAACAACCATATTTTCAGGATCATGGCCTCCCAAGAGAAAAAATGAAAACCAATTCCTTTGTACAGAGATTTCAGTTGTAGCACTTCCATTGCACTGGAAAGACGATAGGCCACATAAAAAGACTTTTAACCAACATTTCAAAGCTAATTTTTAACTAACAAACAAAACTTTGATGGAGAATTTAGTGTCAAATTTAATTCTTCAAAAGTAATAACTAACAAGCTAAGGTAAAATTTGGCCATAACATGTAAAAGCAAGGCTCAAACACCCCCAAAATCTTAACATATCTAATAGCATGTCAAGTGCCAAATATCAAGCCTCACTAATAGACATAAAATAGTAAAATAGCTCTAAATTTTCCAATCAACAAAATGTCAATATATCAGAATTTCAAAGGTGAACTAATAATGAAAAAAATAGGATCAAAATACGGATAAATGTAGACTTGTATGTGTTGTACTTTTTTGTATTGGTACGGTATGTGGGAGGGGGAAGGGGTGGGTGCAGGTGAATATACATATACATATACATATACATATATACATGTGGTTGTGTGTGTACATACATAAAATTAATTCTTTGTTAATCCAATTTGCTTTTTTTTTTCAATGGTAAGTTACACATGCACCCAATGGGTGTTGAGCTCACAACCTCACCCTTCATCCACTCTTGTGGGAGAACCATTTGAGCCAAAGCTCATTGGTTGGTTAATCAAATCATTATTCATCATTCATCAATCAGGAAAGAAAACCTCGTTTATATTCAAGTGGGCATCATTCACTTAAGGTTCAAGACCCATCAAAGGCCCTTCTTATTTTATTTGCTAACAGAAACAGTCCTATCTATGCTAAGAAAGGCACATATCCTAGCATTCAAGTTGTATATCCAAGAGCATCCAAATGCATTTCCAAATTGTAAAGAAATTATACTTTAGATCTAGATGTTTGTGTCTATAATAGAAAGAAAGAAGGAAAGTGTTGGACCGTGAGCTGTGCCATTCCACCTCAAAACCAATTGGTGATGAGGAAGACACACTCAAATCTTTTAGGGCATTCGACATCAAACCACACGGGCCTGTTTTTAGAGTGGTTGTAGGGAGTCAAATTGTGATCCCCCAACAGTAAGTATGCTAGCATTTTTATAATAATAATAATAATAAGTAAAATTTCATTGATTAAAAGAAAATAGTGACACCCATGTACACAAACCGAATACAACAGGAACACAAAAATCAAACATGAAAAGTGCAACAATCAATTAAATCAGGCATGTATGCCAGCATTCATGCTGTGTCCAAATAATACCTAAGAGCATCCAAAAAGAATGGGCTACATTTCAAATTTTTGAGGAAAAAATACTTTCAAATTTGGATGAACCTAATATCAACAAGGAATACGAGTTTTAAATGGAAAATAGATCTTCATCCCAGAAGCATCCACACTAACTAGGATGTAAGATTCCCACATGCCTATAACTTTTAAACTTTTTATAGTCCCCAATTCAATCATAATTTTCATACAATCAACTCCTATATAATTATCCTCTATGGCTTTGCATGCAATTTTTCCCAAAAGAATGTTTGTTAAGTGTAGTTTCCATATGATGTTCTACACAATATTATAGTAAATTGCGTGTATATTGAAAATGTAGAATATATGAATGATTAAAGATAACATAAGCAACACAAGAAGTTCATGATAGAAAACTTACAATTCCATTCTGAAATCTCACCTAGGCATTTCAACAGTCATAAATTATTTTTCTAACAAAGAGTTTGTTGTGTGTATAAATGCAACATCTAACACGATATCAAAATGAGCTCTAGTTCAAATGAAATTTTGCAAATGAGCTCTAGTTCAAATGGCACTTCCTGCTCCTACAGAAGTGAGTGGAGTGTGAAGCCACGGGTTCAAAGCCCACTAGATGCATGAGTAAAGTACCAATTGAAAGAAAAAATTCTAATAAATAATAACAAAAGCCAATGAAATCAAACATTTTTACACCATAAACACGATATCCAAAATTCTAGTGCAATAACTTCATATTGATTCTGAGAAGGAGCACTCACTGTCCTCCCCGATGTACAGTTTATTTTTATATCTTCATTATTAACTTCCTCAACTTCACCATCTATCCAAGCTGCCTCAGGATCCTCCACCCAAACATGGGATCCAATCGATAAATTGGATTGAGCAACCTGATTAGTCAAGTAGATTATCAGCACATCTATCAAACAAACTGTAAAGATAGTGCATCTCCAAGATGAACATTGACATCAAATATGAGTTCCATGTATTCAAGCAGATATGGGAGGTTAGCAGCAAAAGAGAAACCACTAATTATATTGGAATCCAGCTAAACATAATACTAGAGCACACTGCACACCTCTGCCTCCCCTGGCCAAACCAACAAAAATATGAAACATAATTCCAGCAACGGTTGATTAAAATCAAACAAGATATTCATCAAGACTATTAAAAAAAAAGAAAAAGGTAGCCCACTAAAATTTTTCTTTTCTACACATCTCAGTATAAAATTTGCAAAAACATAAAATATAAACAAAACCAAATACAATACGAAGATATGATCATCTAAAATCAGGTAAACCAAACTATAGTGTGACTTCCCATGGTGCAGTTTTCATCACCTTTGATTTTATTACCAAAGAAAACTAAAGATATAAAATACAGCACATAGCCCAGAACAAGCAGCTAAGCCACAACCAAGGAAACAAGCAAACCACCATACCAGAACTACCCAACCCAGCTACCACCCAAAAAATAAACCCTACAGTTAACACACTAAACAAACCAGCCTAAATCAACCAGAACTACAAGTTAATTCTCAGGTAAGAACAAATTTTCTTAATTCTAACAGAACATTTCTCAGGAATGAAAGCACATTCTCTCCATCTAACCTCATTGAGGCAGTTCAGCACTTTAGTGCTAATACTTCAAATAAATCAACCTTTGAAGATGTCCTAAGAGTTTATAGCAACGTCCGAAAATGTATAGCCACTTCAAGGAAACAGTAGTAGAACACACTCTTGCCACATTGATATATATAACATTTATCAAATCCAAATATGCATTGTTTACACAACTCCCATTGATATATAAGATTTATCAAATAGAAATATGAATTGTTTGCACAACTCCTTTCAACAATAAGCAGTCAATTACACCAAATGCTGTCCGAACCGAACAATTTTTTTTTTTTTTTCTTTTTAAAAAAAGAACTAAACAGCATTATTTGTCAGAACAAGAAAAATAGAAAAACAGCAAAGTTTGATGCATTAAGTAGACAGAACTGTCAGCACGAACCAAGCTACAAATTCCAACACTGTAAATTGCAAACACACACATATCTGAAAATTTCAAACCAGAGACAACAACCTAGGCATGTATGTATGAATGTATGTATATACTTGAAAAAATTCAACTTCATATTTCTTTCTTATTATTAAAATAGAGGTAGAAAAACAATGTACCATTTTGAGATCTGAGGCCGAGGCTGAGCTAATAAACCCTAAATTCGCTCAACAACAACAACAACCACCACCTTGCAATGTGACCATAACACAGAATCCACAGATTTAAATCCAAAATGTCAGCCCAAATCACCACAATGTACGAGTCGTTTTAGCTCCTCTCTCTCTCTCTCGCTCTAAATGTACGGACTTCAAAGGAGAAAACCGTAACCGTAGGGGAAAATGAATGAGAGAATGCCGTTGCAGAGGGGCTAAAGGCTCAACAATGGCTGGAAGAAGAAGACTGGGGATCAGAGCAAAACTAAACCTTCCCTTTCAACAACTATTTTGATTTTCTTTCCCACCTTATTATTTTCTCGCACTTTCCTTCGCTTTATCTCTCTCTTCTTTCTCGGCTATCTTTCTGTCTCTCTCTCTCTCTCTCTCTGTTTGGCTTCCGGCCCTATCAAAAACACAACAACGTTAACGCGTAAACTCAACGTTAAAGTCCCCACTTCCAGATTTGCCCCCAAGATTTTTGTTTTATTTGCGGATAGTGCCATTTCTGGAGCTACTCGTTCTGTTACGTTGGTCCGAAAAGGTCTAAAATCTTTCCAACAAAAAAATTAAACTAAAACTTTAAACTGCCGTTATTATTTAACCGGGTTTAGCTTACTACCGTATCGTATCGATTTAATGCACTCCAAGTCCAACACCGCTGGACTTAAGCCAAATCTTTGTTAGACCCAGATAGTTTTTTATTTATTTATTCAATAATATTATGTACATAATAAATTTTATAACAGTCGTGGTAATAAATGGTTATTAGTACATTACCACTTCTACTAAAAGACTATTTTTACTTCTATTTTATTTATACATTAATTAGAATATATCATTAATTCTTAAATGTATTTAAAGCTACTGTTATTTATTTATACATAATAATAATTGATTAATTGTTTGCCTTATGTAATCGCCCTCTAGATAGAGAATTCATTTAGAATGAGCTTTTCATTAAGAGAGATGCTACGTCTACAACTTTTTTACAACAAATCACAAGTGGTTAGTTATTATTGGTTCAAATTTGAACTAACACTAAAATTACTTTTTTGCCCCAACAATAACAACCAGTAATAATCTGCCACTTAGAATTTGTTGTAAAAATATTGTAGACATATCATTTCTCTTTCATTAATTCATTTTTTTTTTAGCCCGTTTCATTAATTCATTCTCATCTAGATATGCCAATAAATAAATATATATATATATATACACACATTTTGGCTTATCAAAAACTTAATTTATCTATTTTCCATAACAACTTTTACAATACACCTAACCCCTTTTTTTTTTTACAATACATTTCATCAAAATAATATAAAATAATTCTAATGTTTTTTCTTGTACCCACACCAACAAAACTAGATTAAAAAAACTATTATAAATAAATAAATACATAAAGAAAACTCAAAACCACGACCTACATTACAACCCAAATCCAATCTACACCAAAATCTATGTCATATCTACTATCAAACCAAACCAAACTTTCAAGTCTATTTTGAATTTGCACCAACAAGAGACTAAGGTCAATAACAAAACTCCATTACCGCTACGCAAATCATTTGTGATTGACTTTTAATGGGAGGAGAAAGGTAGTCTATAGAGGAAAGAGGAGAGATACTGTGAGAGAGGAGGGAGATAGTAGAAGAGAAGGAGATTAAAGGGCTCGTTTGGTTTGCCATGACTCATTTTTCATAACTCAATACTCAAAACTCATAACTCAAATTCAAAACCCATAACTCATAATTCAATTTTCACTTTCTCTCAAAAACTCAAAAATTCTTGTTTGGCAACATAACCCCGTCACATAACTCAAAATTTAAGCCAACTTTTTGCCAAAATGGTGGAGCCCACTCACTAACACCACACTATTTGCTTATGGTTGGTACCCGTGTGGGGATTTCTCTTACCTCTCACAAGATCTCCCAGTGCAGCAAGCCCAATCCAGAAACAAACTCAAACCCCGTAAAGAGAAAAGCACGGCACAGACCTCCCCGTCCTACGCCAACTCAGGTCGGAAATAGGTTCGGTCTTCTTTACTCTTCTTTCTATTTCTATTTCTTTATGCTTTTCGTCAATACCCGTTAACACCTTCCTTCCCATAACCCATTTCACGCATCAATACCCATTAATCTTTGTGGGGGTTTAGTGGATGATGCCTAAAGGCATAAATATTAGATTGGTGTATTGGCAAGGGCAATTTGGTTGACATCAGGGATATTGAAATCTAAAGGGTGATCCTTCACCTTTTTTTTTTTTTTTTGATGTGTTAATAACACATATTTCCTCTATTGAATTTCTTTCTTCTCTTTTATTTGATGGTAGATACTCTCTGTGTTCATCATCGTGAGCATCAAGTAATTCTCCTTTTTAATAAAGCTTCATTACTTATAAAAAAAAAAAGAGGTGTATTTGGCTAGATTGGGGAATAGCTAAAGTGGGAAAGAGGGAAACTTTGCTCTGTGAAAATATTTGGGGAAGAGTCGAAGTGAAGAGCAACAGTAATATCAACAAACTTCAATTTGATGTGACAATACACTATCAATGGGTCCCACAAAGTCGCTCTATTTACTAATATGCCACTGAAAACTGAGTTTAACTTTTGAAAACTCCCATTTTCTGTTTCCGATTTCCATCATCCTCACTCAAAATTTTTGAGTTTTAAGTGATGGAAACATCACTCAAAAACCAAGCCAAACAAGTTTTTTTCAGTAGGACCCACGAGTTTTGGACCATGAGTTATGGAAACTGAGTGATATCACTCAATTTTGTGGGTTTCCAAACAACCTCTTAAAACATTTGAAATAAGTTTTACACAATAATACAGTGCTTGCGTATATTTACATCAACACAGTAGCTAGTTAAAGTTTTTGTAAAATGCCTCACCAAATCATACTATGAGGATGATCAAGTCCCAAAAGCTGAAGGAGCAAGGGAAAACGACAAAGGATTAAAGATTCATGCATTCTCCCAAGTTCTCGAGGAGGAGGATGAACTACTTACTAAAGAAGATTCAGCATATAAAGCTATAAAGTCACTGTTACGGTGCCTGAATGGACTCTTTTTGATGTCATTGCCCATCTTCAAATCATGATAGATATTCAACCTCTCGATTTTGTTGCTGATGATGATCCTCACGTGTGACTCGTCCATCATGACAAAAACTAGGGCGAGTATAATAGAGTAATGTTAGGGATACCAAATTTGGCACAACTTTGTGCCATAACTCGCCACATGGCAAATATCAGTGGGCCATGTGGGAACACACCCTTTTTTTTTTTTTTTTTTTTGCTTGTACATTGGTTTTGTACCTGTTCCAATGAGGTACCTTTGAGCTTTAATGATAATATGATTAACAAGTGGTATTTATCTTTGATATTCATATGCTTGGGTTGAATTCACTATGCCTATGCATTGTGAAATTTGTTTACCGTTATTTCTTGGGCTTTAATTGATTATTATTTGTGTTTTTCACGTGGTGCATGTAATGTGTCTATTACATGCTTTCAAGAAAGACAGGTATGAAGCTAATCAAGGAATTGTCCCAAGTTTTTGTTGTGATTTCTCAGAATCGATTGCCATTTGGTTAGGCTAGTTATTTATATTAATTCGAAGTAATTGAGATTACTATTGTAATGAGTTTCCTTTTGTAATTGAGATTTGTCAAAATGGGAGACTATTAGGTCCATAATGTTTAAGTTAGCAACCATGAACAAAAGTATAAGTCTTGTGTGTCAAACGGTCAATTTCAAGATCAAGATTAAGTCCTGAAAATAGCTTAAGTAAATAGACATCACTAAATTCTCGATACCTTTATCAATCGCTTGTCAATCAATCGAGATTAATCTTGACAATCTCTCAATAGCTAGCCAATCAATTCTCGAGAATTAGAATAGCAAATTTTTAACCAGGCCCATTAAGTCAACCCACAAGTTGGACTTTGAGCCCTACTTGTTAGAATATAAAAATGGGTCATTATTAATCAACTAAATTGCATAATAGAAAGTCTTTCATGTATATCTAGGATTTGTACATTCTCTCTCAAGTTCATAACCATACCAAAGACATGAAAGTAAATCTAAAGAATGATATAGTTGTTGCTTGATGATTCAATTGAAGCCACAATGACAAACACAATCAAGTCGCTGTGAAAAATCTTCAAAGTGGTCCTTCAAATTGCAGACAGAGTGTTCATGTAAACAAAATCCAAAGTAAAAGAGTCCACTCATGTTAGAGTTACATTTGATCACACGAGTAAGTTTTTATATGATGTACTAATAGATATTAGGGTTGATTTATGTTTTGCAACAATTATACTAAGTGGATTTTGTTCCTTAGGGTTAGTGGCTACACCTTCAAAAAAAAAAATTTCATTGATAGTTCTAATTGCTTTTTAACATTATAAACATACTATTATGTTCTTAATTTTCCACACTTTATTTTAGTACTGTTTTTTATGTGATTTAATTAACCCTAAATTCGACTTGTTCACATAATTGGTTAATTAAACAACTCAACTTGAATTTCATAAATTTTGTCAACAAGGTCTAAACTATAACCCAACACTTTTGTTTTGATACTTGCAACTAAATATGTAAGTAGTGAGGTACTAAAACTGGAGAACATTTCTTATGAACTTGGGTTAAGTGAATCGTGTGCATTGCACATAATAGAAACAAATATAATTCTCCTATTAGTTATTGGAGCCAAACTTTGTCATTTTTTTATATCATTTTCTTTTTTTCTTTTTGTATTTGGTTCAATTAGGTGACACTTTCATTGAATGCCAGGTAAAGAAATCCAAGCACAATTTGGATTTATAGTGGATTTGTAGTTGCCATATAGAGAATGTGCAAGAGCCTATATTAATTATTCAATTTAAATATAAGAAAATGTTTCTCTTAAAGTTGTCGTCTTAGATCTCCAAATGTATTGAGTCAGTCTTGAATTGAATTAGGCTTGTTTAGGTATTTTCTTATCTTTAAATTAAATAACATTTATTAAACTTTTCATGTCATATTTTTCATTTAAATTCTATTTTTCTTACCATACAAAATTACTAGTTAAATTTTTATTATTAAAGTTTCACTAACAGTTCATTTTCAATTGATAATATGACTAATTCTCTTAATATTTTATTGTGACATAATCGATCTTAAATAAGATTTCATGAATTTTAATATTGAAAAGTTTTTCTACACACACAACTGTAACACGTATTGTTAGTAATATTTTTTAAATTTTCTCCCTTTTTGTTTAATTTTTCATATCCAATTGGATATTTGTTTTAGTAGCCATTTTTAAGAAATGTCATCTACACTATAAAATTATAATATAACTATTTTTCTTAGAAATAATTATAATATAACTAAAATAAATTAATTTTTAAAGTGTAGAACAATAAACTTAATTTATCAAAATATTATTATAGTTTCACTTAACATTAGAATCAACAATAATCTCAACCTTCATGAGTAAAGATAGGTTAATATAATTTTTTTTAGAAGAGGGTTAATATCAAACTAATACTACAAATTTCACTTCAATTGTATATAAAAGCATAAGTTATAAAAAATATATATATAAACTTGAGGATGCAATGAATCGTCAATGAGCCAATCGTCCAAACTCGCAACGCTACGGTACTTGAAGAATGAAATACCTACAAAGTGCACCAATATGGCGCCAACCAAAAACTCAATGATTTCCAATAACTCCAAAAGTATGAGAGTTAGGAAGTTACAGTACCTTGGAGAGGAGGGGGTTTGGTGCTTATATAGTGGTATAGGGATGACCAAGTTCCCATGGATTTAGGCACTTCCCTTATAAGGAGCATAGTGGAGTTAATGTCTTGAGATTTTCGGGTCTAACTTCCTATACTTGGAGAGATACAAATACAAAGAAGGATCGTCGAGTGTTGTGTGCAAGTTCTTTCCAGATGAAGATCGTGGAGCGAAGGATATGCAAAGGCTAGAGGACTAAGTGTAGGGGATCATCAGTCAAGACCTATATATCTATCATAGTGGTGTATTGGATGGTGTACTGGACAGATGGTCATTGGACGAATTGCATCAAAGGGTACCAAACATGGGTACACGACGATCCTTTTGTACGTGACAATCCTTCAAAGACATAACAACTCTTGTGTATTAGATTTATTTTGCTTTGGTGAAAAGATTCCTTATCAAAACTTATTTACCATATCACCACACAGCCTTGGCGTGATGGTCACTCCATAAGTATAAGTCCTTGTGGGGTAAGGGTCGGGGTTTAAGTCTCTAAGAGGAAGTTTTACACACATATACACTTAGAGTAGACTAGAGTAGAATTCTATCTATCTAAAGAAAAAAAAAAACCTTATTTACCATAAATATAATTTTAAATGACAAGTTAGGGGTAAAAGGAAAAAAGAATGGGTTGTTTGATGGTGACTAACAAAAAAAAAAAAAACTTTTAGAAAGACAAAACAAGAAAGAAATAGGGTTTCTTCCTAAGTAAGATATTGATCTCTTTTCCAAACATAAAAAGAAAAAAAGAAAAAAAAAGGGTCAATAAATCAGGGGCGACTCTACAGCCAGCCCAGGGGGTTCAAATGAACCCCCGATATATAAAATTAAATTTTTTTTTGACCCCCTAAAATAAAATTTTGAACACCCTGAGCATAAATTTTGTTTAAATCTAGCTAAAATAAGCTTGAATATGCTCAACTTAGTGCTATTTTCACAATATTTTCATAATAATTATAAAATAAATGTTAAGTGGCAAGTTGCAACTAATTTTATCTAGACCCACAATTGACATCGCTTTTTTACATACATTTAACAACTTGTCACCTAGATTTTGTTATGAAGGTGTTGTGCAGTAACACTACTCTTAAAATTGCTCATTCGTTTTAAAATAAATAAATAAATAATCCTTATCTAACTCTGGCTTACTTTATTGTTGATGGCAGAATAAAACTATTTTTCCTTGTACTTTTCTTCTTCATGAGCAAAAAGTTACACCACTTTTAGTAATTAAAAAAAAAAAAATTACACCACACTACAACAAACCTATTTTTATCTATATCTGTAATTTTTTCCTCATTCTCTCTATCTCTCCCTTCTGTGTTTTCTTTTTATCTAATCAAGTAGGTTGATAAGTGCTTTATAGATTTCCAAGTCCAAGAAAATTTTTAGTGCTTGCTCCAATTCCAAGAGAATGACCATGTGTATGGTTAAAAAGTCATACACTTCAAAAGCAAAAACTTATATCAATTACTATTTTTTTTCTTAGTTTCACATTTACTCGCAGACCAAATCTTATGTGTGTTACTATTCTTCTTTATCATTTTTCTAATTGTTAGTACATATAAATATAATAAACTATTATTAATTTGAAAAAAATGTTTAATTAGTTATTTAATTATATTTATTTATGCATTCAATGGTTGTTATCTTATTGATTTTAAACTATTAATAATTTTTTAGGCTATTGGTCAATACAATTTGTATACTAAATTGTATTTAGAATACTATTTTAGATTATTTTATATAATATGAAAGTTGTATATACAAAAGATAATAATCAATTTATTTTTTACTCTTCCCACAATAAATTTCTAAATTTGACACTATTGACCCTCCTAGAAAAAAAATCCTAAAGCCGCCACTACAATAAATATTAAATAAATTTTATTTTAAGTTGCTATATATAAAAGTATGATATATATATATATATATATATAGAGAGAGAGTTTAAATCATGGGGCCTTTTATATATGGGGCCTAAAGTAATTGCCTAAATGGCCTCTATATAAGGTCCAAACTTAATGCATTATTGTTTTTCCATGGTTTCTCAGTTTCTCTTATAATTCCCAATAAAATGTAGTAATTCGTTCTAAAAAAAATGTAGTTATTAATCTTGAAGTTAATATTATTTTTAAAAATATTTTTGGGTCCTTGTTAAGGGGTTGAATGAATTTGAAGTTTTTATTTTTGATTTTCCCTACAACGATTTATTGAAAAAGAAATATTGCGTGGCAAGAACAGATCAACCAACTCAAAACAATAAAATCGGTGCTGGTGCTGCTCTTAAGTCTTAACTCTTAGGAAATGAGCAAGAATATACCTAAACAATGAAATGGCATTCTTGTTATTCTCTCATAATACCCTGGGCATTCCGGAATCAAACCAACCCCATCTCCGAGTCTCTCCAAACGGTTTCGGGGCACAACTCGTAGCCCAATAGTGAAGCTGAAGATATCATGAAATTAACGGCCAAGATTTTTTCCTCATGAAGCAATTGCGGGCTCTACATATTAAAAAAGAATTCCGTTAGATCCGGAGCACATTTTGTTTGCTGGAGAAAATTCGAACAACTTTAAGTCACCTTGTCCTGCGCTTTTTTTGACTTATCGTCTTTGTCGCCTACTGAGGAAGTGTCGCGCGGGCCATCACTATCTCATGTAGGCTCAACAATCAACGGCTCATATTTTAGTGCAGGGTTCGGTGCTGTCTTAGCCATTTGATTGGAAGAAAAGAGAAGCGTGAGCTTGAGATCATAGGCTTGACCACCGTTGCGGACGCACTCGGCTATATTTTAGCCATTTTAGGGTTCGTTTAGAACAAAACTTAGGATGTACAGTATTAACTATTAGGTGCTATTTTTTAAGTTATTTCTTTTAAGATTTAGGTCCGTGACTTTTTTCTTATGGGATGGAAAGCATATTTTTAGTTAAATGCAGTCATATGACTAAATCTTAAAATAAAAATCTAAAGAACAACACCTAAGTACTATACTTAAGTTTTGTCCTTTATGTGTGCAACATTTTATAAATTCAATATAATGTATACAATTTTTCACAAAATTTTAATAACATTTGGCATATGGAAAATTGTGATTTGTATGATAAAAATAGTATTTGTGATGGGAGTGATGCAACCCCATTCACAATCACAAAATACTACGTGGGGAGTGGAAGAGTTTTCGCCCAGACCTAAGGCCCAAATACCTACTAGACCCCGCGGAGTCGAATGAGCCAAACCCATCTGCATAAGGTAAGGCCCAATGCTTAGAAGACCCAATGGAGTAGAATAAGACCAGCCCATACATCTAGGAGGCAAAGGGAACCCCTATAGACCATTCCTGCGAAGTTGACAATAAACTACATTGAGCAAATTCTTATCCGAGGTAACAAACATGGATAATCCATGGCGTGCCCACAATTGGTACATTTAACCTCGGGAAACCCTCCAGATAGATAAGAATAGCAGTGATCTCCACCTCCGCATTATTGAGGGGTCCTCCACCTAACATTTGTCGCATTAAATACATATAAGACAACCTGAACAATAGAAACACTCCCAAAAGTCATGTTCCAGGATTAGGAAGGGGGGGGGGGATCCAATAAAGAAGACGAAAAATATTCCTGAAAATCCGGCTAGAAATAGGATTGCTAGAAGGATAAGGGTAGAAAATTTGCCTATATAAGGAAGGGAACTGGCAAATAGAAAGGGGATTAAAAAAAAGGAAAATGATAGAAAAATAGAGATAAATTCTAATCTGTTATAGTGGAACACCACGGGAAAGAGAGTTTTTTCTATTGTAATGTGCTAGTTTCAAGTGAAATACAAGTTGTGTTCATTAAATCAGTTGTTTGAGTTTCCCATTGTGGAGTTTTTCCCTACATGTTTTAGATAAATAAATTGTGACTGTCATTCCAACACCACCTCTAAGATAGTTTCCGTATACTTATCCCAAAGTGGTTTTTGACCCCCACATAACAATTGTGAAAAATATTGTATTTTTAGCATTATTCCTTATCCAAATAACAATGTTGAAGACACAGAATTTTCAAAAAAAAAAAAAAAATCATAATTGATTGAATTGATAAGTTATGATTGATATAATATCATTTTTTTTGCATAGATTTGTTATTGATATTAGCTTTATTTTATATAAAAAATAAATATTAGCTTTATTTTATGTTCATTACAATATGCCAATTCAACCGCCCTAAAAAAATATGTTGATTTAAAAAAAAAATTATTTATGTTATCCAAATTCCTCCCCCTCCACACACAAAAAAAAGAAAAAGAAAGAAAAAAAAAAGAGGAGAAATGTGTGTTTTATTTTGGAATTTAAATATTCTAGATATTGACATTTAATTACAATTCCTTTTTTTTTTAGGAATCATTTTTAATTCCTAGACGAACCAATTATAGGATAGCATGTGGATCCAGTATTTGGAATTAAATCATCTTATGTCATTATAAGCTGGAACTCTCTCTCTCAAAAAAAAAAGAAAAAAAGAAAAAGAAAGAGGTGTGGCCAGTGTTCTCATCTTTGTTTTTTTTTTTTTTTTTTTGGGATGGAGAGCACTCATCTGTTGATGGGGCATGACTATCTCAATGTAAGAGGAAAAACATAAATAAAACAAAGTGCAAGAAGGGTCATAACTGATGAATATGAGTTTTTCATTTTTTATACGTGCATGTATATAAACATATAATTTTATATACAGACAAATCAAGTTTCATATTCATGACTCATGAGTTCATTTAAAATTAAGTTTGAACTTGGCTTGTTTGTTAGATAAAGAAAAAAAAAGTGTTGAAAAAAAATATTTTGAGTTGAGCCCAAATTGCTCATAAATAGCTGAATTAATTTATAATTATATATATTTACTCTTTTCTTTTTAAGAAGAATATGTCAAGGACTCTATATCCTAGTTCAATATGCTTCACATACAATTATGTCAATTTATGATTTATTTTAAATAATTCGTTAGAAAAGCAAACATTGCCATTGTTCAAACAAAACTAGACATTTACCAAAAAATTAGTGAAAATTTGTACATCTTAATTGCTGCTAAAATGAGTTTATTCTGAGTTTTTATATTGTAATCTTTGTTGGGACACCATGCACATGCGACATGACCATAAATTGTTTGTAGTCTATGTGATGAAATTAGCCTCCATTATCTTTTGAACATTTTGGAGAAAGTGAGATTTCCTACTTTTGCAAACAATGCGTAAAAGGATTACCAAAAAACAAAACGTAAAGTGTTTAATTAATTAACATGAAGAAGCTTTTAGCCTTCAAGTTGAACTGACCTCTTCAAAAAAAAAAAAAAAGTTGAACTGACATCCCTATCCATAGGAAGCAGATAATACTAGTGGCATTGGTTGGCGTGAAACAATGATTTGTTAAACAGAAAAGTTTAAAAAAAACAAAACAAAACAAATTTGAGCTTTTGTCCGGTAAAATTCTAGACCTTGGCTTAAAGTCACTTTGAAATTAAGTTACAGTACATCATGCTTTATTATTGTTAACTCATTGCTTGATTACAAGCCACTAGGCTAAGCACGATTGATGAAAGACATGAGACAATAAAAACAATGCATTTTCATTTCTCTCTGCCTTCTGGAAATAAGGTTGTTTAAGTCCAAAATCTGATACACATCTAAAATCCCGAAACATACACAATGCAACAGGACCCAAAAAATTACACAAGTGGGCTTGGGATGCTTGTGAGCCCCTGACTGTGGCAGCATGTGTTGCTGTAATAAACTGATATTAGCCTTTAATAGTTTAATTAATCCCCTCGATCTCTTACCTGTTGCAAACCTAGGATTTATTACCCTTTAAGTCCTTGTTAATTT
The DNA here is from genome assembly GCA_032727855.1 of Quercus ilex subsp. ballota. Lineage (NCBI taxonomy): Eukaryota > Viridiplantae > Streptophyta > Magnoliopsida > Fagales > Fagaceae > Quercus > Quercus ilex. Next base: position 22,437,931 of record CM064913.1, on the reverse strand, counting down.
TTTCATTCCATCAGCATTTAATAATGCTCAAATTCTTGAGACTCCTTGTTCAACTGTAAAAAAATCATTATTCCACTTTGTTGGAACCAAATAAAACCAAAACGAGTTTACTATCATTTCAAATTCTAGTAAATAGAGTTGGCAAACAGATTGGGTCATATAAAACTTCTAGAACACTCTCTCTCTAAATATAACTCAGATTTTATTGATTAGAGAAAATGAATACAAGCAACTGAGTTATAATATATAGCATCTAATCCTATATATACACTGTCTAAGAAAGCAAAGAAAACAGAAAAACAAACTTCCCTATTTTGGAGGGAAAAGCAGTTACAAGAAAATCCTATCTAAGTATTACACGTGGAGAACTCAATTAGTAACTGCCTTCTAACTTCCTAAACCACGTGGCATCAGCTCTTCAAAGGAATGGATAAATTGTTCACAGTATGGCACTGCTTCAATCAATTCTTACAACTTCTTGCTAGCCCAAATTGACTCTGCCACTACTACTGCTTGATCATTGCACCTTTCCTCTGTAACTTGAACTTTGCTATGGTGCTTTGGACTTTCCTTTTCAATTTCAACAGGTCAAGTTCAGCTCATGCTCATAAATGTATTTACATAGATGGATTGCGAGCAGGTCAAGGTCGATTTGGTTACGAGTCAACCCATATTTTTTACATGCAAGAATAAATAAATAAATATGATTATATTGTTTTTGTCTTACTTTCAATACAAATAAGAGGACAAATAACAAATTTCTTAAAATAAAAGTTGAATAATATATAAATTTTTAAAATTACTCAATCGATAGTACACTAATTATATTATCACCATAAAAGAGCGAAATACTAAATGTTGTGCACCCTAATTTTTTTTTTATAGACACAATATATCACTACCATAATTACTAAATGTGCATGTGCAACTATGAAAAGAAATGAATATACTGTATTGTCCAATTTAAATCTAACATGTAAAAAAAATTACTTTAAAAACTAGCTGAGTTTAGGTTGACCTGACCCAACTTGGAGTTAAGCAATTGGGTATGGGTTGACTTATTTTTTACGCCGGATCCATAAAAAAGATAAGTATTTTTATTTAGGTTTGGGTCAGGTTATTGAGTCTGAATCCAATTTTGTCAGGTCTAATTAAGAATTCTGATAAGGAAATAATCATAGGCTTCACCCGTCAGCCTACTCTCAGGCTGACGGTTCATGTAGCAACGGAAAAGTACGTGCCGACGGAAATAACATTCCATGACGGGCTCGAAGGGCTAATTATGTTCAAAAGGTTGACGGCCCTTCGTTGTTAAAGTGAGGCCGACGGTTAGGTTGCTGACTGTTAAGAGGCCGACGGTTAGGAGGCCGACGGTTAGAGTAAATCCTTTACTTGGCCACCACGCTCAATAATAGAGTCCTATAAGGAAAGGGCTCCGCAATCTACGCTCACACGGATTCCTATATGGAAAAGACTTCTGCTCCAAGGAAGAAAAGTCAACCCCCTACTACTATAAAAGCCCCAATACCCTCACAAATCGAGGTACGCATAATTAACCCCTCTCTAGCACTCTAGAGTTGAAAAAAGTTCTAACTTGACCTTCGGAGGGTATTTGGCCGGCACTACACCGGTGCTCTCTGTTGGGTCTTCTCTTTTCCTCGTGCAGGTGTTGTTTCAAGAGTACAAGCATCGTGCAACTCACTGTTGATATTTTCGGCATCATCAGTTGGCGCCGTCTGTGGGAAAAGTACATACGACTAAGCCATATTATCGTTTCCCGGACTAAAGGGTTGCATGGTACTCACTCGCTCAATGGCAACTACTAATGACGTTCAAGGAGAGGAGCCACCCACAACTGCCCTCGAGAGACAAGTTCGAACTCTCGGTGCCGCCGTAGAGCGCCTCACCAAACAAAACCACGACTTGGAAGAACAGCTACGCCAGAAGGATGCAGCACTGAATGACCTACAGGAAGACCAGGAAGGGACCAGCGCCCCGAAGAAGAATCAGGAGAAACCTGAAGGCAGCCACGCCCCAAGCAAGCCGGAGAGACAGAACGTGGGCATGCCATCCCTCACGGATGCGACTCCACCGCATATTGTCGCGGAGATGCAGGCAATGAGGGAGCAGATGGAGGTTATGATGAACGCGCTCAAGGGGTGAGTCTCCAGTGATCTTGACGATCTAGTCAACCGCACTGACTCACCCTTCACTATAGCCGTGAACTCTTTCCCCCTACCCCACAAATTTCGCATGCCGAATATAGATAGCTATGACGGAATGAAGGACCCTCTGGACCATCTGGAAACTTTTAAGACCCTGATGCATCTTCAGGGGGTAGCAGACGAGATTATGTGCCGGGCCTTCCCCACAACACTCAAAGGCCCCGCAAGGGTATGGTTCAGCCGACTGACGCCCAACTCTATCAGCACCTTCAAAGAGCTAAGTGCTCAGTTCATTACACACTTCATTGGGGGACACAGGTATAAAAAGTCCACGGCATGTTTGATGAGTATCAAGCAAAAAGAGGACGAGACGCTGAGATCCTACATAACGCGTTTCAATAAGGAAGCACTATCTGTTGACGAAGCCGATGACAAAATACTTGTAACAGCCTTCACGAATGGGTTGCGCAAGGGCAAGTTTTTGTTCTCCCTATACAAAAACGACCCGAAGACCATGTCGGAAGTACTCTACAGGGCCACTAAGTATATGAATGCTGAAGACGCGCTGCAGGCCCGGGACGAGAAGCCGAGAAAAAGGGAAAGGCAGGAGGATGCACGACCAGAGCAAGGGAGGAAGAAGCCCAGAACGGGAGACCGAAGGGACGAAAGGCGTTCAAAACCTCCGGGAGGAAGATTCACAAGCTTCACCCCGCTGACCGCCCCAATAGATCAAGTCCTAATGCAAATTAAGGACGATGGGGCTCTGACCTTCCCTGGAAAACTGAAGGGGGATCCTAGCAAGCGCTCCAGGGACAAATACTGCCGCTTTCACCGAGATCACGGCCATGACACGGCCGACTGTTACGACTTGAAGCAGCAAATCGAGGCCCTTATAAGACAAGGAAAATTGCAGAAGTTCGTGAACAAGGAAAGAACGGATCCAGCGCCTCCAGAGCATCTCCCCCGACGAGATAATGACCGTCCTAGACCTCCCGTAGGTGACATACGAATGATTGTAGGAGGGATGGCCACCGGGCCGTCGAAGAAGGCTCGAAAGACGTACCTCCGGATGGTCCAAAACGTCCAGCTGACGGGTCCAATGCAAAAGATAGCTCGAAGGGAAACCCCCATTATCGAGTTCTCGGAAGAAGATGCGCGGCGTCTCCACCACCCGCACGACGACGCGCTCGTTGTCAGCCTACGAGTTGGTGACTATAACTTGCATCGGGTATTAGTCGACAACGGCAGTTCGGCCGACATCCTGTACTACCCGGCCTGCCAGCAGATGAAGATCGGCAGGGAGCAACTGGTACCAACAAATGCCCCACTTGTCGGTTTCGGAGGTGCAAAGGTATTTCCCCTGGGCGCGGTCACGTTGGCTGTGACGATAGGCGATTATCCCCAGCAAGTCACAAAGGACGTAACATTTCTCGTAGTCGACCATTCATCCGCCTATAACGCAATCCTAGGGCGACCCACCCTCAACTCATGGAAGGCAGCGACTTCGACTTATCACTTGATGATCAAGTTCCCGACTGAATACGGAGTCGGAGAACTACGTGGGAACCAAATTGCCGCACGTGAATGCTACGTAGCCATGATGGAAATGGATGATCACCGCCAAACCATGAGCATAGAGGAACACCGGAGCACGACAGAGCCAGTCGAGAGGCTTGAAGAAGTCCCCCCGGACGACTCCAGGCCTGACCAGACCACCAGGATTGGAACCCTTGCAAGTCCCGCCATCCGGCAAACACTTAAAGCTTTCCTCAAAGAGAATCAGGACGTATTCGCCTGGAGTCACGAGGACATGCCAGGAATAGACCCTTCAGTCATGGTGCATAGGCTGAATGTATCACCATCCTTCCCACCGATCCGGCAGAAGAAGCGGGTCTTTGCCCCAGAACGGGACCAAGCCATAGCTGAAGAAGTCCGCAAGCTACAAGAGGCGAATTTCATTAGAGAAGTCTACTACCCCGACTGGCTAGCGAACGTGGTGATGGTCAAAAAAGCTTCCGGGAAATGGAGGATGTGTGTAGACTTCACTGATCTAAACAAGGCATGCCCTAAAGACAGCTACCCTCTCCCAAGAATCGACACTCTAGTAGATTCTACAGCTCAACACCAGCTGTTAAGCTTCATGGACGCTTTCTCTGGCTACAACCAAATCAAGATGCACAACGATGATCAAGAAAAAACTTCCTTCGTAACCAGCCAAGGACTTTTCTGCTACAAGGTAATGCCATTCGGTCTAAAGAATGCGGGCGCGACATACCAAAGGCTTATGAACAAGATGTTCGCACGACAGATCGGGAGGAACGTCCAGGTATACGTAGATGATATGCTGGTTAAAAGTCGAAGGGAGGAAGATCATTTAGAAGACCTCAGGGAAATGTTCAACACTCTCCGCTCTTACAACATGAAGCTTAATCCGGGGAAATGTGCCTTTGGGGTGACGGCGGGAAAATTCTTAGGATTCATGGTCTCCCAGAGGGGCATCGAGGCCAATCCAGACAAAATCCGGGCTATAATGGAGATGGCCCCACCAAAGAATGTGAAGGAAATACAAAGCCTCAACGACAAGATAGCAGCACTAAACAGGTTCGTCTCCAGGGCAACGGACAAGTGCTTACCCTTCTTCCGCACACTGAAGAAATCTTTCGAGTGGACCACCGAGTGCCAACAAGCGTTCGAAGAATTAAAAACTTATCTCTCTTCCCCCCCATTACTGAGTCCCTCACAATCGGGTGAAGAGCTGTTTCTCTATCTTGCCGTTTCCCCGGTCGCCGTCAGCGCCGCCTTGATCAGGGAAGAAGGAAATGTGCAGAAGCCTGTATATTACACCAGTCGGGCGCTACACGGAGCAGAAGAAAGATATCCGCCCATGGAAAAACTCGCATTTGCACTGGTTACCGCGGCACGCAAACTGAAGCCGTACTTTCAAGCCCACACGATAATCGTCCTAACCGACAAACCTTTGCGACGGGCGATGAGCAGCCCCGAAGCTGCTGGACGAATGGCACTATGGACCATGGAGTTGAGCGAGTTTGACATACAGTACCGCCCACGAACCGCTATTAAAGGACAGGTTGTTGCAGATTTCATAGCCGAGTTTACAAATGGCGAAGACAAGGGGGCAGAAAAATCCCCCCAGTGGAGCATACACGTAGACGGGTCCTCCAACAAGCAGGCTGGGGGAGCCGGTGTCGTACTACACTCACCCGAAGGAGACGTGATCGAGTGTATGATTCGCCTTGAGTTCCCCACCACCAACAACGAGGCGGAGTATGAAGCTCTGATAGCAGGGCTGGACCTCGCCAAAGCTGCAGGAGCCGAAAGAGTGATCATTCACTGCGACTCGCAAGTCGTGGTCAATCAGATAAATGGGGATTATGAGTGTAAAGGCGAGAGGATGAAAAGATATCTGGACCAAGCAAGGCAGAGGGTCACTGAGCTGAAGGCCAAAATTATGCAGATCCCCCGAGGAGAAAATGAGCAAGCTGATCGCCTAGCCAAGGCCGCTTCAGCTGAACATATGGCCACCTTTGATAACATACTCTCTTTCGTTCAGTTCTCTCCACTTATAAATTCTGTTGATGTACAGGAACTTGGTTCCGAAAACAATTGGACTACACCGTTAGTTTCCTACTTGAAGAACGGGGTACTACCGGACGAAAAGAAGGCTGCAAGAAAGCTGAAGGTTCAAGCAGCAAGGTTCGTTCTGATAAAAGACGTCTTGTACAAAAGAGGTTTCTCCCGCCCCTACCTACGATGCTTAGGTCCTGAAGAAGCAGATTACGTCATGAGGGAAGTACACGAAGGAATCTGTGGAAACCACTCAGGGTCGAGGTCGTTAATCCACAAGCTAGTACGAACGGGGTACTTTTGGCCAACCATGCAGAAGGATGCTGAGGACTATGTAAAGAAATGCGACAAGTGCCAAAGGTTCAGCAATATCATGAGACAACCACCTGAAGAACTTACCCCAATGACGGCGCCATGGCCGTTCGCTCAATGGGGACTCGACATCATGGGACCGTTTCCTACGGCAATACGACAACTGAAGTTTCTAGTCGTGGGCATCGACTACTTTACGAAGTGGGTCGAAGCTGAAGCCTTGGCCACCATTACGGAGAAGAACGTACGCAGCTTCGTTTGGCGATGCATCATATGCAGATTTGGCATCCCTAGAGTCTTCGTCTCAGATAACGGGAAGCAATTCGACAACGAAGCCTTTCGGGACTTCTGCTCACAATTAGGGATACGGAACCACTACTCCTCTCCCGCCCACCCTCAGGCCAACGGACAGGTCGAAGTCACGAACCGATCCTTGCTCAAGATTATCAAGACTCGGCTCGAGGGGGCAAAGGGTATATGGGCTGAAGAGTTACCAAGCATACTTTGGGCCTACAGGACAACGGCAAGGACACCAACACAGGAGACACCATTCCGGCTTACATACGGGAGCGAGGCAGTCATTCCAGCCGAAGTCGGCCTCACCAGCTACAGGGTGCACAATCATGACGAAAGGAAAAACGACGAAGCCCTACGTCTACAGCTCGATCTAGTGGACGAAGTCAGGACAGCAGCAGAGCAAAGGCTCACGCGGTACCAGGACCACATGGCCAGGCACTACAACTCCCGGGTCAAGCACAGAGACTTCCAGGTTGGAGACCTCGTTCTAAGGAAAGTAATGGGCACAGCAAGAGACCCAACTCAAGGAAAACTCGGCCCAAATTGGGAAGGACCTTACCGAGTCACGGCGTGGCAGAGGAAGGGCACCTATCATCTGGAGACACTGGACGGACGGAAGCTACCGCACCCTTGGAATGCTGAGCACCTGCGAAAGTACTACCAGTAGAGGCGACGACATGAAGAAAAACACCTATCTTTTTATTTTAGATTTACTGTTTACTTTTAACTATTCACTACAATAAGCCCAACGGGCATGTCTTTTGCTTTGGTTTTGATACAATAAGCCCAAAAGGGCAGATTTCTCCTTCATTTAGATACTTTTTATACAGATGCATGACAATAAGAGGAATTTATTCAGAACTATTGAAGTTTCTACTTACAAATGAAAGTTAATAAAAGACTGACGAAAAGTGGCTAAGTCCACAAATCAGCAGTTAAGCTGACGGCCTAAATATAAGGCTAACGAAAAGTGGCTAAGTCCACAAATCAGCAGTAAAGCTGACGACCTGAACGGAAGGCTAACGAAAAGTGGCTGTCCGCAAATCAGCAATTAAGCTGACGGCCTAAATATAAGGCTAACGAAAAGTAACTAAGTCCACACATCAGCAATTAAGCTGACGGCCTCAACAGAAGGCTGACGACAAATGGCCAAATCCACAATTCAGCAGTTAAGCTGACGGCCTAAATAGAAGGCTGACGAAAAGTGGCTAAGTCCACACATCAGCAATTAAGCTGACGGCCTAAAAAGAAGGCTGACGACAAGTGGCCAAATCCACAATTTAGCTACTAAGCTGATGGCCTAAATAAAAGGCTAACAAAATATGGCCAAGCCCACAATTCAGCTTCTAAGCTGACGGCTTAAATAAAATCCTGACGGTCTCATAAGCTCGGCTCTCAAGCTGACGGTCTTATAAAAGACCAACTAAAAAAAAAAAAAAAAAAAAAAATTAGTCCAAAAAATGGGAGCCAGATAGCGGACAGTCTAAAAAAAAAAAAGACCAAGTCCGCAGTGGACGAACCGGTAAGCTGACGACTTAAAATAACCCAGTCCGGCAGATAAGCAAAAGCAATGAAACCAACGGCCTAATAGAATACATACAGAATGCGTAAACCCGACTATTAAGGCTGACGGTCCGCAAATGAACAAGTCTATAAGGGAGATGACCTTGACCTGGGATAATAGAATTTTGCCGGAATTTCTACAAGCATTAAAACGAAAGACTGACGGCTTCGTCAAGCAAACTCGCCAAGTGGCCCAATGTAAAGTTTAAATCAACGGTTCAGCGAAGCTGACGGTACATTAAAAGGGCCCATAATTCCAAACAAAACATATAAGTTAAGCATGCCTCACATCAAGTAATAAAGAGCGACGGCAAATTTAAAAGAGGGAATTGAAGAAAGTGTTAAAATATTACAAGCAGGAGCCCAGGGGGCACTAATAAAACTGTTTGCTAAATAGATGAATTACAAATACAAAAAAAAAACCGTCGCTTAAAAAATTCCTTCTACTCCCTAACAGAAGGATCTTCTCCGTCAAGCAGCACCACAGGAGGCGTCGGGGCAGATGTTGAAAGGTTCACAGCAGGTTGGGCCAAAACAACTCCGCCTCCATGAGAAGGAGAATCCACTGATTCGTCAGCACCAGTAGTGACGGCTTCATTAGCAGGCGTCATGGGCTGGGCGTCATCTAGGGAGATACCAGATAAGTCCAAATCTGGGAAAGCTGACGCCACTTGCCTGAGGCAATCATCAAATCCTGTGCCGTAGTATCCAGCACAGGAATCAATGAAAGAGTCTGACGCCTTGAACTTCTCAACCGCGTCAGCCCCTGCAGTCTCCATCTGCGCACGAAGAGCCGTCAGCTCCTTCCCTAGCTCACCCCTCTGACGATCCGCCTCCTCCAGCTTCTGCCTAACTTCCTTCAGCTCGACGTTAAGGAGACGCATTGCCTCTTTATACTGAGCCTGCTGGTCTCGCATGTTGGCATTGTGCTTATTAACACGAGTGACGACACGCTCCTTAGCCACGCACCGGTCTTGAAGCGCCTTTACGCGAACCAAGGCCTAGAAAGGGATATAACCGTCAGTCATTAAAATAGAAGAAGCTAAGGAAGGAACCATTAGGGAAAGGCAGCTTACCCGAGTGAGGTCAAACAAAGCTGACGACCCCAGCTCATCCGTCGCCAACAAATCACAAGGATCTATGTCCGTCGGCTTTATAAGTGACTCCACAGCCTCAACAGCAAAATCCTTGTGAGTTAGCAGGCAACGGGGCCCCTCCAGGACGGGACCAGAAGAAGTCATTACACCTTTCCCTGCCCCATGACTGGGCTTAGGTGACGGCTTCTCTAAGGGCTCGCTCCCAGAACCAACGGCTGATTTCTTCGATGGACGGCTATTATCCCCGTCAGTTTTCCTTTTTGAAGAACCCTTGACGATCTTGGGGGTCGACGAGGGTACCGTCTCCCCCTTTGCTTTCTTCTCTTCTTTTAAGCGGGCAGCGGCGGCCCTTATCCGTTGCTTGGCCACATCCATTTCTACAAAAAAGATGCATTAGCAAAACCGACGATAATACAAGGATAATTTCGAAAATAAGGGTAAAGTACTCACGGTGACGGGAGAATCCTTCTAGCCTGCGAGCCTCAGGCGTCGGTTCAGGACCACCACAGAAGGCGTGAAGGTAGTCAAGGGTGATTAAGTCTCGACACGACCGCTCCTCTAAGGGAATCTCCAAAACCCGACGGATGAAGTCCTCCTGCTCACCAGTTATTGAAGGACGAATGAGGGCTGAAAAGTGCAAATAAACCGACGGCGTTAGAACCACTAAAAAAACCGAAATTATTACTTGCTCAAAACAGTCAAAAGCTGACGACTAAAACCTGACTCTTTTATATACGCCCAAGTATTGTCAAAATAGCCATGGGGTATCGTTTCCCATTCTTCCTGACGGCACACCCAGTCCGTCCCTTCAACGAAAAAGAACCTGCTCTTCCAGGCTCTATTCGAGTCCGGCGTCTCAAACACCAACCTAAGATCTTTCTCCCTGACGGCAAAATGGTACATCCCTTTGGAAGAAGAAAGGTGCCGAGGTCTATAACAATAAAAGAATTCGTCCAAAGAAAGCTGACGATTCCCTCCACTCAAACGACCCCACAGCACCTCGGCGCCTATAAAAATCCTCCACGAATTCGGAGCGACTTGGCTGACGGATAAGCCAAGAAAGTCAACTAACTGACGGTGTAACGCCGTCAGGGGCAGTCTAAGACCGGCGGCAAACATGGCATCGTACATACCAACGTCTGCAGTTCTTCCCGTATAACATTTTTCGCCATCTTCAGGTAGACGGATAGGAATATGGTCAGGAATTTGGAAACGGGTTCGTAACTCGTTAAAAATTTTGAGAGTCATCTTGGGGAGAAACTTATTTACAGCCCACTCTTTGGGAAGGATGAAGGGACGGTTGCCTCCAGGACTCACAGGAGTCCCTTCACTAGACCCGTCATCACCTTCATCCCCTTCACTAGACTCGTCACTATATCTTCCTCCTTCCACTTTGTCACCTCCCTCACCTACTACCCTTTCCTGACCATCGTCTCCGTGGCCTCCTACCTCCTCGATAGGAGTTTGGGCCGACGTCTCCCTCTCTGAAGACCAGGACGAGCTCCCTGACTCACTACCTGAACCAAATACCTCGTCGTAGCCCGCTCCATCGCGGACCGACGACCGGTCACTCGACGCGTCACTCGACATCTGACTACCTACAAGTGACGGGTATAATCTAAGCACCTAGGATGACGACTCGGCTTAAAAGAAAAATAATAAAGCAGGAACAAAAAGAAAGAGAACTTACAAGTTCCTCGAAAGTAACGGCGAAGAAGTGACGGGAATATTGATAGCAAGTACTGACGGAAGATAAGCGACGGATATCTCTCCAGGAACCGGTGAAAGTGAAATAGTGCAAATGGGGAGAGGTGGGCCATGTATATATATAAGGAAAACGCACGGGAGACGAAGCGACGCCCTCAAACCAGACACGGAGCCAACCCGAGCACGCCACGTGTCCTAGCATTTAATGCTGGGGTGTCAGCTTTAATTATTTTCTCTCTCCTGATCAAAGCAGCAGGTAAGGACGAACTAAAACTCCATATCCCGTCAGTTATTGCCGACGGAGATATGGAGTAGGGGGCAACTGATAAGGAAATAATCATAGGCTTCACCCGTCAGCCTGCTCTCAGGCTGACGGTTCATGTAGCAACGGAAAAGTACGTGCCGACGGAAATAACATTCCATGACGGGCTCGAAGGGCTAATTATGTTCAAAAGGCTAACGGCCCTTCGTTGTTAAAGTGAGGCCGACGGTTAGGTTGCTGACTGTTAAGAGGCCGACGGTTAGGAGGCCGACGGTTAGAGTAAATCCTTTACTTGGCCACCACGCTCAATAATAGAGTCCTATAAGGAAAGGGCTCCGCAATCTACGCTCACACGGATTCCTATATGGAAAAGACTTCTGCTCCAAGGAAGAAAGGTCAACCCCCTACTACTATAAAAGCCCCAATACCCTCACAAATCGAGGTACGCATAATTAACCCCTCTCTAGCACTCTAGAGTTGAAAAAAGTTCTAACTTGACCTTCGGAGGGTATTTGGCCGGCACTACACCGGTGCTCTCTGTTGGGTCTTCTCTTTTCCTCGTGCAGGTGTTGTTTCGAGAGTACAAGCATCGTGCAACTCACTGTTGATATTTTCGGCATCATCAAATTCCTTTAGATCATGAACCACTCAAATATTTAAAATCCCACAACTCTTTACAAAAATGATGATAATTGGTGAGTTTCAACTAACTAAACTAGTAATTAGGGGTATTCATCAAACTGCACAAACCGCAAAAATCGCATCAAAACTGCTCGCAAAATGGCATAACCGCACCGTACCACAAGTAATAGTGTACCGCACTGCATGGTGCAGTGTGGTTTGCGGTTTTATAATAAGAAAACCGCACAAACCGCACTGCACCGCACCCTCTCTATATATTAATATATTTATTTATTTTTAATATTAAATATATTATTAATAGTTTAATAACCCTAGCAAATGTTGACTAGAAAAGCTAACCCAAAATAAAGAAAAACTAACTCAATAATTTAAAACTTGGCTAAAAAAAGGGAAATATTAGTTTTGGGTTGGGTAAGAAAAGCCCAAAATTTGAAAAATATACTGATTTCAAATCGCATCTTGTACATAGCACTGCACATGTGACCGCAAAAATGAGGTGCGGTGCGGTTATGGTTTTGGCTGAACTTTAAACCGCACCGCATATGTGACTGCAAAAATAAAGTGCGGTGTAGTTATGATTTTAGTTAAACCGCACTGCAAAGTGCGGTGCTAAAAATGGCCCAAAACCGCACCGCGAACACCCCTACTAGTAATGAACATAGATCTAAATTGCGCGCCTATACTAAAATCAACTGGTTTTTTAGCTCAATAATAAAAAACAATCATCATGGTGATGCTATTTTTTTTTTTTTTTTTTTTGAGAAGGTGATGACGCTATTAAATTCAAATAATATTGTATCTATAAATAAAATCATGACAAAATCTTTTGATTGAAAGCGTCAATTGTTTATTTTATAATTATTAATGAAGTACCTTTTTGGCAAGTATAAAAAATGGGAAAGAGAAATACGATCAAGTATTAATCACTTCATTCTCAAAAAAAAAATAAAAAAAGAAAAGAAAAAGAAAAGAAAATAAAGAAGAAGTATTAGTCACTTCCTTGAAACTCTAGTTCCTCTCTTGAGCGAGTTGTTAAGAGGCTGTTTGGATGTTTTTTTTTGGTCACTCAATTTTGGTTACTCAATTTCCATCACTCATCACTTATCACCCATCACTCTAAAATACTATGTTTGTTTGGCACCATCACTCATTTCCCATCACTCAATATTTTTCACACTATTTGTGGGTCCCATTTCTGTCACCCACTGCAGTTTTTTTTTTTTTTTTTTTTCAGAGTACCCACAAACCCGAACCTAGGAAAAAAAAAAAAAAGGGAGACGTGAACCCAGGTGAAGAAGGAAAAATAAAAAGAAAGAAAAGGAAGGAGACGTGAACCCAGGTGAAGAAGAAAAAAAAAAAAAAGGGAGACGGTGAATCCCAGTAAAGAAAGAAGGAAAAAAAAAAAAAGATGGTCAAAAGTTGTGGCTAAAAGTATGACAGTGGGTCCTTCATATAGTGTTATTTACAAAAATGCCATTGAGTTATGAAAATTGGAAACTGAAAACAGCCAAAAGTTGTTTTCAGTTTCCATAACTTATAACTCAAAAAGTAGAGAATTGAGTATTGGAAACAGAGTTATGGAAATAAAATATTGGTGCAGGCAAACGAGTATTTTGCTATGGGTCCCACCATTTTTGAGAATTGAGTTATGAAAATTGAAAATTGAGTCATGAGATTTGCCCATCCAAACAGCCTCTAAGGCTTTGACCCTTCTTGTTTAATCTAAAGGGAATGTGAATTCAGAATTCCACTTGTCGTCCTTGACGCCGTTATAGAAGTCTACCTCAACAGTTACACTTGTCGTCCTTGACGCCGTGTGGGTTTAAAATGCATCTAAGACTTGAGTGTCTCTTCCTTCGTTCTTGTGCTAATTCTTCCTATTTTGTGTCGGATCGTGTTGCTTTTTGTCCCATTGTGTTTCCCATGCATGATCACGCTGTTAGGATTCAAAAACATTCCATCTTGCTTGCATTTTAGGAAACCTTTAGAAAGTCTAGTTTTTGTTTTTGTTTTTTTTTTTAAATTTTTAAATTTGGGTAAACTATGTATTTAGTCTATATCCTTTATACCATATTTCAATTTAGTCTATAACTTTTCAATTGTGTCAATTTGGTTTCTAATTTTTTAGTGTCGTATGAATTTAGTCTCTGTTGTTATCTCTTAGCTAGAAATTGCTAACGTGATTAATAGTAAAAATAAAAAATTATTTTATTACCACATCAATGAAAAATAATTTTTTATTTTGGCCAGTAATCACGTCAACAATTTCTATCTAAGAGATTAAGAGAGGGACTAAATTGACATGACACTAATAGGTTAGGGGCCAAATTGACACAATCGAAAAGTTAGGAATCAAATTGACATAATTGAAAAATTATGGACCAAATTAAAATATGGTGTAAAAGATAAAGATCAAATACGTAGTTTACCCTTTTAGTTTTTATTTATTTGAAAAAAAAAAGGACACAAAAATATAAAAAAAAATCCCAGTGTTTTTTTTTTTTTTGAGATTCAAGACCAAGAAACTTTATTAAATCATCCAAAGTCGGTTACAAGGGCATGATGAAGTTGTGGTGGAACATCCTCCATCCACATTATGAAAGCATCAATATGTCTTGCGTACTGAGCTAAATTATGAGCTAGAGAGTTACCTGATCTACGGATGTGCGAAAAAGAAATACAAGAAAAGACTTCAAAATTCTGCTTAACTGAGGAAATCAAATGGCCGAAGGAAGTAAAGGACTCCTCCTCACTTCATAAGGCTGAAATAATCAACTCCGAATCTCCCTCGACAATAACAGAGGGTAGATGGAGTTCAAGAGCGAAAGAGATGGCTCTAACTGCTGCCAACGCTTCCACTTCATCTGAGGAAGATGGTAGCCTGATTTTTTCGGACATGGAGGCCAGCACCCTTCCCTGGTGGTCATGAACAACAACTCCCAGACCAGCTTCGTGTGTTGGTTGGCCAATGAACACTATGTTCATGTCCGTGCACCACTTAATAACTTTTGATTGAATTAAAATATTAATTTAGTATGAAACTATAAGGTGATATAATTTGTTTTTTTGGGAGAATCGTGGTATAACAGTACTTTAAACCAACTCTTTTACGTCGTAAACTGTGGTGTTGGTTTATGACATTCTTCTTTCTTTAATTTTAATTTTTATAAAAAAAACTATGACTTGAATTATGACAACCAGCCAAAGCTCACATTTGACAGTTTGGAATTAAATACTAATTAAAAATGTTAAATCATATTACACACTATTGCTTTCCCTAAAAAAATAAAAACATTACACACTATTGCCTATACTTCGTATACACTCATTTAAAATCGTAACACGATTTTAGTTAGGGAAAATTATATTTTACCCCCTAAACTATACCCATTTTACACTTAACTAACTATAAAATGCACAATCAACCCTCTAAACTAATACTTGTGTAACACTTGCACATGACTTCTTTTTCCTTCAAACTTAAGTACCAAATAAACAGTAGGGTGCAAATTATTACACAAACATTAGTTTAGGGGGCGATAATGCATTATTCTAGTTTAGAGTGTAAGTGTAAATTAGGTATAGTTTAAGGGGTAAACTATAATTTTCCATTTTTGTTAAAAACTTAAAATTGTAAAATCGTGTTTTGAAAACACAATTTCACAATTTTAGAGTGTATATGGATTGTGCAACATTAAGCGCATGATAATCATTAGTAAATAATATATATATACACACATACACACTGTTGTTACACATATCTTTGTATGCACTTGTCATTTACCTAATATTTAGTGTGCATGAGTCGGGTTTGGTCGGGTTTAGGGTTTTTTTAATCCAACCCATCATGGTTGAGTTGAAAAAACCCAAACCCAACCCGCGTGGATTGGGTTGGACAATTTTTTAATTCTAAAAAAATATTGCATTAATAAAATTTGAGCATAGCACCAAACCAATATAAACAATAACAAATTTATAACCTTACAAACTTGAGCATAGCACCAAGCCAATACAAATTATTTGATTAGTGCATCAAATAAATACAAATAATTTGATATTGAAATGAAATGATAAAATAGGTTAAATGTTTATTTTTTTTATTCACAAGGAGGGTGTAAGTAACAAAACCATATAATATACTAGCCTCTTTTATTTGTTTGGTTAAAATTAAGTTAATAATTTGCATCTATTATAATTTAGAAATATATATTTTTTATTTTTCAAATAAATAAAAAGGACAAATTTTAGAGATAAGTAGTAACTGTAATTTCTTTTTTGAACATGAAGAGAAAAAAATCCTAAATTTTAGAAATTCTCTTTTTGAATTCAAAATGAAATTTGTTATTTAAAATTTATGAACTTATTTCTAAATGAAGTTAGCATTCATTAATGAGAGTATTTTTAAAGAGAGGTGCTACGTCCACAACATTTTCACGACAAATCATAGGTGGTTAGTTGTTATTAGTTCAAATTTGAACCTAACACTAAGATTACTTTTTTGCTCAAATAATAACAACCAGTAACAACACCTGTCACTTAGGATTCATTGTAAAAATATTGTGAAAATATTATGGACGTATTATTTCTCATTTTTAAACCACATTAAGACGCTGGAAGAAAGTTAAGTGATGGTAGAAGCACTTTTTCCTCAATCTAATAGGTGGGAGAGAAACGTTAAGTATTGGAAATAATTGTATTTAGGAAGGAGTAGGTGGTGGTGGTTTTATTTGTGTTCGTGGGATGAAAAGATTTTTTGTTTTTTAGAAATAAGAGAGAAGTTTGAATCTATTTAGGACTCTAGTGGGAAGTTATACAGAGAATTATCTGGTAGTTTTTTTAGTCTTTTAATTTGAATTTATCTATTGTTAGTGAGTTTACATGGGAAAGAATTTTTAAGAAATTACCCTAAAGGATTTGAAATGGAGTAAATTGCTGGTTTAGTATTTGTTACTTTTTAGAAAAAAAAAATGTATCAAACGTGCATGAGATATATTTAAATAAAGTTTGCTAATTTTTAGGAAAAAAGTTTTTCTGGTAGTTTTTTTTTTTTTTTTTTTGAATTTTGTTGAATTATAATTTTAACCTCATTTTTTATTTTTTAAGAATAAGGGTTATCTAATTAGATTAGGGGTATTTTTGACAATAAAAAAAGTAATAACTAACTTTCCGAATCCTCTTAATATATTATATATATATATATATATATATATATAGATAGATAAAAGTCTAATTTAAAGAGGAGAATCATCTTATATATAGTATAAATGTATATTTTTTTTATAAAATATAATATATATATATATTTTTTTTTATAGGAAAATATAATATATATTTTAAATATATATAGATGAGTCGAGTTGGGCAAAACCATATAAGAAATATTTTAAATATAGATAGGGTCAAATTGGGTTAGGTGGTTTTGTGAATCACCTAACTCGTACCCAACTTAACTCACTAAAAAAGAGAATTGGCAACCCAACCCACCAACTTCTAAAAGCTGGCCCATCCCATTGGGTTGGATTGGATTGGTGGATTGGTGCTCTACTTATATTATTGTCTTGTGGTGAGGCAAGTTCTTCCTCACCTGTGCGTGCGAGTTTGAGCCGTGTAGGAGAAAACCACGTAAATTTTTTAGAGTTCTAGAGTGTTATTTGCAGTATGTACCTAGAAATTTGAAATTCCTCCGGTTGGCTTGGGTTTTATAAAAAAATAGTTGAAGAAGGATGGGAGAGAGGAAGGTGCTAACAAATACTTCCCGCAAAGAGAACGTTCTTGGCCAGCTGGTTAATTTGTATTGTCCCTCCCTCTGTGTTTTCATGTTTCAAGTGATGATATTGGTTGTTTAAAGCACAAAAGGTGACACAAATATTGCATGGATGTCGGTCTTACTTTATTATAAAATAATTTTGTTCCATGCTTTGTATGTTTCTTTTCTCATTCCTTTTTGTACTCCCAAACAAAGTGTTTGGAATTCTCTTGTAAACTTAGAGTTTCTTCCTATAAGAAAAAAATAAATTTATTGTTGCTTCTTTGTTTTCTGATACAGTTCTGAATACCTTAGGTTTCACTACATAAGGGTTGCTTGGGATCAACACCAAGCAAATAAAGAAAAGTTGATCCTAGAAAAGCCTGAAAACCTTTAGGGTTGCTTAGAATCACCACCAAGCAGAGAAAACAATTTCTTACAAAGAAAATTTTATTTAATATTAGTCTCATTAAAATAAAATAAAAAAATATTTTTTTATTTTTTATTTTTATGGAGTTTGTAGGAATTAAAGATTATGTCCCAGGAAACTCTCAACCAAAAATAATAACTGAACCTATCTAAAAAGATAATCCCAGTCTGAACTCAAAATAAAAAAAAATGAAAGTTTAAAATAATCCAATCACATAATATAAAGAATATGCCATAAAAAATTCCAAAATAATTTTGGTTGTGCTCCCTGCATCAGTTTCTCAATTGATTTTTTATTGCACTTGTTCTGCTGTTTTCTCCATGCTATTATATGAGAATATGCCACTAAATAATGGGATTGTGATAGAAACTGAAATATGGTGTTAGATTTACTGTGCAGTCTTATTTATGTGTCCTTAAAAAGGACATAAAATGATGAAGTTTCCCTGGAAGTGTCTGGAAGAATAAAACTCCTAGAAAGGTTGCTTTCTTTGTTTGGAAAGCAGCTTTGTGGAAAATCTTAAAGTTGGATCAAGGTAGTCAAAGGCGAAAGGTGCCCTTAAGGCGCCAAGGCCTTGTATCGCCCGAGGCGATGAGGTGCCAAAAAGGCGCTAGCCCAAGTGAAGCGAGGTGCCAAATTCTAAAAAATTAGTCTCCATCCAAATATCAACAGTCAACTAAATCCAGATAATTATCAAACATCAACTAAGTCTGAATACAAACATAAATCACTATTTAAAAATTAATCTCCATCCAAATATCAACTAAATCTGAGATTTTGAATATTAAACCAAAATATTGTTCATAACTTCATATTAGAAAGAAGAAAACTCCTAACAAAACATTGAAGATTGAACTTCATGACTATCCATGACAAAACAAAAGCATTTAAAGATTAAACATTCTGTTCTGCCTATTAGATTGAACATTCTGCCTATTAGCCTATTTAATAGCCTGAATGTGGTTGTTATGTTTAATCTAAGGGTCATCATCAGAGTCTTCACTCAAGTTTCCATCACTTTCAAAGCCACTTGAACCAGATTTATAACCATCAACATTCTCTTCCTCAGTCTCATCAGAATCAACATTTTCCTCTTCAATATCTGGTTGTGATGTTGAGGCCTTTGAGCTTGCCCTTGATTTTGTTTGGAATCTAGTATTCTTCCTTGGTTCTCCAACACCAACAGCTCTTGCCACTACACCCCATGTCAAACCATCATCATAAAAAACCAACTCATCTTTAACATTCATAGATGGTTCAGCACCCATTTCCACCAACAACCATTCATTACTTTCATCTATATCATCTAAGGAGATGGGATCAATAACATCACGCTTATCATATCATGCCTTCATCTTTTGATTATACTTCACAAAGACCAGATCATTTAGTTGTTTTTGTGCAAGTCTATTCCTTCTTTTTGTGTGAATCTACAACCATTTATGAAAACTAAGTATTAGACTATAGTGAATAATTAAACCATTGGAATTTTCTATGAAATAAAGTAGCTCATCAAAGGATAAAATCTACTTATCATACTTTAAAACTCACCTGCTCAAACACACTCCAATTACGCTTACAACCACATGCACTACAAGTCAAGCTAAAGATTCTTACAGCTAACTGTTGCAAATTCGGAGTTGAGCTCCCATACAAACTCCACCATTCAGCCATGTTAAAAAAAATAAGTATGAGTAATGATATATGATATATTAGAAGTCAGATTTTTTTTTTTTTTTTTTTTTTTTTTTTTTGTAAAAAGTGCCACTGTTCTAGTCATTATAAGTTAGATATAAATGCTTTCTTACCTGGAGCCCTTGTCTTTCTTGATCTTTTAGCCAATTCAATGCCAAAGAGTCCTTCAGCTTTCTTATAGATGGGTAGTTCAGCCATGATTTTGTCTTGAATTTCAGCACTAGGAACTAGTCTTTGTATACAAGCATACAATCCTGCTATAATTTCATGATTTGTTGCTATGTTTTCATCAAAATAGAAGTACTCAGGATTCAAGAAATGACCCGCTGCATGCAAAGGCCGATGTAATTGACATTCCCATCTCTCATCAATGATTTTAAAAATATTTGAATACCTTTCTTCATTCTCATTAAAAGCTTTTATAATATCTTCTTTGGCCCTATCCATTGCCTCATATATGTAACCCATAGCTAGTTTTCTCTCATTATCAACAAGGCGAAGAACCCGAACAAGAGGGCCCATAACTTTAAGAATGTAAACTATAGTATTCCAAAAAGAAGGCATCAAAATCGTTTCTACTACTCGTTTAGCATTTGCTTCCTTTGCCCACCTACTATGAATCCACTCCTCAGAAGTAAACATGGTCCTTAGGTTATGCTTTTGCTTATAAATGGATTTTATTGTAAGATATGAAGTGCAAAACCTAGTTTTCCCAGCCCTAACCAGCTCTCTTTGTTTTGTGTATTCTCTCATCATATTTAAGATCCCTCCCATGGTTGTAGATATATCCAGTCAATTGAATGGCCCTTTCGGAAGTTTTTGCAATTCTAGGAATTTTCCCAATGTCCTCCAATATAAGGTCAATGCAGTGTGCAGCACATGGAGTCCAATACAAATTTGGCCTTTTTGCTTCCAACAACTTCCCAGCCAACACATAATTAGATCCATTATCCGATACTACTTGGACTACATTAGCCTCCCTAATCTGTTCTACAAATGTATCAAGTAATTCAAAAGTTTTTTCCCTAGTTTTCATAAAAGATGATGCATCAATTGACTTCACAAACATGGTTCCAGATGGGCAATTCACCAAAAAGTTAATCAAGGTCCTACTGGTTCTACTAGTCCACCCATCAGACATAATAGAACAGCCATATTTCTTCCAATCTTGCTTGTGACCACTCAATAACTCATTTGTGTAAGCCACCTCCTTTTTGAGTATTGGAACTCTTAACTCATGGTAACTAGGAGGCTTCATATTTGGACCATACTGCCCAATAGCTTCAACTGTCCATTTAAATTCATCTAAGCGAGCAACATTGAATGGTATACCAGCTAGATAAAATAGCCGGCCAATATACTGACAAGCTTGTGCTCTTTTCTCTTTGTCAAGTTTATCATTGATGTTAGTTTGCTTCATCTTACCCTGTTTCCTAAGTGCAACTACTTTTTCTGGCTTTAACGTTACAAAAGAATCCATGGGACCTTTCAACTTCTTATACTTTGGCATTAATTTCACAGCTTTCACTTGGGTGCTACTGCCAACCCCTCTCTTACTAGAGCATAATTTTTTCCCTTTTTGGATAACTTCTACTTCCTCTGCCTCATCATCATTTACATCCTCAATTTCAATCATATTATCTATATCATCAAAATCAGGCATCTTGTCATAGTTATCCTTGTCACTCTTCTTCTCTGCTATATACTGTGCAAGCTTTTCTCTAACATGATTAGGACATTTTAAACACTTTGTACTGTTTTTAAAATTCCCTACTTGATGCTGCTTATCTCTATGTATCCCTCCCTTTGTGACTTTATTACAAAAGAGGCAAGTCACTGCATTTTTGTCTTCTACATTAGCTAAATAATTATATTTCCATCTCGGATCTTTCTCCTCCCATTATCTGAAGCCATTCTACATATAAAAAAAAAAAAAAAAAACCCAACACAATACATTTAATAGGATTCTATATTAAGCTAGCTATGTATCATTTACTATGATTTAAGCTCTAAAAATTGAGTGAAGTAATGAGTTCAAGAAAAGGGAAAGTTGCTGGAGACAGAGAGGAGAAAGTTGCTGGAGACAGAGAGTCCAACAGAGAAGAGAAAAGGGGGGAAAAAAATAGAGAAAAAACAGAGAGGAGAGAGTTTTATAGGCTCTGAAAAGGGGGAAAAAAAGCAGAGGGTCCAACAAAGAAGAGAAAAGGGGGAAAAAAAACAAAGAAAAAACAGAGAGGAGAGAGTTTTATATGCTTTGAAAAGGGGGAAAAAAACAGAGTCCAACAGAGAAGAGAAAAGGGGGAAAAAAACAGAGAGGAGAGAGTTTTATATGCTCTGAAAAGGGGGGGGGGGGGGGAAACAGAGTCCAATAGAGAAGAGAAAAGGGGGAAAAAAGTAGAGAGGAAAGAGTTTTATATGCTTTGAAAGTGTGGACAACGACAAACTTGCCAATGCAGTGTTGCAGTGAGAGAGAACTCAGAAAAAGAAAAAGTGTAAAAAAAAAAAAACTAAAAGAATAGGAAAATGTTACCTGATGTTGGTTGATTGCCAGCAACAACTGGCCCACTCTTTTCCAAACCCTAGAAGAAGACGAAATGCCTTTGCTCTGATGTTTTTTTTTTGTGTGGAGAAATTGCTTTGATGTTGGTTGACTGCTTACTTTGCTATGATGTTCCCGAAACTTCTTTGATTTATCTTTTGTTTTATGCTTTTTATTTTTTTATTTTTTTATATTAATTTATTTGATATAGTGGGTGACAGCTCATCCCCCACTGAGGTAGCAATTTTAAATCAACCATTCACTCCTTTAAATTTACAAAATATGCCATTACAGCCCTTAAAAACACAAATCTGCCTTAGGCGCTTGCCTCTCGCCTAACAAAATATATCTGGGTGAGCGCCTAGGCTCCAGAGGCGAGCGCCTCGCCTCAGTGCCTCTGAGGCGCTGTTCTAGCGCCTCGCCTCGCCTGGGCGCCTAGGCGAGCGCCCAAAACGCCTTTGACTACACTGAGTTGGATAACCTGATTAAAAGGAATATTATTATGGTATATTAGGGCATGTTTGGATAGGGAGGAGTGAAGTGGAGTAAAGTAGAAGTTGGTTGAAAATAGGCTAATTTTGGGCCAGCTCTACTTTACTCTACTCTACTCTACTCTCTCTCCCTATCTCTAAATCCAAACGGACTTAGTGTTATATGTGTAAGAGAAGTGGAGAGACATTTGATAATTTGTTACTTCATTGTCCATTTGATGGTGAGTTATGTTTTTTTGGTTTTTGTGAATTATGATGTTTGGGGTTAGAAAGAGTGGAAAGGCCATTTTGGTAGGCTATAGAGTGTTGATGTTAGGGGAGTGGCCTCTGTATACCTTATGTGGCCATTTTGGTAGGCTATAGAGTGTTGATGTTAGGGGAGTGGCCTCTGTATATCTTATGTGGACTGTATTGAAAGAGAGGAATTATCCCATGTTCAACGGTGTGGATTCAGCTATTGAGTTGAAGTCTGTTTTCTTGAGAACATTGCATTAGTAGTCCACTGGTTATGCCCTGTGAAAACCCACTTATATTTTTTATTTTGTTGATTATTTATCATTTAACTTGTAATTCATTTTGAGTGGTATACATATTGTTTGAATGTATTCTTTTCCTATTTATCTAATGAAGTGTAATCTACCTGTCCAACAAAAATAAAAGAGTATGTGATGTCTAGTGAAGTAAATTATCTATGTTTGATCATTTGCAGACATATTTTGGGAATTAAAATGTTCCAGTTCTACTTCAAATGTACGAGGTTCTCCGCTGAGCCTACAAGAAATTTTGAACCTTGGCGTGAAGAGGATGAGGTAAAAGTTTAGCCTTCTATACGTGACTATTTATCATGTGCTCAGATTCCTCAATATTGATATCAACATAGTTTGTGACTAAATAATTTCTCTCTTCTATCAGGCAGTAGAGACGAATAAACAGAAAAGGGAAGCTGAAGAGAAGGGAGATGCAATGAAACCTTTAGAGAACAGAACCTTGGATTCAAAACGATAGATGGAAACCTATGAAGGTATTTGCTTTAGAAATTGTGTTTTTGTATTAGGGTATCATCGGACAGTGGCGCAAACGAATCTTTGAAGCTCAAATAGCCTCTGTAATTTACTAATTTGTCTTGTAGACATGTGAGATAATCATCACAGTGCATGAAATTTTTGCTTCTATTAATAACACTTTGAATTGAATCCAAAGTCAGTATGTTCTGTTACTAATACACTTCTTCCCCCCTTGTTTGCAGTTCAGACATGCAACTGTGAGTGTAGATCCCATGCTTGAGCCTTGAGGCCTTGTAGAGCACAGTTGTAGAAAAGGTATAATTGATCTGCTCTGTGTATGTAGATTGTCTGTGTTGTCACATTTCTGTTGGATTTGTTGACCTCTTTTTATATTGTGAAAGCATGTATGTTCAACACTTTGGTCATGTGTGTTACTGTTTGGCCAATTGGAACATAAGCTTCTCAAGCTCAAGCATTTACTTTTCTTGTTAGAGACCAATGTCTTGGGGCTAACATGGGATCTGCCCAAGGACCTACCAGTTTAGGTGAATATGAGTATTTATCCCTTGCAAACCAGCCACGGGATCTAATTTTCACTATGTTTCTTCAATTGAGGCTAGCTGGTCCTTAGATGACTGGACTGAGTCAGTATTCCAGTCTATGAGAAGTGAGAACTACTTCAGTGAACCAAGAAAGTCTTTTTATTTTATTTTATTTTTTAGAATAAAATTTTTAAGTTTTAGCCCCAAGGGGAGGGGCAGAGTATGGTGATTTTGTTTATTTTTTGAACTTCTTTCATTGTTTCTTTTTGGAGCAATTTATTGATGTACATTCCATATCAATTCTCTCGAATCCATTACATCCATTATGAAAGATATAATTTTCCACGGTTTTAATGTTTTTGCACGTGCACAAATATGTTATCAAATCCACTTGTGGAATCAGTATTTGAGACTATTTTGCTATTGGAAACTATTGAAATGCCTAACAAGATTCTTATCAAATGATTCTACAGCTGGTCCTTTTCTAGAAGTGAAACCGTTGGCCTCTATGCATAAATCATTAGCCATATGGTATTTTAAGACATTTGTAAAAGTTATTATGATTTTCTCTCTCTCTCTCTCTCACAAACACACACATCTTTGTAGCATTTTTATATCGTTCTCACTCTATTAATTGTTCTGTATGCTGACAGGAGAATAGGTTGGAAGAAGAGGATGAAGCACTTATAAAATCAATATTTCATGTTAGTGCAAGCATTTTACTTTTATTAGTTTGCTTAAAATGTCTTGCCCCCCCCCCCCCCCCCCCCCCTCTTTTCTTTTTCCTTTTTGGGTCATGGTTGTATCTAATATAATTTACTTTGTTAATCTTATGAAAAAAAAATGCACTTTGTTAAAAATCTCTTTTGCAGACTTCATGGCAAGTTTATGTTTAAAGGATTCGTGATGAAGATCTTGATGATGATGGGGATATGATCCAGCTTTCAAGTGCAATGGTGAAACATCTGGTCAGAATTTGAAGGTATGTTGATCCTATAGAGAGAGTTTTTGTATTTTGAGATTGTTTTATAGATTCGGATAAGTCAAGAATTTGTTGAATCATTTCTTTTGTATAGTATTTCCAAATAGGTGTTATTTGATCTTGGGCAGTTTTGAAACCTGTCTAAATTGATTATCTAAGTGGAGTGATAAGCATGGTTTTAGGTTCTTTAATGACGGAGAAAGAGTAAGTTTGCTAGACTATCTATCAAATATATATATATATATATATTTATATTTATATAAGGTTGCCAAACTGATATCTTTTGAAAATGCTTAGATTTGGAAGCTTTTAATATCGGTACATGTTATTGTAACTGGTCTGTGCTATTTCAACACCCTACCTGTGACCAACAAGTCTTATTTAATAGAGTCACCTATAAAAAAAAAGTCTTATTTAACAGAGTTGATATTAGCTTGCTAGAAAGCATTGTGCACGATACTTTGTTGGTTTTGGATGATGAACTGCTCCCTATGTTATCAAAAAAAGAAAAAAGAAAAGATGTACTGCTAACTTCAATCTTTGATCCAAATTTCCTTTATATTAGTGGAACTAAATTAGATGATTTCAGTAATAGAACTTCAATTTTCAAAATGTAAGGATAGTTTTGTAAATCATGGGTTTTTTAATTAGCTGGTTAGTTATTTGGAATTTCGAGCACCCTATTAAATTTGGGAGTTATTGAAATTAACAATGAGATAACTATTGCTGATTAAAGTCATGTGAATGAAAATAAAAAAGGGGGGGTGAGAAGCTAAAATTATTATTAGGAGGTTCTAAAAAAAAAATTTATATTCACTCTTCTTTGAATGAAAAGGAAAACAAAAAAAAGGTGGGTGGAAGCTAAAATTAGTATTTGGAAGTTTTAGAAAGTAAATTTATAGCCACTCTTCTTTGTTTCCAAGTCAGAGAAAAAGCCCCTCTTTTCCCCCTGGATTTTGGGGACCATCTGTAAGCTTTAAACATACTTTTCAAATGCACCCTAATTTCAGCCATGTTTATAACTTAAGACATTCAAATACCTTTCTTATTGACTTCCTCCTTCCCTAGCCCCCTTCTTTCCCCACCATGAATCATAACTTTTGTTGATATGCATGATGTCTTGGTCAAAAGGGTGTTATAAGCTTTAGTCTTTCTTAATTTCTTCCATTATATGCTCCCTCTGTATTATTTTATTTTTCCTTTTTGTAGTTCCAACACTTTAAGAGTGTTTCATTGCTTCTAAAAGGTTGTACCCTAACTTAAGAGTGTTTCAAATGCACCCTAATTTCAGCCATGTTTATAAGTTAAGAACTTCAAATACCTTTCTTATTGACTTACTCCTTCCCTAGCCCCCTTCTTTCCCCACCATGAATCATAACTTTTGTTGATATGCATGATGTCTTGGTCAAAAGAATGTTATAAGCTTTAGTCTTTCTTAATTTCTTCTATTATATGCTCCCTTCGTATTATTTTATTTTTCCTTTTTGTAGTTCCAACACTTCAAGAGTGTTTCATTGCTTCTAAAAGGTTGTACCCAACGCCCAAAACTCTTACTTTTATGAGATTTAGGGGAGGTGGTTGGGAGAGGACATCATTTACCGCTTTTACATGGCAATAAAGATTATTACTCTCCAGAACTACCTCTCCTTTTTTGGTCCTCTATTTTTTGTGCTTTTCTTTTATGTTGGATAAAGATGAATAAAATTGTATAGAGGGGAATATAATTTTTATGTTTACTAAAAGAAATGAGGATTGCAGTATCTTCGTTATTTTAGTGGAAATATTTGAGCTTGTGAACTTATGTTTGAACATGTTTTAATGTAGAGGAGAAACATTTCCAAAGAGCTTCCTCTGGCGACCCGGCCAACAAATTCTTTGACAAAAGCCACTTTTGTTGACAGCTCCACCTTGAAAGGTATGCGGTATGTCACATATATTCAAATTTCCCCCCTTCTTAGCAAAAAAGTTGGAGTCATCACCATTATTTTTAACGTCTTAAAGAAGCGTTGTAACCATTAGTTCTTAAGCATTAACATCTTAAAAGGGCAATGCAAGTTCAGACATTTTTCTTTCCACCTTTCTAATTTCCCTAAGTTTACCTAGACCCATCCAACAGGAAATCCCAACCCGTCCAATACTAAACCCCGTGCAATGTGCCCCTCTAATCCGTCATATGTGATCGTGTAGGTAGGGATGACAATTTTGCCCCGTCCCGCTTTGACCCGCCCCACCCCACCCGCCCCGCAAAGGTGGTGGGGCGGGGATGGGGCAATATTTTGTCCCCGCACCCCGGGGTGGGGCGGGGATGGGTTTAGTATTTTTATCCCCAGCTCGCCCCACCCCGCCCCGTCCCCACCCCACCCTGTCCCCATCCCGCACTAATAAAGACTATAATTGTAAATTTAGTAAACCCTAAATCACTAATATTTAAAGTGAAACACAAGAGTACAAGATATGAGATAAAATATTTTTTATTCTTAAACCCTGTTGCTATTGCCGCCTTTGACCCATCCCTCTTCTCTGTAGTCCATATGTGTTTTTCAAGGTTCATCTCATTCACGTTACGTAGTGTTTCCAGACTTCCAGTAGGCAGGTTTGTTTCATGTTTTTTGCACATTTTTTTGCACATTGTTTCATATATTTGACTATAGTAGGCAATAGGTTTGTTGATATATTCGACCCCACATTGTTTCATGTTTTTGCACATTATTTCATTATTTAATTTGCACAGGAGGGGAGAGATATTCTATTCGGTTATATTCCAAAAACATTAAAATAATTGCAAAATTGAATGTTCAAAATTTCTTCAATTCCAGAACAGGCCAGAATAGTGAAGGGCTTACACTTAAAAGAGTTTTTTTTTTTTTTTTTGGTATATATCTCACAGTAGTTGAGTTTTAGCACACATTCTATTTGGTTATATTTATATTTTTATATCCAACTTATTTTTTTCTTTACTATGTGATAGAGTCATAGTTTTTAAAACTTATTTGATTGATAAGAAATTTTGTTATATTGTTATTACGTATATTTTGAATTATGTTGTTACGTGTTAGACTATTTAAAGACTTAGTTTATTTAAATGCTTGGATTTTAAAACATTTTATTTTGTTGTGATTTATATTATTGTACCAAAAAATTTATTTATATATATAAAATTGTATTAGGGGCAGGGCAGGGCCCCAAGGGGCTGGGATGGGGCAAGGTAGTTTTCCCCGCACCTCGAGGCGGGGCGGGGATGGGGAAGGGCAACAACCATGCGGGGCGGGGATGAAGATCCCATCCTCCAGCCCCACCCCATTGCCATCCCTACATGTAGCCAGCCTAGACACCGCAAGGATTATACATCGATATGAGTTGTCCAACATCTCGACTTGACACCTATATGGATGAACGAGTGAGAACATTTTTGACATAGGACAACCCACTATTTCAATGGAACAAACAAACCACAAAATAAACCCTAGGAGTCAGCACCTAAGTGCTGTTTGGAGTCAGCACCAAGCAAAAACTGGAGTCGGCACCAGTGTAAAAGAAACACATATTTTTTTTATAATTCTCAAAAACTGTCTTACAATAATCAGAAAAAGTGCTTAAATAGCTAACAATAAAATGCATAAAAAAACCCTAAATGCTCGGGCTTGTTTAATCTCAAGCCCAATAACTAACAGGCTCCATGTATAAGGCCACATGTTGGGCCGTCTTCTTTTTGCTTTTCCTCCCATACATGCGTATAATTTGGGGCTTATACCTTGTGTCTGCACCAATTCCCCTCGGGTGAGAAGAACTTGACCCCGTCGAGTGGAAATCTGAAGAGCTCTAATTGTACTCCAGCAAGGTACAAGCCCCCAATTATACGCATGTATGGGAGAAAGAGCAAAAAGAAGACGGTCCAACCTGTGGCCTATGAATGGAGCCTGTTAGTTATTGGGCTTAAGATTAAGCAAGCTGATCATTTAATAATTAGGGTTTCTGTATGCATTTTATTGTTAGCTATTTAAACACTTTTTTTGATTATTGTAAGACAGTTTTTGAAAATTATAAAAAAAAAACGTGTGTTTCTTTTACATTGGTGCTGACTCTAGTTTTTGCTTGGTGCTAACTCCGAGTAGCCCTTAGGTGCTAACTCTTAGGGTTTATTTTGTGGTTTGTTTGTTCCATTGAAATAGTGTGGTTGTTCCATTTAATAATTATGGTTTCTTTATGCATTTTATTGTTAGCTATTTAAGCACTTTTTCTGATTATTGTAAGATAGTTTTTGAAAATTATAAAAAAATGTGTGTTTCTTTCACACTGGTGCCGACTCCAGTTTTTGCTTGGTGCTGACTCCAAGCAGCGCTTAGGTGCTGACTCCTAGGATTTATTTTGTGGTTTGTTTGTTTGTTCCATTGAAATAGTGTGGTTGTTCTACGTTAGTTGTATGGATCGGAACCTGGCTTTGATACCAAAACTGACATAGGAAAACCATACTATTTCAATGGAACAAACAAACCACAAAATAAACCCTAGGAGTCAGAACCTAAGGGCTACTTGGAGTCCGCACTAAGCAAAAATTAGAGTCGGCACTAGTGTAAAAGAAACACACGTTTTTTTTTATAATTCTCAAAAACTGTCTTAAAATAATCAGAAAAAGTGTTTAAATAGCTAATAATAAAATACATAAAGAAACCCTAATTATTAAATGCTCGGGCTTGCTTAATCTCAAGCTCAATAACTAACAGGCTCCATCCATAAGGCCATGGGTTGGGCTGTCTTCTTTTTGCTCTTCCTCCTATACATGTGTATAATTGGGGGCATGTACCTTGTGTCTGCACCAATTTCACTTCTTGAAATGATATAAGTACTCTATTTCATGCTTATCCACATATGGAAACTATTACACACCACGCTAGAGGGTCCTTCTAGAATTTTGTACCCACTAAGTAGGGGAAGGTGAACCCAAAGACCTTGATGCCACTAACCCCCCGCTACCTCTATTGAGCTAGTGCCTACATTCTCTAGACCACTATATAAGCACCAAGGCTCCTTCAATCCAAGGTATGTTCACAAAATTTCCTAACTCATACTTTTAGAATTCTTAGAGATTATTCTGAGTTTCTAAGTTAACCATCAGAAGGTAGTTGGCTAGTACCACACTAGCGCACTCCAAAGGTATTTTACTCTTCAAGTCTACTAATGTTGGAGTTTGGACGATTGGCTTACTGACGATCCTACACATCATCAGCCTCCATCAATATTTACAAAATTATCAGCCAAGCAAAAAAAAAAAAAAAAAAAAAATTCAGAAATGTTGATGAGCAAAGAAATTGACATAAAATGTTTGATTGATTCTCTCTCAAAATTAAATCTTTAAGGCCATTGAATTCACCTTGCATATTATTGGCCCCATCATAACATTTCCCAAGCTGTCTTGATAAACTCAATTCATCATGTCTACAAAATAAAGATTTAATTACAACTTTGAGTGATACATTGGTACGTGGTTACAATTCCCTTTTTGTCCACATAAAGCAAAATAACGGCTATTTGTTCTTTCATTGAGATATCACGAGACTCATCAACAAAAATTGAAAAGAATCCATTGTCAAGATCCTTGATGATGGCATTGGTAGTTTCACATGCAATTGCAAACACAATGTCTTTTTTAATATGATGGTGGGTTAGCTTGTTTTTTGGCATGTGTTGCAACACTTCATTGCTAGATTAATTGTGATTTGCCAAAAATTGTAGAAACCGAAGAAAATTTATTTATCAATTGAATCACAAGATTCATCATGACCACAAAAAGCAAACCCTGACGCAAAATGAATCTTATGTAGTAACTATTGCATTTAATTGAGCTTGATAATCAATCTTATCTTAATTTGACTGCTTAACAAAAACACTTTGAATTTGTTGCTTTTACTTCATTAGATCTTCATTATTCTTGACAAATTGGTTATGGGGACTATTAATGCCTCCAACATGAATTTGTAGTTTGTCTTTTCTATTTCAAATTTTGAATCCTCCTATCACAATAGCTTCTCTTCCCACTTGTTAACCAATATTTTGCCTAAATAGGTAATAATATAAACAAAATGAACATTATTTTCTATGTTGTATTCCAAAAATAAATTATATTCTATAAACCAATTATGATTAAATCAAAGCAACACTCCATTAATTTCTATTTTAGGGAATTAATGGCGAAGAGGTTGATAATGACCTTTTTGTAAATGTAATCTTCTTATTTCTTCGTGACCATTAGGACGATAAGATGAAATCGTTTCTTGTAGCCCAAGATACGAGGAAGATTGTTCAAGTCAATACCAATATCCTTAGAAAATGAATTCCCCCTCCTAACATATCTTTTACTTATCAAAACATCCTTAGAAAATGAATCTTGTAGTATAAGTGATTTCTTTGTTAAAAATTTGTCCATAATATTAGCAAAAAAAAAAAAAAAAAATGATAAACTATAAGTTCATTTGGCATATTATTTCTTAATACAATAAAGACACTAATTATTGTTGCTAAGATTAAATTTTAGAAATCATTTATTATTTCTTAATACAATAAAGATATTAATATATTTGTACTTGGGATTTGTGATTTCTCCTAATATATTTTTATATGTATTTTTTGTCCTTTGGATATTTTATTTTCATGTATTCATTTTAACTTAACAATAATCATTAATTTTAGCAACAATTATTAATATTTTTATTGTATTAAGAAACAATAAATAATTTTACAATTAGTTCATCATCGTGAACATGATGTACTTTTTTAATGAAAATATCTATTACCTATAAAAAAAATGATTTTCAAGATTTAATCTTAGCAATAATAGTTAGTATCTTTCTTGTATTAAAAAAAAAAAATATTCAGAATGAACTTATAGTTTATTCTTTAGTTTTTTGCTAGTACTATGGACAAATTTTTTATTAGGAAATTACTTATACCCAAGGTTTTCAGACTTGAACCGGACCGGGGTGGTTCGACCTGGGTAACCCTAAACCGAATAGAATTATTAGTGGTTCAATAATTGTGCTTTTTACATGTGAATATACAATTTATTAATTTATGTTGAAAATAATTTTATTTTAGACTAATTTTTTTTAGTTGAAAGATTACTAAATACACATTTTTTTTACACTTGTTTATGCTTTATTATTTTATATTAACCTTATAAAAAGGGTGAAAATTCATTTGAAATTTTTTTAATTTTTTTAGAAATAATTTTCGTAAAATTTTGTTAATGTTTGCCATTCTAGT
This sequence comes from Quercus ilex subsp. ballota, assembly GCA_032727855.1. Taxonomy (NCBI): domain Eukaryota; kingdom Viridiplantae; phylum Streptophyta; class Magnoliopsida; order Fagales; family Fagaceae; genus Quercus; species Quercus ilex. The sequence goes on along the minus strand of CM064913.1, from coordinate 22,405,615 downwards.
ACCTTTATTTGTATTTTATTATTATTAATTTAATTAATTATGACATAATCACAATTTGACTTTGGTTGAACCTTGGTTCGACCTTAAAAACCTTGAACATTTTCCTTTTCCGATTCATTGAACGGCCTAGGCTTGAAAACCGTGCTTATACCATAAGATTCATCTTTTAAGCAAATTCATGTTGACTTGAATAATCATCATTCAGATCCATAGTTATTAGAAAAGATCTCATCTTATCATTCTAATGATCAGGATGACATAAGAAGATTATATTACAAAGAAATCATTGTCAACCTTTTCTCCACTTAGTGGAGTGTTGCATTGGTTAATCCTAATTGGTTTAAAGAATACAAAAATTGGTTGGAATATAACATAGAAAATGATTTTGTATTTTATTTATATTGTTACTTATTTAGGCAAGATGTTAGTAAGCAAGTGGGAGGTGACACTTTTGTGATGGGGGATTCAAATTTTGAAATAGGAAAGACTAGTTACAAATCCTTGTTGGAGGTGACAATAGTGCCCATATCCCAGTTGTAAAGAATAGTAAGGATCTAATTAAGCAAAATCATCACATGCAAAATGTTTTTGTCAAGTAGTCAAATCAAGATAAGATCGATTATAGAACTTAATTAAGATAAGATTCCCCTTTTGTGTCTGGGGTTAGCTTTTGGTGGTTATGGTAAATCTTGTGATTAAGGGAATTTTCTTGATCTTCTACAATTTTCGGCGGATCACAATGAATCTATCAATAAAGTGTTGCGAAACACTCCCAAAAACAATAAACTAACCCACAATGATATTCAAAAAGACATTGTGAATGCAATTGCATATGAAACTACCAATGCCTCATCGAGGATTTTAACAATGGGTTCTTTTCAATTTTAGTTGATGAGCCCCATGATATCTTAATGAAAAGACAAGTGTCCGTTGTTTTGCGTTATATAGACAAAAAGGGAATTGCTACATAGCAATTCCTTCGTATTGTACATGTAGTAGATACAATACCACATTTATGTCACTCAAAGCTACAATTGAATCTTTATTTTATAGACATGAATTGAGTTTCAAAACTACGTGGACAAGGTTATGATGGACCTAGCAATATGCAAAGTGAATTCAATGGTATTAAAGCTTTAATTCTGAGGGAGAATAAATTAGTATTTTATGTTCATCAACTTCAGTTGACTCTTGTAGTTATTGATAAAAAATATATTAACATTGCTGATTTTTTTTCTTGTTTGATTGGTAATTTAGTAAAATTTGTTGGAGGTTCTTATAAGATAAGAGATGCTCTTTTTAGATGCACAACATGCTAGAATTACAGTAGCATTAGACAAGGGTGAACTCATAAGCGGGCAAAGTTTGAATCAAGAGAAAAGTCTTAAATGTGCTGTTGATAAACGATGGGATCATATTATGGGACAATTCTCAATTTGATTTTGATGTTCTCTTTTGTAGTTGATGTACTTTGGTATTATACAAGAGGATGACCTACACTCCCTTCAAAAAGTTAAAGCTCAATCTATTATGAGTTGTCAATAGCATTGCAAAGGAAAAATCAAGATACTGTAATGTTATGCCACTTGTTAAAGTGTCTAAGCAATGATTGCATGTGATGAGAGTTTCTATTGACTGAAGTGTCTTCATTTTGTAGCAAACATGGTATTCCAATCAAGAATATGGATGAAATATTTGTAGTTGGTGGGAGGCCACAACGCAAAACCCCACAACTTACAAATTTGCATCACTATAGTGTTAAGCTATTCTACACATCCATAGATATGCAACTTCAAGATCTCCACAACTGTTTTTAGAGGTGAATATCAAGTTGCTACTTTGTATGGTTTGCTTGAATCCAAGATTCCAAGTAATTCATTTTTTTGTTTTTGATAAGCAAAAAGTTGATTTGTCTTGCAAAGTTCTATCCTTGTGATTTTTTTAAGACAAATTTAATGGCACTTGACATTCAATTTCAAAATTACATTGTTGATACGTGCTCCAATTATGCTTTTTTAGAACTAAAAGGAATTGGTGACTTTCCTAGAAAGATGGTGGAGACACAAAAGGATGCCATATATCCAATATTCTATTGCTTGTGAAGTTAGTTTTGACATTTCCTGTCATGAATGCAACAATTGAAAAAAGTTTTCTTTGTAATAAAATAATAAAGAATGAACTATGCAATCACATGAGAGATCAATGGATGAATAATTGCTTAGTTGTGTACATTGAAAGAGATATAACTGGTAGTATTGATAATGAAGCTATTATGCAACAATTATAAAATATAAAAACTCGTAGAAGGAAATTGGAAAAATTCATGTATTTACCTGTTTTTTTTAATGTTGAAAGATTCAAGGTTTTTTTTTTTTTTTTTTTTTTTTTTTTTTTTTTTTTATAATTTAAGTTTTTAATGGCTACTTTAGAAAAAATTCTTAAAACCGCCACTACTCTCTCCTTTAAATATTGGAGTAAAGAAGATCTAGGAAAGAACCGTTTGTCTTATGCATAATTAGTAACCAAACATGTATATAAAGGAATGTAATCAAGGATCGATAATCCACATTAATTTGCAACAATCCCTTTTCTAAAACCCAAGTCATTGGGTAAGGAAGCTCTCATAGTAATCTTATTGCTCATTCCTAAAAGGCCTCACTTTTACTGGTCTTTCTGACCTGGAGGAATAGACACTGTTATTTATAAGTGACAACAAAAGAGAAAATGTATAAATCCAAACAATGCTAATCAAAGTAGAAATTGGAAGCTGGATGTTGCTGATATATGGTGTATTAGCTGACATCTTTAAAATCCAATTGTCATGATTAAAAAATGGAATTACCATCAAATAAGTTTTTGAGTTGAAGCAAATGCACTGTATTAGATCTTTTAATATCAGGAGGGTTTTTTTTTTTTGATGTGTATCAGTGTTAAGAATTGTAATAGCACTGTTCAAATGGCATGGGTTTCTCCCATCTAGAACACTGTTTCGTAAATTTAATATTAGATGATTTTAGTTTGATTAACTAAAGCAAATACAAAGCAAGTTCTTTTTTTTGTTTCAATGAGTATACCAATATTACTATGACTCATATTTGAGCTGATTCTTAGGGAATATCGTTGTCAATACCTTTGTGTGTGTCTGTCTGTAAATGAGCAGAACTTATACTCTTATTATGAAAAATAATAAACAGAGCACAAGATGTTTATAAAATTTCTTAAACCAAACCACATACACTGGCAGGGTTAGATGTGAAAAAAAGAGGGAGCGAGGAGAGAATTGGAGCATATGGATTGGGCATTGTTCATGTAACATAATGCTTTATCAACCATGCTTTTGTGTGTGTGTGTGTGTATGAGAGAGAGAGAGAGAGAGAGAGAGAGAGGTTGGATGGGGGCAATGATTTGTATCAATATTATTTTTTCTTATTAGAATACTGACAAATAATTCATGTTTTATGTTTGGTTGTTGACTGAAAAACCAGGTGGAACAGGGGCTCCTAGTGATGCTAAAATTCTATTCAAGTTCTCATCCGTCCAAATTTCTGTTGTTAAGAAACCAGATTCTAATGATAGCAAGTCAGCAAAACTAGAAGTGAACAAACAATTGACTCAAACCAATAATACAACTCCACCTGGTGTGGCCTCTGATGGTAACAAATTAGCAACCGCCGGACTACTTTCTCTATGCCGAAACTATGATAGTGAAGATGATTAGTGTGTTTGTTAAGCATATTCCATGATAATCATTTCCTTTCCCAATATATCATTGTTAGGAAATTAATTTACTTTGTTATCGAATTTTAAGTTTCATTTTAGGAGCTAGATTGGTACTCAAAATAGTTAAAGAGAACTTCCAATACAAGCACAATATCAAATGTGACATATGAAGGAAAAATTCTCAGAAATTTAAGCTAATTGCATCGAAGTCAAATTAATGTCTTCTTTCAGTCAAGCCTTGCAACTTTTTGCTATTCTTGTTTCGAGGAGCTTAATGCTACTAGCCAAAAGCTTGTATTAGGGAATATATTTTTTCTATCATTTTATCCTTTTATGGTCAATCAAAGTATCATATGGCGCTTGTATGATGGAGTTAGTAAAATACGGTATGCATTTGATACTGTAAATAAACGAAAGGGTTTAATTCAGAATGTTTGATTTGAGAATCTTAGTTTGAGAGATTAAAGAGATAAGGAGAAAATAAAAAAAGATAGAGAGATAATGGCAAAAATAAAAAATAGTAAAAAATTAAAGAAAAATTATTATTTAAATAGAATAGTGTGTAAAATAGATAATCTGACGTGAATGATTTCAAAAAGTTGTGTAAAAAAAAAAAAGTTCTTATGTTAAAATAGATAAAAAAAAAATTAAATAAACTGATGCGAATATTATCATAAAAGAAGAGGTCTCTACTTTCTACACATCCTCTGCAAAATGTGCACAAAGGATGAGCCTTATACCTCCATTGTATCAATCTACCTTTATAGCATTAGCATTAGGAGTGTTAAAACTCCCAAAATGCTATTTAGTATTCCAAACACCAAAAAACACCCTACATCCTTAGTAGCAATTTAATGTAGCATCTACTACTAATTTTTTTTTTATTCTCTCTCTCTCTCTCTCATCGATCTTGCAGCAGGGTTTGTGGGCAAGGGTTTGCTTTGTTGGTCGATCTCTGTGATTTTGGGTCACCGTGATTGATCAAGGTGGTTGTTGGGTAGTTTGTGTCAAAATATAGTAGAAGCCAAAATAAGTTTATTAGATCCTAGATCACACGCGGAGAATCCTCTCTCTCTTATCATATCACTCTAAATTCTCCATCTTTTGTTATATGTTAAGGCTCATCGTATTTGCTCGCTTTTGCTGCTTGTATTTGCACCTTAATCCTTTGGTTTGCAAGTTAATACTTTTGTGCGCAGCTTTTGTGACAATGCTGCTAGCCTTCATCGTGATATGTGCTGACAAGAATAGCATTGGTGATTGGTGAGAGTGGTGGACTCAACTCCCAACTCGAACCCATATTTAGAAGCAAAGCCAATCCAAACGCGACGCATGGCAGTGCAAAGAAAAAGACCCCAACACCTTTTATTGAAAGGAATCACATACCTAACAAAGCTTTCCTTAAAAAGGGAAAAAAAAAAAAAGGGTTGAAGTATTTGGGGCCATTAGCTATTCTAAACCGTCCCTCATGTACGTACTGGGAAGCTTACTTGCAATTTAACCCCGTGACCCATTCATGCTATTGCTATGGGAATCATATACAGCACAAATGATTAATTAAAGATGCCAATTTATGAAGGAAAATGTACCGACCTGCGTACATGCATGCCAGGCAGTAACTGCAAAGTCGTTTTCGGCAAGAGAATCCAAAGATTTATAACCATCACATTATTCACATGTAATAATGTTGTATGGGTAAGCAATGGAAATTTACTAAATGAAAACTTTGTTCGGTATGGTATGTAGCAATTTTTTTTTTAAGAAATAATTACAATATGTTGCTAACTCCGCAGTTCGAACCATTTCTCCCCTAGCCCCTCAAGCACTTTATGCATAGGGATGTACCAATTCAGCTACAAAACATTTTGCGGTATGTAGCAATTATATCACCTCTTGCTGTTCCCATATGTTCATTATTCAAATTCTTTCTCTTCTTTGTAAAAGCAAAGCATGTAATTATTAAACTATAAAAAATAAATAACACTGTCACCTTCAAACTCGAATTTTTGTACTACTTTTAGTAATCTTACATATAAAAAAATAGATTCTTTACAAATTTCACAAATGTTCAATTATCAAGTTGTTGCTCTTACCATACTTTTTGAGTGGAGTTGTGGTATGCCTTTGTTTTATAACTTTTTTCCTTTTTCCTTGTGTGTGTGTTTGTTTCTAAAAAAAAAAAAATTGTTGCTCTCATTTAAATCCACTGATAACATTATTTTAATGTCTATTATTTACAATTAGTCAATTAATTCTCTTAGTCATTATGAAAAGTTTTGTTATCTTAGTCATTATGAAAAATTTTGTGAAAAAAAAAAAAATGACCCTAAACTTATTTTCGTGGAGTGATGATATTTTCATGGAGCTCACTGTTTTGGTAGCTCAATTACATGGAATCCACTGCTTTATATTATAAAATGACAAATATGTTCTTAACATTTTTAAGAAATTACAAATAGTCTAGTATATGAATTTTCACATCATTAATAAGGGCACAAAGATAAAAGCATGCCATTTTTCTCTCTCTTCTCTTTACAAACAAACAAAAGAAAGAAAAAACTCTCACATTTATTTTCACGGAGCTCACTGTTTTGGTATTAGCTCAATTACATGGAGTCCACCACTTTATATTATAAAATGACAAATATGTTCTTAAAATTTTTAAGAAATTACAAATAGTCTAATATTTGAATTTTCACATCATTAATAAGGGCACAAAGATAAAAGCATGCATTTTTTCTTTCCCTTCTTTTTACAAACAAACAAAAGAAAGAAAAAACTCTCACATTTTCTTCTTTTTCTTTCTTTTCCCTTTCCATAGCTACAACCAAACACAGCGTTAAAGTGTTGTGTGGGAAGACTATTTGAAGTTGCACGGCAGAAATATGCTCCGTTAATGTCTCATTCTGTGAACACATATCCCGAGGGTCTGGCTGGTCTAATAGCCACCATATGTGGACCGGGATGAGGTTCAAGCAGTACCGACAGCAAGACAAAATTGATCTCTTGTCCATACTCTATAGCTTCCCAACTTAAAATGTGATTTTTATACTTATCATACCCCAATAATGTTAACTAAGGGGTTTGGCTTGGGTTTGAGTGTCTCTTCAATGTCTTGTACAGAACCCAATAATGTATCTAAGAATTGACGTGTTAGCACTTAGCAACCTTCAGAATTCTTATCTCCTTTTATTATATGGGTCATGCTAACGAATTTTTTTAAAATACTCATTAATAATTTATTTTAAGAAAATTTTGATATCACTTTTATGAAAAATAAAAAAAATTGTCAAAATATTAGTTACTTTTTTTTTATTTCCTATAAAAACTTTCTTTAAATAGATTATTAACTAGTACCCTAAGAGTACTCGTTAGCATTTTTCTTAAAATATTGATCAGCTTAAAGCCAAGTAAACTGTGTTGTAATTTCCCAATTTTCATGGAAGTTAACAATGGAAACAAGGTAGGGTTTAGCCCTCTAGTCTAGTCTCGGTTAATATAATTTTGGCATGTTTTGGTGACAATTTTTTAAAAAGTTTTTTTAACTTTTTAAAGTTGTACTTTAAAACTAATTTCTAGCAAATTAAAACAAATTTTCAGCTAAAAAACTACATTAAAAACACTCCTAATTGTTTCTCAAAAAAAAAAAAAAAAAAAACTCCTAATTAGACAACAAGAATGTGGTTGTGGGGGGTGAAAGCCCAAAACTTCTTAGTGGGCCTGGGGCACCATGTCGAGGGGTATGTTATTTCTAAATAGCAATAGCTGGATGGAAGGGCCCATCTGAAGGCAGGGAAGCCGGAGACGAATGAGGGGTGTGGTCCGAAGAGGTTACCTTCATTCCGAGGAGCATATTATTGGTCCGAAGAGGTCTTCTCCCTCGGATACAAGTAGCCTTCGCCAATCAAATGTGTGGACGGTTCGAATGATTCTCCTAGCAAGTCCGGTGATAAGGATAAGCCCTAGGTATGTTTGGAGATGATAAGAATGAAGAAATATCTAAAGGAAAAGCTGCTACCACCGTATTTAATGCGCTGCAACAGCTTTTCTGGCCGTATTTATGTGGAAAAGACCCCTGAACAGTGTAATTTCAGCTACCACCACTCACAAAGAACTAAAGTAGACACATGACGTGACATGCACTCAAGTAAATACACAGATGAAGAACAGGTGTAACTACTGTTCATTCAATAAAACGCCTCTTCGGACATTCAACTAAGGAGCTTCTTTGTCATTATTTTATGTTGTTTACGCCTCACGTAACCTAGCCAACCATTGTTTAATTCAGATCCAGCCCAGCTTTTTCACCCACTCTCTACAAATTCATTGTTCTGGGTTCGTTGGGCCTCTAACACACCCTTTTTGGGCTTGGGCTACAAAAACTGACCCTACAGTGGTCTTTCCACAACCTTTACAGATTCAAAATTTGAAAAGGTAAGAGACAAAATTTAAAAAGAATCTTAAATTTTAGGGGTATGTTTTGAACTTTGAGTCTAAATTTCATTTTTGGTGCAATGAATGGGTGCCTTAGGATTTGTTCGGAACAGTTTATTTAGTTGAAATTGAAAATTTTTTGTTAAAAGTACTATAAAAAAAAAAGCTAAAAGTCAACTAAATAGTATAGTGAGACCTATAAATAGTACCAAAAAATGTAATAAGACCCATAAATAATAGTAAAAATAAACTAAAAACTCTAATAAACTTCAACTTTCATCACTTTCCAAACATACTCTTAAAAGAATTTGTTAATGGACCACTAATAAAAATGTTTCTAAAAATATTTTCTAAATCAATGCCTTTAAGAATATAACTAGGGTCTAGTTAATAGGTGCCCTTAAAAAATTTGTTAATAGAAAATTTTAGAAAAAATTTAATACTACTGTCTTAGGAAATATAAAAAAATTTGTTGAAAAAATCAGTTATTTTTTTCTCATAAAACGTTTCTAAAATTATTTTCTAAATTAATGCTCATAGGTTTTGTTTGGTTGGAGATATGGAAAAATGGGGGTATAGAAAATATTTTAGTTTCCCCTCATGTTATTTGTTTGGAGGGGTGAAAAAATTGAGTAATGGAAAACTCTTTTATTTGAGAAGAAAAATGAGATAATAGAAAATATAAATAGTATAAATTTACTCTCGTGTCTCTAGTAGATCATTTTTTTAATTTAAAAAAATCCTATTAGGGAAGGAAAAAAACCAAAGTTAAGGTAAAAAGAATAAAGCCAAATGTGTAACTTAAAAAGGAAAAAAAAAAAAAAACCTATAAAAAAAATAAAAAGAATAAGAAATATCAATGTTACATATATGTGAGAGAGGATTGGGGGAAGATGGGTAATTTCTATCAGCCCCTCACTTCTCCCTCATTTTTTCCCCATTATAGGAAAATTAAATTTTGGTGAGCTCATTCAGAAAATTGTCGACCCTACTATTTTGTTCCCTCTTTCTCCTATCAATCAAACACACCCATTATCTCATTTTTTCTCTCTCTTATTTTCTATTCATCCACATTTTTCACTTTAACCAAACAAACTGTAGGGAGATTTGTTAACTTTTTTCATATAACTATTATCGTTCCATCTTCAAGCGTGGACCGTGGAAGGATGCTCCAAGTACAATTTTCTATAATGTAATAAAATGAAAATCAGCCATGTAGTGGAAAAAGACTACCATATTTCCGTTGCATGCATCTTGTCCCTCACATGAGGTGGACCCCACTGTGGGGTCCACCTCATGTGAGGGACAAGATACATGCAACGGAAACAGGGAAAGCCATCTCCATGTAGTGGCCGTGAGAAGCTGGCAATAAATATATTGCCTGTGGGGTCCACCTCATGTGAGGGACAAGATACATGCAACGGAAACAGGGAAAACCATCTCCATGTAGTGGCCGTGGGAAGCTGGCAATAAATATATTGCCTAATAATTGGATGTGATAGATTTCCATCCCACGCTCCTTGACAAAATCGCATGTGACTTGACATATCTGAATTATTATTTGCTTACAGGTATTTTGTGTACAATTTTTATGTTAAATCATAGAAAGAAAGACTAGGAGCGTCTTTGACACTTTGACACACTTCCATTTAATAACTTAAGTACAAGCTAGGGAGCGATGTGGACAAAATCTAAATGAGTAGGTCTAAAATGGAGGAACCTATGTGAGAAATTTATGTCATTCACACTCTTCTCTGTCTTTTGTAAGAATAAAAGAGCAAGTTCTCTCACTTTGTTAAAGCTACAAGATGGGTGTATTTGCTAGCAAGAACATGAACAATTTAAGTGACAAAGATGTCAAAGGGTTGAGGGAGAAGACAAGGTTTCTTGAGAAGGAAATGAATGAGATGGTTCATGAGAGAGAAAAAGAGAGCAAGGCTCATGAGGAAGACATGATGGTTTTTGCATTTAAGGAAGCCGAGTGGAAGCAAGAGAAGATGAAGCTAAGGGAGGAGGTAAAGAGGTTGAGGAAGATAGTGGATGAGAAAGAAGACAAGATTAGAGGGATTGGGGAGAAGAGTGAGAAAGAGAAAGAGTGGGAATTGTTGGGAACGAGCTTCTTGGTGGAGCAAATGAGGGAGGAGAGAGCTCGGAGAGATGAGGCTGTGGAGAAGTGGAAGCAACTATATCTTGCTATTAAGATGGAGCTTGATGATCTCATTCAAAGAACAAATCATGGTACGTACTATCTCTCTCTCTCTCTCGTAATCACATACTAAGCATGTACTATGATCTCATCGATGTTTGAATTTCGTTCTTTCTGTCAACATATTCACTCTATAACCTTAGTTCTACAGTTTTACTCTTGATACAATATATGAAATGTGCATTTGATGAAAATGAAATTATTATGGTTATCATATGAAAAATGCACAGTTTCTTTTATGTAGCAATATGCAACATAGGATAGGAATGCAATGGCCTTGGTTCTAATCCGTTAGTCTAGATGTGCAATCTTTATCTTGCCCATATCCTAAGTCTAATTGTGAGATCATTAATTATAGTATTATAGTTGTCATAAAATCTGTAGTGCCTATGATTGAGTGCATATCATAGAAGTGGGATTTTTTTTCTTTTTTGAAGTGGGGGGGCTAATGACAACGATAGTGTCAGAGCTTTTTAAGTATTTGATTATTCTTCTAGCTGTGTATAGTCTTCCGTTCCCAACATGCCAAGTAAATTACAAAGCAAGTAATTACAAAGGAAGGAATCTCTTGGGAGACAATGCTGGCTACAGTTTAGAGTTTTTTTTTTTTTTTTTGATGAAACAGTTTGGAGTCTTTAGACACTTACAACTCCAGGCTTTTAAGATTCGCTAGGCCAACCCTTGGATTTAGAAAGGAAACGTTTCTTTTCACCGACAGTAATATAGTCTATATATTCAATAATAATCGCATCTTTTATGGTAACGACAACATGCATGACGCTTTATTGAGAAAGAAAATTTCTAAATTTTACTTTATAGCAAGGCCTTTCCCTCTTCTTTTTTCCTCTTCTTCTTCTTTTACTTCACTCTTTGCCATGGAGTGTTAAAATGCTTAGTTTTTTTCTGGGCTCAAAGGCGTCAAAATTCTTTGAGAGCTAGTTAATTATACAGATATTTCAATGCAATTCTCTGTTTTATGAGAGAATATTTCAGGTGACGATTTTTTGAAATCACCTCCTTACAGCATGTAAAACCCACACATATTGTGGAAAAGAGAAGCAGAACAACTCAACTATATAAGTAATTTAGGCAATAAATTAAGGCCCTAAATAAAAGAAAGCTCTCTCTATAATTGACTAATATATATATATATATTTTTAAATATTTTAATTAAAATTGTTTCACCCAAATTTTTAAAAAAAAATTAATGTTCCCTTTATTAGCCAATAGAATGTATTCTATTAAAAAGGCCTCCACAGTATCAAAACATAGAAGCAATTTCTTTATTTATTAAAACATAAAGAGAGAAGATTAAGGTCCCACTATATCCCACTTTTTTTGACTTTTATTTTTAAAGTCTTCATACACCTTTGTACAATTGTACCTATTGTCGCATCACATCATTCTGAGCAAAACTTGCTACCGTCTCCACACACATTTACACCTTCTCCATACTTATTATCCCGTCGGTTGAAATGATACATCAATCTATTTTTGTTATTTTATTACAATTTTTTTTTTTATAATTTAGTTACTTTTTTAAAACAATAATTTAATTAGTTCTTACTTTTCCCATTTGTACCTGTATTTTTTATATAATAAAATAGAACCAATCCTTTTTATTTTAAGTAAATTATTTAATTTGTATATTTTGGATAACAATGCATGTTGCACTTCCATTTGTAGAAAGAAAATTTTCAAAAATAAAAATAAAAATAAAAATCCTATCTAAGACCAACCATGTCATAAGAAAGATTAAATGAATTAGCAAAATTATCAACAAAAAAGAAAATGATAGCAAAACAAAACTTGAATACACAAACTTAATTAGTAAATTTGTATCGTATAAAGCAAAAAATATATATTTTAAATAAAGAAATATAAAGAATCAAATACATTATTTAATTAATATTTAAATTTAAGAAAATTTCCCACTTAAAGTTTAGCCTTAAGTTATAAAAATTGTTAAAACGGCTCTAAAGAGAGGCCTTATGAAACGGCTAATAAGTTACTTTTTTTCCATTGCACATAGCAAATAAGTAACAGGAATGTATTAATGCGTGTGTATTGAAATAAATAAGTGAAATAGAGGCTTAGTAATTCAGCACCTCCTTTTTTTTTTTTTTTATCTTTTATTTGTATTGTTGTTGTTGTTTGGGTACGTAAATGGTAACATGCCACATTGTTCAGCTGCAGGGGATGTACAGTATTGGAGAGCAGAGGAAGAGGACATGATAGAAGAGTTACAGAGGGAATTGCTTGCCAAGGAAGAGACTATCAAAGCCTTAAAAGAGCAACTAGCTTCTATAGAGCATGAAGAATACAAGAAGGAACGAGAGATTGACATATTGAGGCAAAGCTTACGGATTATGAGCAGTAAGAAGCCATCGCGTATCACCAAGAATGTTGCCTGAATGTTCCCTAGCGTTAATTAGTTCCTTCTTGTAACTATAAAATCATAACGCGATTGATGCACAGTAAAATTAGTATGTTTTACAATGGATTCATTCAATTAATGAAGAAAAAGAAAAAAGCAAAATTGGCCTACTTGTAACAATTTTTTTATTTTTTTTATTTTAAATATTATAACTTGTGGGAAGATAGGAAGTCTTAACTTTTAATTTTTGGGTTGAAAAAAGAAGCAAGTATCAAAAATAATAATGATAATCACACACTCCTTGTTATACACTTACCATATACACACTATCATATGGACTTAAATCATATTTTAAAAATACAATTTAAAAAACGAATTTGCAATAGTAAGTGTATAATAAAATTCTCCAGAAAACTAAACTGACTAACTTCTTTATTCCACTCCTATTTAAGTCTTTTAATTACAAATGTGACTTTTTTGTAGTTGTACTCTGATTATATAATGTATTATAAATTCAGCTTAAAACACAAGTATTACTATTTTCGTATATATTCTAATAAGTATTACTATTTAGTAAAAAAAATTAAAAATAAGCCACATATATTCAGCCAAAAAAAAAGGCATATGGCCAAAAGAATTGAAATCAGTGGCTAGTTTAAGTTTTATTTGGAGAGGCAATATTCAAATATAAAATGAATTGGTCATATATATGGTGGTTAGTATTATGAAGAGATGAAGCATTCTCTTCGGCGATAATACAAAACGAGTGGGACAATGAACATGGGAGTGACTATGATGATAATTAAACCATTGTTGTTACCAACATGGGTTGGCTCAAGTGGTAAGCAGCTTGTGTCGCTTAAGCAAGGTCTCGGGTTCGAGACCTTGTGTATGCAGAATGCCCTGTTGGGAGACTCACCCACCACAGCCAGGTGTGCGACCCGGGTCGACCAACGGATTAGTCGGGGCGAAGCCCTGGATACCGTGGCAGGCAACCAAAAAAAAAAAAAAAAAAACCATTGTTGTTGTGTCAAACTCAAAGTCAGGAGAACACAGGTAGATCCGGAAACTTCGCAATGGTAATCAATATGAGTCCAACCGTCCAAGTAGTCTTCCATTTGCCCATTAAATGAATTTTGTTTTTTTGTTTGTTTGTTCACGGAGAAGATTACCCGCTTGGCCACAAAGTCCAAAAAATAAAAATACTAAAGAACAAGAAGTGGGCCCATCCTGAATCACTATCCTATTTTATCACTTCCCAACCCAAGTTTCAAGCCTCTGAATCCCCTATTTGAGGAAGAGATGTACAGACACTACACCCTTAATGAGGTGGGCCCATCCTGGCCACCAACCTGGCCCAGATATCGTCAGAGCAAGCCATAAATTTGTCCTAAAATACCTTAGTCCAAAAGGGTAAAATTATAAAATGGAAAAGCAAGACGAAGGCTAAAGCCTAAAAGGTGCGACCAAGGACAAAACAAAGGCTTTTAAGGACTCTTTCAGCAAAAATCTACCAAACTACAAGACTCTAATCTAATGTCCTGCATAGGATTGGCAGATACAAATACAAATAAAGGTGTAAAGGCCTCACCACTACAAGGAAATCCCATTGTCTGGCCTCCATAAGAACTAGAAAATACAAGGAGAAAGTCTATAAACTTGTATCACTTTTCTTAGTAATATAAAGACTTGTGAGTAGAGTTTCTCTCTACTCCCCCCCATCATGGATTTTTACCATTTTCACTCAACCAAATGGATTTTCCACATAAACAGTGCTTTTTGTGTGTCTTGCGTCTTGTCCATTGCACATCATGCCATTAATCATCCTTAGTCAGCCATTAACCCATGTTAATGGCGCCCAAACGTTATGGGTAGTCTTGATAAACCAATAGCCAATGCCCTATAATCAAACTACCATGTACAACATACAAGGATAACTCTGGAATTAGGGAAAATAATCACTAAACCAAAGGAAAGAGATTGGGTGAGATCAAAATCAAATCCCAATCTCAAAGTAATTTGACCTCCAATCACCTTATAAATAACGACGTCACCAACCCTAAAGTGTACAAAAAAGGCATCAAAGAATCTCCCTTGCCGGCTCTCCAACAAGTCTCTATATTCTTTTGCAAGTGTTTTTCACAAATCAAGTTGAGCCCTTGATCAAACCATTTCATCATTTGTTGTTTTCGTTGTGTTTTTTTAATAAAAACACACAAAGGCATCCTCCTAAAGCATTCCAACAAATATTTTCTTTGTGCATTACATCAAGCAATGTAGAATTGTTTTATTGGCGCCGTGCTTGTATTGAAGATCGGTTTGGTCCAAAAAAGCCAATAGACTTCTGGCCTTCTACACGTATTGAATTCCTAAAGGTTGCATTGGGAATTTGGATTTGGATTTTAAATTAATAGCTTTGAAATCAAGGAAATCCATTAATTTTTTGAGTTATTTCAAATTCAAGCATTTTAAAAGTTTAAAATCCTTAGTGAATTTGTCAAATCTAAATCCTTGACCTTTTTAAACTTCTCAGATAAGTTATTTGAATTTTAATCATCCAAATCTAAATGCTCAAATCATGTCATCCAAATACACCAAAAGTGTATTATTCAGTGACAGTAATATTCTCTAGACAGAAGCAACGACAAAAAACCAGATTATATATATAATCATTAGAGAAAGAATTTTTGTTTTTCTGATCCATTGTTTTTTGATCAAAGAAACTTGAAATTATGTTATGCCTTTTGTTCTTTTTTTGAATTTCTTCTACCTATCCATGTTACCATGTGTCATGAAGTAGTTCATAGTTTTTTTTATCAAAGAAACTTGAAATTATGTTATGTCGTTTGTTCTTTTTTTGAATTTCTTCTACCTATCCATGTTACCATGTGTAATGAAGTAGTTCATAAGATCAGACATCTGAGTGCTTCCTTAAATAGTCATCAGAACCCATTATTAATATCACTTTATTATCTATCATGTTTTTTTTTTTTGAGAAAATATTATCTATTATTTACAACATGTAATATCAGCAGTGGTGAAATATTTTGTGAAAATTATTGTGAACTTTAAGTTGTTATTGTTCCTCCTCTTAAAATTCTTGCTCAAGGCTTGATAAACTCCGTGGAGATCAATCCAATCCAATCCCGTGCACATGGGCCAACGCACAAGCATGCACACATGGTCATTGGCATTCATAGACTTCCTGTAGTTCTACAGTCTTATCGAATCCATGAGATCCGTCAGTGGAATGCTAGAAACTTGTCACAGCCAGAGGAGCGAGATTTCAGCACCAAGTATGGCTAGTCTTTCATAGCAGCATAAATATTCACATTTAAAAAAAAAAAAAAAAACCCCTTGAGCATTTTCCTAAATCAACCACTTCAGCAACGTTTCTGTCACATCAGGGCCACCTTTTTTCAATCTTCATTTGATGCGAAACAAGCAAATACAATTTTATTGTTTGAAAAATTGGGCAAGGCACCGACCCATAAATTTTCGTGTTAGACTGACTTCTACAGACAACGTACTCATAACAAAACAACAAATACAAACTTTTGCATCAAGGAGAGCATTCTGACAGGGAAATGAAAATTTCGTATGAATTTCAGAGTTGTCCCAAAGATCAACATCTTCAAACAAGCATAAAGTACGTGAGTATGTTGAAGCATAGTAACACAAGCAATAAGCCAATACTTACTCATAAGGCAAGAGGGTAGACCAGTATCTATTCTATCACATGTAATTCAAATTATGCTAAACCTGTGAAATTAAAAAATTTCTCACAAGATGGAAATTGGGACCCCAGCCATCCAAGATAGACCCTCTAAAATTTTGCTAATACAGATTGTCCAGAAGCCTAGGTTCAATGATGAACTTGACAGAAAACAGGGCTCTTTCAAACTATAAAGAAGCTTTTATAACTTTCTGAAGGAAATTTGTTTATAAATATAGCACTCAAAGGTTACACTACAATACACTTGCACTAGGATACAACACATCACTTGATTGTGATTAACACAAATTAACTAAATCAATTAGGCCTTCAACCTGTCAATTTGTTTGCTCTTCATTTTTTTTTTTTGTCTAAAAATACCTTCATCCTGTCACTTTGTCAGCTAAATAGATCCCTCTGCCATTCTGCTCCATCTCGAACCATATCTTCCAGTAAAAGCACAGCAATTTTCTGACTGCTTCCACACATGTTCTTTTAAATTGTCCTTTCCTTACCTTCAACCTAAATCATAGGATTGTGATCAGTATCTCATTAAGTTTTGTTCATTTCAGTAGCGTTTTGTATTTTTTAGTTATTTTTTATTCACTGTACTTTATGTAAACTAATATTTCAATGAGCTATAAGAAATTGCAAGTCTTGTTGAGTGATTTTATTTTTTTTATTTTTTATTTTGTAAGTCATGTAGAATTATTTCTTTTATGTCAAACTTAGCATCATAACAAGAAAAGGTCTTCTTAGATATGCACCTACTGCTGGATGGAGACTCAGTAGGTGACTGCAGGCTTCTTGTCACTGTCTGCCCTCACAAGTCATCTGCAGTGACCCCATGTTTCTTTTGAATAAAGGAAAATTTCTAATTTATATGTGTGTATATATATATATATATATAAAGAGCATAGTAAAAGGGCTCACTCAACCAAGTACCACAGTGGGGTATGCAAGATAACAAAATAGCATTTAAATTCTAAAAGGGGAACAGAATTTTAAAGCAGAGTGCTGAAGACAGAAACTGTGCAAGTTCCCTTTTTTGATTTGTGATAGGTGTGAAAAAATTTACTGCAATCCAGATCGCCCAATTAACATTATAAATGATCATCATCATTACAGAATTAAGGCAATCATAATTCCAATATTTCTCATGAAATTAATTTTCAGCCATGTTAATATATTAAGAAATAACACTTGAGAACCTTGTCAACTAAACATTTCCAGTAAAGTTGCTAAAAATTGTAATGATATTAATTATTATGGTGGGTTTTAGAAAAGAAAGGAGTTCCTCTAAAGTATATTAAGCCTATTAAGGATATGCATGAAAGAGTTGGAACTAATATGAGAAGATGCAGAGGAATCACAAGTATGTTACGTATCACTATAAGTTTGCATGAAGTTCATGTCTCTTTGCACTGATTACTGATGAGCTCACTAGACCAATTCAAAATGAAGTCCCTTGGGGTGTATATATATATTGTAAATGATACAATTTAGTGGATGAAATTAAACATAGAGTTAATGTTAAGTTAGAAATTAGGAGGGATGCTTTAGAATCTAATTGCTTTTAGCGAAGTAGGACTAAAACAAAGTACATGAAATGTAAGTTTAGAAAAAGAAGAAACAAAGATGAAGAGGTTGTAAAACTCGATGCTTAAGTAATTTCAAAATCTTGAATCAATAATTCATAAGATTGGAGAGATTATATAAGATAGGAGAGATTGAATCAGATGTGAATAATAAGATAGAGAGGGTGGATAAGTGAAGAAGTGCATCATGAATCTTGTGTGATCGTAGAATATCTATTAAGTTAAAGGGAACATTTATAAGATTGCTCTAATACCAGCTATGCTCTATAGTACTGAAAGTTGGGCTATTGAAAAGCAACATGTTCATAAAATGGGTATAATGAAATGAGAATGTTAAAATGGATAATTGGAAATACAAGAAAAGATGAGATTCAAAATTAAACTTTATCAAATTCAACATTGTCTGACAGATTAAACTATCGAGACAAGTGGTAATCTATTTTATATAACAACAAAACAGGAACCTTATGTGTGAGAGAATGAGGTTCTTCCATGTGGCATATTCTTTGATAATTCTTTCATTTAGACTTCAACCTCATCTTTTAATTAATACCATGTATCAATCTTCTTTGAAAGGAAAATAGGTACTAATCATTTAACATTCCACCTAAGCAAAGGTTTTAATGAATTGATTCATTTAACCCTCCACCTAAGCAAGGTTTTAACGAATTGATTCATTTAACATTCCATCTAAGCAAAGGTTTTATTGGATTTTTTAATTTTTATTATTTATTTATATTTCAACAATACATAATTTCATCTCCTTCAATCTATTCTAAAACAAGATAGTGTGTAGGGTGAAGTTAAGTCGATATATTCTCAATCAAATTTATTCTCTCATCCCCATAGAACACAACTTTAACACAAACCAAGGTCTCTTTCAACCCTTTCAAAGGGAGTCCCAACCAATAAAATTTGCAGCCTGCACCCTAAGAAAAGGCACGGGAACTCTACATGGAAGCCATATTTGTATCTTTCTGTAGAGTTTGGGAGAGGGGCTTAGTAGGCAACCTTACTCCCAAATTTCTACATACAGATTCCAAGACTTGAATTCATGACTCATCAGTTGTGCCAAGTTCCAACAGTATTCAAGAACAATGCTTTTTGAACATTAAAGATGCTTGCACAATAAATTTATTTAGACCCAACCATAGAATATTTCACATACGTATATATACTTACATATGTACATGTCCCATATATTTATAAAAAATAAAAAAAACATATGTACATGTGGTGTGAGTGAGAAAGCTAACATTCCCCAGCACTTGAAAGGTGTTAGCAATGTACCCAAATTAATTGGATAAAAATAGTCTTATTAAACATCAGGTTACTCCTTTTAATTGAGGATACTCATATTGCATCACATATTTTCCCGTCTTTCCTAGAATTACAGCAGCCTCTTTCACTTCGCAAACGAATCATACTAAAATTTGTTGCTAACCATGGGTTTGACCCTAGCCCACTCTGCAAGAATTGCCCCCATGATCATCATCGATCCTTTGTGTTTGCTGAAAATCATACCTACTTAACTTCTCAAAACTCAGAAGGTTTCACTTCAAAACTATTTTATAATGCTCTTTCACAAACATCCTCAAAATCCTGGAATTGGAGTATGAACAAGTAACATGTAGAAATCCTTGCATTCAAGGACATAGCTATGATTCAGACAATAAAACTAACAGCATTATGATAATGAATTAAAGAAACTGTTTTGCTTCTTTGATAACTTATTCCTACTTAAGTAAGCAAACCCCAAATAAAAAGAAGAATAAAATAATAAATGAAGTACAAGCTATTCAAACTTCAAGCTCAAGTGAATGTGAAAGGAGAAACATACCATTAAAGTGGAGTTGTGCATGGGAAATGAACTCTCGCTATTAGCATTCTAAAGCATATGTAGGGACCTACAAAAAAATAAAATACAACATAAAAACCAAAATACACCAAGAAATTCCACATCAACATCTTGTTTAATCTAGGCCAAACTACAATTTTGGTCTCCGTACATTTGTTACAATTTCAATTTCATTCCTATTCATTTAGTTTTATTAGTTTCGTCCATCAACTTTCAAAATCAAGGTACCTAATTGGGTCAACTTTTTTGATAACTTGATAGTTGGGAGAGGAGAAATTTGAACCCTAGATGTCTCTTGGTACCTTCAGCTGATTTAGGCTCATGTTTGTACCAATTGATAACCTATTAACATTGATTGAAAACTAGGAAAATGAATTGACTCAAACAAAGAAAGCAAGAAGAACCATTTCAACTCCAGGAAGGAGCCTTCCTCCCCCTTGAAAGTTCAATTGGTTCTGTTCTCTCCAAATAGTCCACATGATACACAACAGAATTGCCCCCCAAATAACTGCTATCCAATGCCAACCAATATCCCTATTCCAACAAGCTAGCGATTCCACCACTTGCTTAGGCATCACAATTTCACACGAGATACCAAACAAGCTAAACACAAATGTCCACAAACTATAATGCATAAGAACAGTGAAGAAGCAAGTGATCCACCAATTCCCAACTAATCGTACACATGCAACGCCAGTTAATGACAGAAATATTCCTCTTCCTCAGATTATCCAATGTAAGAATATTTCCCTTGGTGGCTGTCCAAGTGAAAAAAGCTACTTTAGAAGGAGCTTTCACCTTCCAAATCTCCAAGGGAAAGAATGACTTCCTCCAGGCGTTAAAACTCATAACATTTGTGTGGACAACAGCTTTAAGGAAAATCCTCATAGTTGATACTCTTTTCAGATGTAGGATGATACTGCCGGCTGGGTGTACTATGCACAAAAGTAACAGTGAGAACACATATCACTTCACTTGCTGGGGAGCTATGAGCAAAATATTTGCATTTGAATCTAATTGGGTGATGCCAAAGTTGGTTGGGGAGCTACAACAATGTTGAAAAGGAAGCCAAAGTCTTTCAAAACTAGATTATACAATGTTGTTCCATTGTCTCATTTGGAAGTTATGGAAGTAACAAAGTAGAAGGATGTTTGAGTGGGAAGAGGTGTGCGCTGAGAAAGATAAAATCACTGTTTGTCAGCATTTTGTTTTACTGGTGTCATTATTTGAAAGTAGACCTTGCATTGTTGATGCAGCCATGGAAGATTAATTTGTTACTACTTTGCAAATTTGTATTTCAAGACTTATTATATAGGGCCCACGTGTGAAGTCCAATTGAAGTAAAAGTCGTGTGGTTTTAACAGTCTGGTTATGTGTGTCTTAGGAACACAGTTTATCATTTGGGTTTTTATTTAATATGTTATGGTCAATTGGGTATTCAGGGGAAAATCTATAATTTCTGCAATTCCTGCATATTAAAAATATTTTGGTATTTTAGGATTGAGAAGTTACAAAGGATTTTCTTTGGAGAGGTCTGTAGGATGAGCATAAAGTTCATTTAGGATGGGATAAGGTGTATTTTCCTGGTTTGGTGATCAGGAAAATCACTACCTTTAATAAAGCTCTTCTGGGTAAGTGGTTGTGGTGTTATGCAGTTGAGGAGACACAGTTATGGGGCGTGTGATCGGCTTGAAATTTGGGAAGGATTTTTTTTTTTTTTTTTTTTGGGGGGGGGTGGGGGGGTGTGGTGGTTACTCAAAGTTGTGTAGGGGTTTACATGGGTGTGGTGTATTGCAGGTTATACGGATGGGTTGGGAGAGTTTTAGTAAGTTTATCTACTTTGAGATTGGGTTGCAAAGTAGGGTCTGGTTTTGGTATGACTGTCGGTGTGGGGATGAGCTGTTGAAAGTAAATTTCCCGATTTTATTTGAGATTGCTACTTATAAGGAGGCATTTGTGGCAGATATGTTGGTAAGTCATACAGTGGAGGAAGAGTGGAGTTGGATCTACGGTTTAAACATGGTTTTAATGATTGGGAGATGGAGTTGGTGGGGGCCTTTTTTCATACCTTGGAGTCACAGAATCCTCCTATTGAGGACGGATATAGGATGAGGTGGTGTTTGGGGTCGAAGGGGGATTTTGACATGTAGTCTTTTTATGGTGCTTTGAGGGGATCTAACTCTATTACTTTTCCTTGGAAAAGCATTTGGTGTATAAAGGCTCCACGTCAAGTGTCTTTTTTCATTTGGACAGCTGCATGAGGGAAGATTCTCACAGGTGATTATTTAAGGAGACGGGGTTTTGCTTTTGTGGATTGGTGTTGCCTCTATCGATGTAACAGGGAGAGTGTTGACCACCTCCTGTTGCATTGTGGGGAGGTTTCTCGGTTATGGAGTTTTGCCTTTAGATCGTTTATTGTTACTTGTGTTTTAATCAAGAAGGTTATTGATATATTGGAAAGTTGGAGAAACTGGTTGGAAAAGGACTCTTCGAATATTTGGAATTTGGTACCTCATGGTGTGATGTGGATTATTTGGAGGGAGCGAAATATTCGCATTTTTGAAGATTTGGTGCTTACCAAGGATAAGCTCCTAGCTTTATTTGCAAGAACCCAGTTTGATTGGTCTCATGCGTGGGGATTTATCTCTAAGGAATCCATTCTGCTGTTTTTAAATTCCCTTCTTGTTCATAATTTTTTGTTTTCTTTATATTGTACATATTTTATCTGCCTGCTTCATTTTTTTTTAATGAAGTAGTTTTTTATTAATACAATTTCTGTTATCTATCCCCCCACCCCCCCCCCCCCCCCCCACCACACAAAAAAAAAAAAAAAAAAAAAAAAAAAAAAAAACCTCAATAATCCTAAGTATTTTGGGTTTTATCATCTTAGAGTGCAAGTTACTCCCTGTGTACTTGGGTGTCTTTTTTTTTTTATATCAATAAATCTTTATTACTAATTAAAAAATTAAAAAATCATCTTCGAGTGCAAGTTAATTTTTTTATAAGGTTTCATTTTAGTCTACTAATCAAACTAGGAGTTCCTGATACTGCTAGAAAAAGAAAGGCCTCATATATATTTGTGTTCAATGTACTCAGGAAAAGATGAAGTTGATTACTAATAATACCAAGTGTTTTAAGCATTGAGGCATGTTGGCTTTTGTGTGTTCTCTCTTTTTTTATTTTTTGATAAGTAAGAATTGTAGTATTAAAAAAGACTTCTTAATGGAAAAAGGCACAGAGAAGCCAAAAGAAATATAAAATAATTTTTAAAAAAGAAATAATTAGGTACAAAAAGATAGAGATTCTATAAACATAGGAATGATGTAAACCCCTAAGCATGAGACCAATCAAATAAAGTTCCTACGAATGAGGTAAAAATATGATCCCCCGTGCTCTCCAAGCCGTCATTATGCTCCCTCCAAATAGTCCACATCAAACACAAGGAAACCAGATTCCAAAATATTCAACGAATGTTTTCCCATCCAGTTCCTCCACTCAAACAATAATTTGATCACTTTCTCTGGAAAAACCTCAAAAGATCCCAAAAGATGCAAAGCTCCACAACTAATGAGCCCCCTTGCAATTAAGTAAGAGGTGATCTACTGCCTCCTCACTACATCGGTACATGCAACACCAACCCACCATAATATAGCCTCTTCTCCAAAGATTATCACAAGTGAGAATTTTCCCCTACTGCCAAGTGCCAACCAAAGAAAAGAAGAAACTCTCTAAAGGGCCTTCACACCCAAATACTTTAGAAAAAGTGAGAGAAGTTGAGCCCCTCAAGGCATTATAATACGAACGAATATCAACCTCCCCATTCTTCTTCAACCTCCACTGCACCCAATCTTCATCCTTTCTTATGGGAAATATTAGATTCCAAAAGATGGAAAAAGACAGCTACTAAATCTATTTCGAAAACCTCGTATCCCAACTCCTCTCCCCTTCACCCAGTCTCACCAACAAAAAGTCCATCAATGCCTCCCCAATCAGTAGAAATTGCATACAAGACCAGGAAAGCCACTCTGAGAGGTTGTTCCCCTCACCAACAATCATGTAAAAAACGAACCCAACTCCCCACTCCAACCATTTTTTTTTTTTTTTTATAGGTAATCAAAGAAATATTATTAATGAAAATAGAAAGTAAAAATACAAATTGTTCATGATGATGAACAACAAGAAAAGGATAAATCAAACAACAAAGAAGAGGGAAATTAGGAAACTAATCTAAGAGAAAACATATACTCAGAGAGAAAAGAACAATCAGTAAAACTAAAACCCCAACAATGAGACCACTCAAATAGACTACGCTAACATCCAACCTCAAACCAGATATGCTAACCAAACCACTCTCAACCCATTCAAATGAGTACTCCAAAGACAACAACCATGAGAACTCCTCCCTAATTTCGAATCCCCCCCCCCCCCCACCAGTCCTCTCCAAACTTTGAGGCTTGCACACACCCCATAAACGCGTTGTCTCAACCCCAAACTGCCACAGCCACTTTCCCAATAGGTCTTTTTTAAAGGTGGCAAGCTTCCGGACCCCTATCCCTCCATTAGCAATAGGAGCACACACTTTATTCCCCTACCAAATCATGTTTAAACTCATCCCCCCATACCACCACATAAAAAATCCCGCTGCAACTTTTCAAACCTAATAGGCACACTTTTAGGAAGAGAAAACAAAGATAAATCATAAGTAGGAAGGCTCAAAAGAGTACTCTTCAATAAAGTCAAGTGACCACTTTTAGAAAGATAGGATTTCCTCCACCCTGCTAACCAAATCTCAAACTTCTCCAAGGTAGGATTCCAAATAGCCATCAACATGTAGGACGCCCCAAGTGGCAAATCAAGATAGGTCATAGGCAAGCATCCTACCTTACAACCAAAAAAAATCCACCAAGACATTGATATTCTCAACCTCCCCTACAGGAACCACTTCACTTTTGTGCACATTAACCCTGTCACTTTTTTGTGTTCTTCTCTCTCTTTATCTTCTCTTCTTTCTTTTGGTACTGTTCATGGGTATTGTTCACAGTTCAAATATCGTAAAATCCTCTTCTTATTTTTTATTTTATTTTATTTTTTTATTTCTCTTACAACCCCAAATCAAGCCATTTTTTTACCTACCAAAACCCTAAAACCTAACATACTTTCTTCTAGCAAAAAGCCATCAAATAACTCATCAAACCATCTTTTAATTCATAATACAACCCTATTACCCTTTCTTCAACGATTCTAAACCATAGATCCACAGATCCTCCTAAACTTAACCCAAACCCACCACAAGCACACATGTACAAAGTGGGGAATTTTTCCATAAATTGTATATTTTTTGGATTCATTGCATATGTAAGTGGTCAAGAGTTGATAGTTGAGCATATAGCAAGTATACTACAATTGTCCCAACGATTCCTTTGTAATATTATTTCTATCAATATACATATTTACATATCCCCAAAAATAAAAATAAAAAATAAAAAACTGAAGGAAAAATTCTAAAATTCAATTGGAGATCAGGTAGCATCATTCAGGTTACAAGAACTATATTTATTTATTTTTTGATAAGTAAAATACAAGGTTACAAGAACTATATTTCAAACTAATAATATAAATCTACTAATCATATTATCTATTTAAAACCAAATTTGATTACTAGGTCCACAAACTTAATGATTGTTAAAATAAATAAATAAATAATATGCAGCATATAAATAAAAATAGTCATAATGGATCTCCACAAATACTAAACAAGCAATCATCTCTCTGATCGCATAAAAAAATTGATCACATGCAAAAAACAACAAATCCAATTTTGTTCCCAAAGAATTCCAGGTGCAAAACTGCATTAAATGGAGGTGGAAAATTCTGCTAAATTGGACCTATACCTCAAGCATATTTTCATCAAGAAAACGAGATGTTGCACAATTCATGGCATAAGAACTATCATGTTGAAGGATCCTAAGCTTCCCTTCCTGCATTTAACAGCAAAATTTATAAATAAATAAAAAAAAATTTAAAAAATCAGGCTGGTGATATCCAAAAAACAAAAATGCAAGTACAAAATCCTGTTTACCTTAGTCCCATAGACAAGGCCACCTCCAACTGATGGATGAAAGCAGGCTACATTGACCTCATCCTCAGCACTAGGAAGAACTCTCACAAGTTCCATATCAGAAACTCTGTAAACCTGAGTAATAATAAAAACTTTTTAAATTTTTATTTTTGATTGAAAAGTTATAGTGTTATACATGCACATGAGTCTTGAACTCACAACCTCACCCTCCATCGCATTATTATGGGGAAATGAAGTGCCAGTTCAGCTATAGCTCATAGGCAAATAAAAACTCTAGGATCATAGAGGGATAACTGTGCTTTCATGTTTTTTTATACACAAGTAATATTCTTGGGGAAAGAAGTTCTACACACATATCCAAGAGTACAAAAAAGATGGATGTGAGTTCATACCTCCAGAATTGTGTAAATGGGTACTGTTGTCTCTCCATCAATGACAACACTCTTAAGAAGCGAACTATGGCGACGACCGTAGGCAAGTAACAAGTGCTCTGACGTGGGTGAGAACTGAGGAATGAAATAATATACATGTTTAATAAGCAAAGCTTCCAGTTAATAAATAAATACAATGTATCTTTTAAGTATATAAAATATGTAATTATTGTTTGACTACGTCATTTCAAGTTATATCATTGCCCTTAGATGCAAGACTGCAAGTAGCAAACAAATGTAAAGCCTGCCAGGCTTACACTGCTCTCGCTTTTCAGCCAAAAAAAAAAAAAATCTTCACATGGAACAGCACATGCATAAGAAGTTGCAAAAAACTTCAGGGATATATAATACCTCTGTTTATTCATTTTTTTCTTTTTTTCTTTTTTTCTTTTTTTGATAAATAAATAAGAATTTTACAGAAAGAGACTACTTCATTTATTAGAAGTGACTGGTTGAATTTTTCTAAATTCCTTTAGTATGAGGTGGTGATGGTACTAGAGTGAGTGAAGTTTTGGGAGGATGTGTGGTGTAGGGGTTGTTCTCTTAAGGAGGCTTTTCCAGAATTTTACATTATTAGTAGGACAAGGGGCTCTTCAGTTTTAGATGTTATGCGTTTCTCTGATGGGAAATAACAGAACCAAGCAAGTATTTGCCAAAATATGATAATGATGATGATGATAATAATAATAATAATAATAATTCAATGTTGATATAACTAAGAGTATATAATTGATACCCATTTCATGATACACAACTACTTTTGCAAAATAAGGAAAGCGTATTTCTTACTGTTGGCTTTATCAAACTCGCATAAATGGACAATGCTTCTTAGTAAAAAATGAGTTTCTTTTGTGTATTCTTTTACAATACAACTTTTGAGGAGGAGTGGCCATTAAGACGAAGTCAATTGCTAGAAAATGTGTGATAGATGAGACTAAACGTGAACTTTAGTACACTTTCAGCAAAAAGTTTTTAGCATAAAGCTAAATAAGTTGTTCCCAAACAAATACATAATACAGTTTTAGTAGATGAGACTAAACATGAAATTGATGTTAAGTTGGAAAGCTAGAAGTATGCTTTAGAATCTAAAGGTTCTAGGTTAAGTAGGTCTACAACAAAATATATGGAAATAAGTTTAGTACAAGGCAAAACAGATGTACAGATTTGTAAAACTTGATGGTTAAAAAATAAAAAAGAGTAAGTGCTTTCGATATCTTGGACCCATAATTTATAATGATGGGGAGATCAAAGGATGTAAATTATAGGATAAGAACATAGTGATGAACTGGAGAAGTGCATTAGTTGCAGAATACTCAATACCTATCACTTTGTAGCATGGATGGGGATAAAGCTCCAGGGCCAGATGGTTCATTATTACTATTTTGGTCTATGGTCAGTAGTGATGCTATGCGTTTCTTCTTTTTGATAAGTACGTTTCTACTTCTTTTTTCTTTCTTTTTTTTCTTTTGATAAGTGATGTTATGCAATTCTTCTTTAAATTTCATGACAATTGGCTTTTTGGAAAAAGCTTGAACACCACATTTGTGGCTTTAATTCCTAAAAAGGCAGGCGCAATTGAAGTGACAAATTTTAGGCCAACTGGCCTGATGGGTAGTGTTTATAAAATACTGGCTAAGACCTTAGTCAATCATATTAAGGGATGTTAGGCCAATTATCATAGTATGGGATACATAGAATGCCTTTATTCAAGGGAAACAGATTCTTGATTCAGTCCTTATAGCCAATGAGTGTTTGGATAGTTGCCTGAAATCTGGCAAACTGAGGGTGTTGTGTAAGTTGGATGTGGCTAAGGCATATGATTGTGTCAACTGGAGTTTCTATTGTACTTGCTTCAACAATGTAGTTTTGGGGAAAGATGGAAAAAGAGAATAGAATTTTGTATTTCAGCTATCAAGTTTTTATCTTGGTAAATGACACTCCAACTAGTTTCTTTGAGATTAGTAGGGATGTGTCAGGAAGACCCTCTTTCTCCATAGTTTTTTTTTTCTTGGCTAAACCTCTTTCTCCATTGTTGTTTGTGATTGTTATCGAAGCTTTAAGTAGGATGATCACTAGAGCAGTTTCAGAGGGTTACCTAAGTGGTTTTTCTATTGATAGTTTTTGAGGGGAATCAATGGTTATTTCTCATCTCCTTTTTGTAGATGATACTCTGCTCCTTTCTTTTGAGGAAAATTCTACACGCATTCATTATCTTCATTGTATCCTTGTGTGCTTTGAGGCAATTTTGGGCTTGAGAATTAATTGGGCAAATTTGAAATTGTGCCACTAGGAGAGGTTTCGACCATTAAGCATTTGGCAAGCGATTTGGGCTGTCAAATCTCATCCCTTCCAATGAAGTATTTAGGATTACCATTAGGAGCTTCTTTTAAGGCTAAGTATTTGGGACTATTATTAAGCGTATGCAAAGGAGATTAGTTTATTGGAAGAAAATGTATTTGTCAAAGGGGGTCGTCTTACACTTATTAAGATTACGTTCTCTAGTCCCCCCACTTATTTCTTATCTCTTTCCCATTATCAGTGGGCATAGCAAGTAGATTGGAGAAAATTCATAGGGATTTTTTTTTTAGGTGGTATGGTAGATGATTTCAAGTTTCATCTAGTCAATTGGAATATTTATTGCACTTCTGTTTACAATGGGGGCTTGGGAAATAAGAAGTTGTTGACCTTTTAATCAAGATTTGTTGGGTAAGTGGTTGTGGTGGTATGGGTTTGAAGAAAGGGCTCTTTGGAGACGGGTCATTGAATTGAGGTATGATCCTGGAGGAGAGTTTGGGGTTCGGGATTGTCTAGGGGAGCAAATGGGGTGGGTTTGTGGAAGTATATTAGATGTGGCTGGGATCGGTTCAAATGCTTCATTCCTTTGATATTGATAGCTGGATTCTGGCATGATTTGTGGCAAGGTGAGACTCCCATAGAGGAGAGGTATCTTGCGTTATTCCTTATTGCGTGAAATAGCAAGCTCTAGATACCCACATTGTGTTGGGGGGGGGGGGGGGGGGGGGGGGGTGGTGGGGTGGAACTAAACCCAACAAACAAACAAAAACAAGAAAGCAACTGACCTGAATTGATGTTAAACAATGGGCAGCGCGTATTGCCCGTGATGCGAGCACCAAACCAAATCTAGATAATAAAAAAATATACATAGAAGATCAGGAAGAAGTAAGAGAAAAATATAAATCAAAATCTGGAAAAGATATGACTAAATTCAAAAGTTTAAGCTTTACGTTGCCTCCTCAAGGGAATATATCCTAAGCTCATAGAGAACTTGATGAGCTGAAATTGGGTGTCGTGTTGGGGATGTTGCAGCTCCTGCCATGTCATGGTGGACCTGGCTTTGCAATCCAGGATCAGCTTCTAGATGAGGCAGCACACATGCAACACATGCCGCTAAAAATCTCCCGCAAGGTGAAAAATGAGCACCCATTTCACTGCAAATGAGTCCTTACATGTAAACATCCATCAAAATCTGGTTTATGATATCATGCAGTCTAATACATTAACATGATAAAACGAAATTTGGAGCAATAATCAATAAATAAATAAAAATGAAGAGAGTTAAAATAATACCAATATCTCTATTTTCTAAGTAAATGTTGCTCCGCAAAGAACTATAGTTAGATAAGTAGAAGTAACAATAGTACTTCTTCCCATGATAGGTTTTTTAAGGTTAACTGACCAAGTAATAGATAAAAAAGCAATTTAAAAAAGGTTGACATAGCAAGAGAAAACTATTATTTAAAATTATAAAAAGGTTATACCTACAAAGCACAGCATGTGGTATCGTTAATCGACACTTTTCTGCATCAAGAAAGGCACATGGATCTTTTACATCATGAGGCCATATTCTTAACTTCACAGTGCAAGGTAACTCTGCAGCAGCAGCTGCTGCAAGTGAGGTTGCAAGTTCAGATTGAATTCTGGTAACAGCAAGTTGAGGATCGCCTTCATCACGTGGAATGTGATTGAGGATAGCACCTTCAGCAGATCCAGTCGTGGGCACCATGCGGGAACGTGAAGAACGCTGCCGTGAGCTAGATCTTCCAATGACCCTAGATTGGTTAGCACCAGTTGGCATAACTGAGGAAGCCACAGGATTTTCCATTTCACTAAATGCTGATATATTTTCATGAGCTGAAACATTGACTGAACTCATGGTGCGCTGCCCAGCTTGACTCTGGCCAATTAACCACCCTTGCAAGAATGGTAGCTCCCAATACATTGGGTCACCAAAAGGGAAGAAACGATTATTTCTCTCTTCAGGCAGCGTTTCCATGGTCTCCATGGCATCCATAGCTGACTGAGTGATTGCGTTATCCGTTTCACTCATTAAAGGATCATTTCCTGTATCTTCTGGCATAGGAGATGAGCTATTAGGATCAACAGGAGACAACAGAAGTTCATACTGCCCTGATGGAGTAGAATATGTCAAAAGCCGCACTGAAGCAGAGGGATCCACTCTTGGTTGCACATTACTTGAGCCAACATCCCCATGAGTATTCTGCAAAGATATTCTCCCATCATCTCTAGCTAATGAGGGCCATATCAAAAAGGGGAGAGACATGAGAGGAATTTCATCTGCTAAACAAGGACGACCACTGGAATGAGAATCAGCCAAGAACACAGTGGGTGGAGGATAGCGCAAGTAACCTGGAGAAGTTGCAATTGTCATTGAGGAATCTGACGAGTCAAGGTCATTGACCTGCAAAGCAGCACAATATTAGAACCAACAGGATAGATCATGAAAGGCTAAAAGGCATGGCAATATGATACCACCAAAAATAGTCACCTCAGCAGTTAAAAGAAAAGGGGCTGCGTGGGGGTGAAAATGCACAGCCCGAAGTGACCGCCGTGTCTTCAGTACAATGACTGGTGATGATGTCTCCCCTCTCCGGTTGTAATGCCACATATAAAGCTAAGACAAATTATAATCCAACGCATTAAAGAACAAGTCAACATAAGACATTATGTAAATATTGGAAGGTCAAAGAGTCCTCACCTTGTGACCTGAAGCCACAGCAAGAAGCTCCCCTTGGGCATGGAAGGCAATGGAAGCAATAGGACGATCTGCATGGAAGAAGGAAAGAGCTATCATATCCATCATAAAAATAATATAATCTCAGAATGATACTTTTCTCCAAATGCTAGATAAGGAAATCCATAGAGGTAATTACAAAAATCACGTGATCCTATACACTCTGCAGTATTTGCATCCCATAAACGAACTTCATGATCCAAACTTCCACTAGCAAGTATTTCAGGATAAAATGGATGAAATCTAACCTGCAAAGTTCCACAAGCACATGAGAAAAGAAGTTGCATAGGAGAAATAGAACATTCATAGAATAAGTGCACGTGATGTTACACACATCATATCTAATAATATGCATGGATCCTAGTAACGGGCATGAAAAGAAGCTCTTTCAGGAAAGCTTTACTTCATAGGTAAATCACCATATGACACATTCCATATGGTGCACATCATAGAAACACCTGTAATGGCACTAGTTTAAATTATAATTTTCTTTTTAAAAAGGCCAAATAGATAATCAGAGCAGAAATTTAAAACTTTAGCATGTTTATTCGAAAACATTATTTACAACATATTCTATCAGCCTAAAAGATCAACAAATGTCAATAAAGCATTTAAGATAAACTTACCACCCAAGGGGTCCTCCGGTGACCACTCAAAACCTTTAAGCAGCTCCCAGTTTGGCAATCAATAATCTTCACCGTATGGTCTCCACTGCAGGAACATAAACACAACGCTATTTAAAAATTGATGCGTCTCTAGAGAAATTTGTGACCCAACCTTGGGCATAAGCTAAAAAGATAGATAGAAAATGGAAACTCACTGAGTAGAAGCAAGCGTCCTCCCATCAGGGCTGAAGGCTGCTGCTATAGTTGACCTTGGAGGAGGCAACAGTGGACAATATTTTGCTGATAAATGCCGCAACGTTTCTGCCTCCACCCTGGAAAAATGTCAAAAGCTCAAAAAAAAAGATAAACAAATATACTTATTATACCAATGAATGAATATAACAGATGAGCAATAAAGAACCCAGACAGTACCATGAGACAAGCCCTTGTCTTGCATCTATTGCTGCTTCATGCCTTGACCCAACCGAATCAAGATGCAGTTTGGAACCTTCTCCCCATAATCTTTTTGACGAATTCTTCGTTCGAGGACAAACCTCCCGCCGTGCCAACAGTCGAAAGACATTGCCACCACTGGCAAAACCATAAAAGCAAAACCAACTTAGTAGAGGCAACACCAAACACATTCAAATTCATTCTACACATTCAATATTATTATCTATATAAAAACAATAAGCAAAATAACCCCTTCAATCAAACAGCAAAGCTAAATTCAGCAACATCAAAATAACAAAAAATCTATACCTATATACCACATTGTTCATGAATCAAGGAGTTTTAAGCATAAATCTGAACATTACAAGTGATAATAATCAATAAAGTACCAAAAGAGATATTTTGTAACCATCGGATTATCAATTTTGGCAATTTCACCAAACCTGAATTAAAAAATTAAAAGCATCTAGCATCGGCAACTGAATTGAGGTTAAAGTTAATTTGGCAGAAATTGCACGAAATTATATAGAAACACTAATTATAAGGTTGAAGTACAAAAAGTTGATCCGAATTTTATGAAAACCACAAATATTGAGTCGAAAGGAGAGTGAATTCTCCGAATCTGATCGAAAATTCAGATCTTCGGCTAGAGCGGAGGAGGTGTTGATGTATGGAAATCCAAATAGAGAGGAAATTGAAGAATCCATAAGAGAGAAAGCGAGGGCAAAAAAGGGAATAAGATTCACCTGTGCTTGGAATTTGAATTGGAATTGGTGTGAGGAGAGCGTGGACCAGATGTTGACGGGGCGTTAGCGTCGTCTCCGTAGAAGGATGCCCTCATCTTTGTTGCGGAGGAGCTCATGATTAAAGACTTTGCGCCATATTCCCCAGAAAACGAAGCGGGTACGAGGAATTTTCCCGAGAAAGTGAGAGAGGAGGCGATGGATCAGAGAGGTGGGAAAGGGCTGTGTCTGTGTGGAGGGGCAGCATCGGACTTGTCAGATGAAAACGACGGAAAAATATTTGCAAAAATAATATTATTATTATTATTTTTTAATTATTATTATTATTATTATTTAAATGGTCATTGTCTTAAACATGGTGTGATATATAGCCCTGTTATCGATTATCGGTGATAGCAACTCACTCGTATGATTTCATCCTTATTACATTGATTACTTATTACAAATGAGCGATCATTCTTTAAATTGAAAAATGGCCATCCTCTTTAAAATGATGTATATAATAGGGCATCAAATTAATATATTTTCAAAAATATAAAATTTTCTTATACATCATTTTTTATAAACTTTCTATATATAACAACAAAACATATAAATAGTAATAATTATTCTTTTTTTTTTTTTTTTGCTGAGAGAAAAATGAATAAAGGGCGACTTAAGTTAGTATCTTCCACTTAAGCGTGACATAGTGACACCCTACCAGTTGGACCTAGACCTGCGGGAGTAAGAGATCCAAATGAACCATAGCTGTGCACCCAACCCCATCGAGGACGTTAGTGAGCATGAGCCAACCTCAATAGTGCTGGGTGCACAATTATTCCATTACAAATATCTTCTATTCCCAATAATAAATATTACTATTCCAAATATCTTCAATTCTTAATAATACAATCTTCATTCAGTGTACCAAAAATGTCTTAATTGTGTTTTGTAAACATTATCGTTTTAAGTGTTTTTTATTTAAGTAAGAGTTATAATCTTTTCATTTTTTTTTTTGCATCAAATTAGAAACCAATCTAAAGTGTCAAAAACTTGAAATTGTATTGATCTAAATTAGGTCAAATGAATTAAAATCATATTTTAAAAACACGATTTTAAATATTGTTCTAAAATACGATTTTAATAAAATAAAAAAAAAGTATTCGATTCCAAAACAATTTCAAAACAATTCCACTATAAATAATCAATATTATAAATATATCATTCTTATAATATCATGCTTTCTTTCTTTCTCTTTTTTATTTATTTATAATTCTATCTGTTATTTTGTAAAATTTTGTGAATGATTCCACACTTGACCAAAATGCCTTGCTATAGAGTCCGAAATTATCTTTTTTTTTTTTTGGTAAGCGAGTCTGAAACTATCATGACCACGCATTTGCACGGGTAGCTAT
The DNA here is from genome assembly GCA_032727855.1 of Quercus ilex subsp. ballota. NCBI lineage: Eukaryota > Viridiplantae > Streptophyta > Magnoliopsida > Fagales > Fagaceae > Quercus > Quercus ilex. The sequence goes on along the minus strand of CM064913.1, from coordinate 22,370,949 downwards.
ATGTGACTCGTGCCTTTTTTCTTTTTTTTTTTCCTTTTACTTTTTAACCCTTTAGTCATAAAATAGAAGGAACAAAAATATGAACCTTGACTTTGAGCAACAATAGAGAAGCAACCAATAAGAATAGTGGTGGTGGTAAAGGGCCATAATGTTCGTTCGCTTTAGGTTAGAGATTCCCGCCCACGGCTCCATGTAGAGTCCAGGGTGGTCACAGGACCATCCTGGGGAAAAAAATTAAAAAAATTAATTATTATATGTAAATTTTAAAAAATTTACGATTTTTTATTCTTAAAAAATATTTGGGACCACTCTAAATTTTTTTAGGCTCAATATAATTACACTTCAGACAAAATTTAGCAACAAACTTAGCTGTAAATTAAGACTACAAGTCTACAACTCAACTCAATATTTTTTTATTAGATGTGAATTTCTGCAAATCCATCATTGAATTACATTTTCTTCTTAAATCTTCCATATTTGCAAAATTTCAAAAACATGAAATATCAATAGCTATGTCATTACTCAAATCTTTAAATTTCGAATTTTTGTTATCTAAAATTATACATAAAAAATAAGTTTATAGATTAAATAGTAAATAACTTCTGATTGATATGAAATTTGACATGTGTTTTAATAACATAAACAACATACAATTTAACATTTAAATTTTCAAAATATATAACCATATTAATTTGTTTAGTGAGAGTTGTAATCTTAGGTTACAGCTTAGTTTGTAGTCAAACTTTTCTTTAAAGTTTGATCCCTTAACAATATATTAGGTCCTTACAAACAAAAAGAAAAAGCCAAAGAAAATTTTTATGAAACTAAAATTTTGAAAAAAATGTAATTTGCAGTATTGATAATGAGACTATCATACAAAGATTTCAAAATAAGAAAATTCAAAAAGGAAATTGTAAGACTTTATGGCTTTGTGTGTGTATGTGTTTTTTTTTATGGCCAATATATGTTCTATTTTTATTAAATTTTGTATAATTTAAATTTCTTAATGACCACCCTGAAAAATATTCTGAGAGCCGCCACTAGAGATTCCTATGCAGAAGATGGAGAGAAATATACGGAGCAGCCAGGTGCGATAGCCAACAAAGGTGGCCGACAAACAGCGAAAGAAACTCATATGGAAGCAGAGCAAAACGAGTATCTAGAATCAGTAATTCTGGAAAAAAATTATGAAGATAAACGACAAGATTTCCAATGCTCAATTACAGTCCATTGAAAAAGCGTTTAACTAATTCATAAACAAGAAGGCCAAAAAGGAGGAAACTGCCATTAAACCAAGTCATAGAAGGCTTGACCCACGTGGAAAAAAAAACAATCCAGTTAGGTTGTGCAATAGGCACCAAATCCCATTCATAAAGGATTAATCCTTTGGGTGATACTTTATGGCATGTTTGGATGTTTAAAAAAGGAGGGGGAGTAGAGTAGAGGGAGGGAGAGTAATGCAATTACCTTATTTGGAAGTTTTTTAAAGGATGAGGGGGAGAGGTTTGGAGGAGTTTGGAGGGGTTTGGACTCCCTCTAGCCCCCCAATTTTAATTCCCCCAAATTGGAGAGATTTGGAGGGGGAGTAGAGTACATAAACTATTGACCAAGTAAATTATCTAATTTACCCTTATTATATTAACAAAATTACACAAGGAGAAGGGTTAATTAATCTCTTCCCCCTTACTAATTTTAAAAACATCCAAATAAGGTGGAGGTGAATCATTCTCCCCTACTCTCCTCCCCACTACTCCCCTTCCCTCTACTCCCCTCTACTCTCCTCCCTCTCTAAACTTCCAAACAAGCCATTAGGGATGAGTCTTATAAGATGAAGAGGTCAGGTTAGAATGGGCTGCTATGAGACAACTTAAGCTCTTCTAATGAGTCACTACTAGTCGAAGAAGGCAGTAAAGGGTATCATTACTATAAGACTATTACTTAAACCCCTCATTTAGAGTTACTAAGGTACATATTACAATTAGCAAATAAGTTTGTGGTGCTAAGAAGGAATAGAGGAGGCAGACTAGCTCTTCTCTAGAAACAAGATATTTCAAAAAAAAATCATAATGACATGAGCATCGGCATGGGAACAAAGAATGCATGGTACAGGGTTTTACAGTGCTCGTGAAACACATAGCAAAAATGACTTATGGAACCTATTTCTCACTTTGAATCAAAGATGCAACTTGCCCTGGTGTTGTGTAGGCAATTTTAACCAAATTGAAAAGATTAAAAAAGAAAAGAAAAAGATATGATCTAAAGATCCAAGCGTTGGGTGTAGTCTTTCTGGGACATCTTACATGATTATGGATTTTTTGATATGGAATATAGTGGTATGTGTTAGAGCATTTTAATATTAATTAATTAAAATGAATTTATATGACAATATAAATGTAAAGATGTGAGAGTTAATATGGAAGATAATGTGTTAGTGAAAATGTTTAATTCCACATTGAAAAGAAGATAAACTATTTTATTCTTTTTAATTGTAGTGATTAATAGGCTAATACGTATTGATTCAAATATTAGGTTAGATACGTGCGCAAGGGAGGTAAAGGGAGGAGGTGTTCCTTCTGTGGCAAGGGAAATATCCAAGTTGTGGCCTAAACCATTTAGGTTTGGATAAATGTGAATATTGGACCAAGTATTCTATGGAGTCCAAAAGGTAGTCACAACAATAAATCCAACATTTAAATCAAATCAAGATTCAAAATCTAAGGTCACAATTACACTCTACAAACTTATCATATCCCTGATTCAAGGGCATAGCCACTTAGGTATCAAATTAGGCCTCGTCAATGGGCCGAGCAGGGCCGTTTTTACTTGGCCCATAGGTCTAATGGGCTGAGCTTAACGGGTTGTTGACTAGTCAATGGGCTGGGTCGGGCTAGGTTGGATGGAAAAATCCTGCCCATGGGCAATGCCCATTTGGGCTTTAGCGGGCTAGGCTAGTGAGATGGGTTTAATGGGCTACCCATGGGTATTTATAACGGGTCTTCAATGGGCTTATAAAAATTTAACCAAAAAAATTATAATTATATATTATTATAAACTATCAAATTGAACAATTAAATCTACTAAAAAGATTCTATTAAAAAAAATACTAAGACATACCTCTTAAAAAGGTACTAAAATAAGATTAATTAACTTGTATTGATAAGTGGGTTCCAGTTAACTCAATTGATAAAATCTCTGATGGTTGTATAAGAGATCTAGGGTTCAATCTCTGTTTACACAAAAAACTGATTGGTGTCTTGGTATAAAGAGCTATCATTAGCTACCATTAGGAGCGGACGCCATAGGTTGAAACTCTTTAAAAAAAAAAAAAAAAAACTTGTATTAATAAGAATAAATAAGTACATTGAAATTTTCATGAATATATTAGAGTGAAAATAGTTGCATCACTACAAAATGTGTACATCCCAACTAGGTTGGCACCCACACACTTGTCTATCATTTGCAATTCCCAATCTATTTGTGTTGAAACATCAAATAATTTTATCTAAGAAAAAAATTGAAAAACTTGTTACATAAATTTCATAACTATTTGCCAAGCATTATCTTGAAGTGGTGGATTGTTGGTCATGTGGTGGACTTCTTGGCATCCACTCGGGCCTTTCTAACTTCAATCGCTCAAATGCCTCTGCTAATTCTACTTCTTGTCATCTTGTGTCTGCTAAGTTCCAATCCTTTAAGCACACAAGTGCCTCAACGGTTTCGAGACTAAGACCACATATCTTGTCAGATACAACTCTACCACCTGCAGAAAAAGATGCTTCCGATGCTACCGTGGAAACAAGAATTGATAATATATCATGAGCCATAATGGAAAGTATGGGATACTTACTTTGATTTGTTTTCCACCAACCCAATAAATCAAATGATCCTTCTTCATCAATTTCAAGTAAATGTTGATTTAAATAATGTTGAAATCCAATAACCCACCTGATGTTACTGAAGATGCTTGTTCTCTTCTTTTTTTAACCATGTGATAAGCATTTTGTTCTTCTTGGTCACCTAGAAAACTAGTAGAGGACAAAGAGCTTCTTGTGTTTTGTGTTTGGGCACCAATTTCAGAATTTTTATTAGCATTTCCATAATAATCAAATAATTGTGTCATTGAATTTTGAAATGATTGTATGGTCTTTTGAATTTTTTCAACTTCATCATTATAAATTATTTCTAAAAAAACATTCAACTCTTCAATCTTAAATCTAGGATCAAGAATAATAGCCATTCTAAAAATCAAAGGAATATCTCCCCAATATTTGTCAAATTTTTGTCTCATTAAATCTAACGTTTCATCAAATATTCCAATAGTTTGCCCATAAAATTTTGAAAATTTTGCACAAATGTTAGTCAATTGAATTATAACTCTACAAGATGTTGGATACTATACACCACCAAAAAAAAAAAAAAATTGTTGAATCATCAAAAACCTTTAAAAAGTCTCTTACAAGTTCTGCTAACATCCAATCATGTTCATCAATTTTTTCTAAAGGATAACGTGAATTTTGAGAAAGATGAGAATAATATAAATTTAAAACATCTTTATATTTTATTGCTGAATTTAAAAGAAGATAAGTAGCATTCCACCTATGAGGCACATCAATATTTATATATTTATATATATTTGTTTCTTTTCAATTCCATACAACATTTTATATACAATTCATATCTTGCTTGAGACCTATTAATATTACGAACAATATCTTTTATTTTTTCAACAGATGAGGATAAATTTGATAAATCATCTTGAACAATTATATTTAAAATATGTGCACAACAACGTATTCGAAATAATGTACCATGTAAAGGTAAGCTTAATTTTTCTTTTAAAAACATCTCTGCCGTATCATTATTTGTTGCATTATCAAGTGTTATTGAAAATATTTTATCAGTAATCCCCCAATATTGAAGTTCCTCACTAATAAGATTTGCAATGTTATATCCTGTGTGTGGAGATTCTAACATTTTAAATGATATTATTCTTTTATTTAAATTCCAATTAGAATCAATATAATGAATAGTTAAAGAGAGAAAACCTAATTTATTTCTTGATGTCATTAGAAGTTAAACAAAATCTACCACTATGTGCATGCAAAATACTTTTTAATTTTTCTTTATAAAATTTAAAACTCTTCATAATATCTCTTTTTGCGGTGGACGCAGAAAATCCTTTATATTGCAGAGTAAAACCACGTTGCACAATTCCTGTAAAATCATAAATGGGTGTTCGGCTCTAACAAGATATTCTACTACTTTATTACATGCATTTGCATCAGTGTAAATAAATGTAGTTAAATTTCCCTCTTTATCTTTTCCTAATTGTTGAAAATCTCTAATATCCATTTGATTTTTTCACTTACAACTATTTAACATATGATGTTTTAAATGGTTAGTCCCCACACTTGGGCCACCAGCCAGCTCGTCACCACATTTGCTACATATAGCTTTAATTTCTTGGCGTAAATGCACTTTTAGTCCCTACATTTTGACGTTTTTCCATTTTAGTCCCTAGATTTTGTTTTTTCCACTTTTAGTCCCTAAAACCAATTAACGCGTTCCGTTTTAGTCCTTTCCGTCAGTCAACAGACGGAAATAGCTGAGATGGTAGCCGGAGCAATTAAAATATTATAAAAATGCCACATCACCCATGACACATCAGCATATAAATTTAAAAAATTAATTTATTAATTTTAACAAAATTTAAAAACATAAAAACAAAATTTAAAATAGAAAAATAAGTCAGAAAATCAAACCAAGAACACAAATTCAAAATTAAACCCATTGAATCAAATTAAACCCAGGAACATTGGATCAAATTAAACACAAGAACATCCATCATCAGCCCACAACACAAATCTATATGAGCAAACCAGCATTCCAACAAAAATTAAACATTTCGCACATCATGCTTGATTCTTTAGAGAATCCCAATAGAGCACAAAATAATTACACTGCGAATCTAACAACTGAATCGATAAATGACACCCAGAAAGAAAACCCACCAAGCTGAAACACAAATCAAACCCAATTTTCCTTTTTTTTTTTTTTTTAAAATCCCAGCATCAAAATTCCATGAACTTCATACTCAACACAAGAAGCAAGGCAAGTGGAGTTGGGGCTAATGGCGATGGCGAGCAAACCCACAGCAAACAAAACCCATACCCACGGCGAGCAAACCCACGACACACCCACGGCGAGCAAACCCACGACTGACCCACGGCGAGCAAACGACGAGCACCACTGATCCACGGCGAGCAAACCCATGACTGACCCACGGCTAGCAAACCCACGACTGACCCACAACGAGCAAACGACGAGCACCACTGACCCACAGCGAGCAAATCCACGACCGGCCAAAATCTTAACCCATTACACCCAAATCACAAGACCCACCACTGATCCACAGCCCCTCCAATCCACTGCCAAAAAATCGAGAGAGAGAGTCCAAGAAAGAATAAAGAAGAAAGAAGAGTGAGAGAAGAGGTAATTGATTTTTTGGATTGTGGGTTGATTGACAAATGTTTTGGGTTTAATTTGATTCAATGGGTTTAATTTTGAATTTGTGTTCTTGGTTTGATTTTCTGACTTATTTTTATGTTTTAAATTTTGTTTTTATGTTTTTAAATTTTGTTAAAATTAATAAATTAATTTTTTAAATTTATATGCTGATGTGTCATGGGTGATGTGGCATTTTTATAATATTTTAATTGCTCCGACTGCCACCTCAGCTATTTCTGTCGGTTGATTGACGGAAAGGACTAAAATGGAACGCGTTAATTGGTTTTAGGGACTAAAAGTGGAAAAAATAAAATGTAGGGACTAAAATGGAAAAACGTCAAAATGTAGGGACTAAAAGTGCATTTACGCCTAATTTCTTTTGTTCCATCTTGTTTTATCCTCTCTAACCTATCAAAAGTTTTTCAAACTTCACTTTTTGAATTTTTATTAGTAAAACTTGGATTTGAGCCGAGCGTAGTATTATTATTAGTTGGTACATTAGATGTAGGGGAAACTAGGGATGTGGGGTAACCAATTGACTCAAAATGTTGCCCTTGCTCATCTATATCATCCAGTATGATGTGATCATTTCTATGAGTCATTTTAAAATTTTGAAAACTAACAAAATAATGTATACAAATAATGAGACAACAACAAGTATATAATAAAAGTTATGAAAAGATGTTACCCAATCAAACGAATTTTGAGACAAATAGCTTCCACAGTTCCACTCCAATTTGAAAAAGTTGATTTTCAAATGCAATTGGATGCTCAAGCCTCCAAGTTCCAAGCCTCCAACTTGAAGAATTTGATTATTTGATACTTGTAATTGTATAAATATAACTATTAAAAATATAATACTATTATTCTATAGAGTATATAACTATAAGAGGGCAAAAATAATAAGAGATGAAAAATTGAGAATAGTTTAGGGAGAGTCTGAATTTGAGAGATTTTTTGTGAGTAAAATGAGAGAAATGTGATAGGTATTTATAGATTGGATACTTAAACAAAAAAAAAAAAAATGAGAACTAACTTTTGTTTAAACGGTAAGCATTCTTAAAGGAAATATTTGAAGAATCAAATATCAATTCTTAAAGGAACGAATTTCTTCCAACGGTAAGCTTCTTTTTTCTTTTTTCTTTTTTAAGGAATTTCTTCTATAATTGTAACTTGTAAGGAAAGAATTGCAATTAATCAAAGGAAAGAATGACTTTCTTTCCAGAGGCACAAAGGTCAAAGGGTAACGGTCATCTTAGTAAATTAGTTTTAAAAATCAAAACTAATAGACTAATACCAAAAAATATATATTTATTATGTATATTGTATCACAATCACTCCAAGTATTTAGTGGTTAGGTGTGTGGTCTTAAAGTTTTTATAATGTCTAAAGTTCAATCCCTCACACCCCCCCAACCCCCAAATTATTTTGTTATGAATTTTGGGCAATGAGTCAGGTTAATGGGTTGGGCTAACGGGACGGCCCATCGGGCACCCATGGGTAAAGAAACCAACCTATAGCTTGTCCCATTGGGCTGCTGGGCTGCCCATGAGCTTCAATATTACCGAGCCGGGCTGCCCATTAGCCTGGTGGGCTGGCAAGCTACTGGGCCAGCTCATGGGTCATGGACTATTTGATGAGCCTTATACCAAATTTACAAATCAACCATTAAAATCAAAATTAATAACAAAATCAAATGGTCACAATTAGAGCTCAATCTCTTGATCTGATATCTCATATCTCTTAGACTCTCTCTCTAATCTCTTCACTAGTTCACTATGAAATCTTCACTCTTCACTCTTTAAACTTCGATCTTCTCACCAATGAACAGACCAAACTCTCAAACTCTCAGTTCTCACTTCGCCGCTCTCTACTCCAAAGTCCACACCCTAGTTTCTCACTACAAGTTCAAACATAGTTGTTGCCGCCACGAACACTCACTCCTCCCTTTGTTGCCACCAACACTCACTCCTCTCTTTGCCGCCACCATCACCCACTCCTCTCCCTAGCGCCAACTAATATGGGTTAAAGAGATCATCCTTTTTTTCTACCTCACTCAGTTTTTACTTCAAACTATTTAAGGTAAATATTCTCCTTTTCTCATCTCTTTTTTTTTCTCAATCTCTCGTTGATTTGATTTGTTATGGAAATCTACTGTTAAAATCAAACAAACCCAAAGTTTTATAATTTGAAACCTTAAGAGTACGTTTGGTACACTATAATGATTACTACATGGGAATAGGAATAAGTATTACAAGGAATACATTAAGTTAGAATGTAATAAGTATTAATATTCATTAGTTTGGTGACCATTTAGGAATAGAATCCTGATTACGCATCCACAATTTAGTAGAGTATAAAAAGAAGGTGTAATTAAATCATTTTTAAGTCAAATTTCCTAAAATACACTTATTTTAGGGTGTTCAAAATAGAGCTAATAATTAACAACAAGGAAAATTTATTTTCTTTCCTTTTTAAGAAGTGGCAACTAATGGCTTTTTAGGAAAATTTTTTAAAAAGTTGTTACATAAGGTGAAGGAATAGATATTCAGTACTTTTGACAATGAATAATTATTCCTCATTTTGAAGAATATCTATTCATAAGGAATAACTATTCATTGTAATAAAAACACAACCAAACAACCGAATAGTTATGTCATAGGAATATCTATTACATTACAGTATCTATTACAGTCTACCAAACGTGCCCTAACTAAAAAAACTTGAAACCCTAACCATTTTACTTTTGTTCTTTGTTCATTTGTTTGATTAATTTTGTTCCTATTTTAATTTTATTTAGGAACTGAAAGTTGTCCAAGTGAGATTTTCAATCTTCAAATTTGAAACTCCAACACTCACAGTTTTTTTAAGGTATGATTTTTGTTTTCCTTTGTGTTTTATGTTCAAAGTTAGGATTTCATTTTTTTTTTCTTTTTTTTTGTTAGAGTTGATGCATGTTACTTATGTTGTGGTTGTTGTTGTTGTTTAATAAATTTTGAGCTTCAATGTTTCTGCTTTTCTTATGTAATAAAATTTCAAGTGTCATATTGTTTGTATCTAGGTTTTGTTTAGTTTTGTGTTTTATGTTTTGTGTTGTGTTTGTGTTTGTGTTTTTGTTTTTTTGTTTTTTGTTTTTTGTTTTTTGTTTTTTGTTTTTTCCTTTTTTGCATATGTAAGATACTGTTTTTCCTTTTTGATTTGTGTGGTTTGATTATTATTAACTAGTATGTAGCCCCGTGCGGAATGAATATATTATTAATCATGAGTTTATTATGTTTAAAAGGCTTAGCTAAGTCTAAATTCATATTATTAACCAGAAAATTTCATTAACAAAATTTAGCAGTATATATATTTTACACAGAAAGATGAACCTTGGTGACAATGTTTATCCAAAAGATCCATTCACACTTTTGAATCTTCAATCTCTATTAGTGATTGAAATTTTCGTAGCTTAAAAAATTTAAAATTAAAAAAAAAAAAAAAAAAAAAAACCTCAGAGTTGTACTCATTTTGTAGTTTTACGATGGGTTATTTTATAACATGATGGGCATTTGTGTGAAGAAAAAACCTTTGAAGTTCCGTGGTTGATAAAAGAAATTCTCTCCAATCTCTTTTTATAGAGATATGGGTTTGTGCGTGTTTTTATACATCCTTCATAGTTGTATTATCACGAAGCAGGTCCAATGGATTTAGACTGGTACTACCGATTCCCAAAGCATGAGTGTTTAATGTGTTATTAATTTCATCTCATTGGCTTCTACACATGACAGCAAAATTAAAAATAATTAGATTGTACACATGTATAGTAAAATTGGACTCCAATTTCAGATTCTAATTGAACAATTGGAATGATAATATATGATAGTAACAACAATAGGAAAATTCAAATAAAATTTCGAATTAAATTGTAACAATCTGAATAAAAAATTCCAGTAGAAAGACAGGGTGGAGTGATCCACTCCAAGAAGGCGACCAAACTTGGGTAAATATAGATTAATAAATCTCTCTCCGAAAAATTTACATTATTCATAACCTTTACATTCACTGAAAATTTTAAAAACATAGTGACTCATATCTACCATCTAGACATCTACAGCCGGGTCCTCTCTAATTCGTGTGAGATTCCATTGATCACTAAGTTCCTTTGCAGCCTGCAAAAAGTATCATCCATCGGTCCACATCAATGCTTTCTTCATTGTTATAGGTGCCAAACCTGAACAAAAAGCCAAATATAAGGATAGTGAATTTTAGGCATAATGTGCATCTAATCACATATTAGCAATTTATAACAAATGTAAAGATGCAAACTTTGTAAGTGAATAGTAAACAAAACTCAGTGTCAGAACCAAGAAGAAAGCACTTTAATCCGAAACTCAGTGCAAATGTAAAGATGCAAACTTTGTAAGCAATTTATAACAAAGATGCAAACTCTGGCTTTGCTATCTTTTTCGAAATTATGCAATGTACCCAAACCAAGTTCTTATCACCGATATTAACCTCTTTGGTTTTCACGTTTGACAGCAAAATTAAGAAAAAACTTAATTAGCATAGTAACTCACTTGACCCGATACATAGAAGTGGTTTTAATGAGAATGAGCTCACATACATTTAGCCACATGATGCAAAATTCAACTTCAATTTCACCGATATTAATCTCTTTAGTTTTCACGTTTGACTGCAAAATCAAGAAAAAACTTAATTAGCACAGTAACTCACTTTACCCGATACATAGAAGTGGTTTTAATGAGAATGAGCCCACATACATTTAACCACATGATGCAAAATTCAACTTCAATTTCAGATTCTAGACTCATGGCACAAAATCAGATTCTAATTTGGTGTGTACACGTGGCACACAATTAGAATTCTAATTTGGAATTCAATTTCACACTCTCTTTGCTTCACCTATTATTATATATATAGATTGTTCTTGTTTTTCTAGTTTGCTAATATTTATATTTGATTTTTTTTAGGTAAAAAAATCATTGAGATTTCAAAAAACCATGCATTCATTTTAAACTAGGGGCATTTGGCTCTGCCTCATTTAAGTAAGTGTAGATTCCATCAGAGCCAATCAAGATAAGTTTGAATTGGTACTACAAGATCTCATCAGGTTAATTCTAAACTTGTCTCATTTAAAATTTCCACATGATCAAAAAAATTTTCCATGCCCAAAATCATATGTCCGAAATTCCCATGCCCAAAACCACATGATCAAAAAAGTTTCCCATGACAGAAAATTCCCATGTCCAAAATCATAGGTCCAAAAAATTCCCATGCCCAAAATCACATGATAAACCAAAAATTTCCCATGACCAAAAATCATGTGCCTAAAAACAATTTGTCCCACCGAAGAAATCAATGTCCCACAACAAAAAATCTATGCCTCACCAAAATTTTACCACAAACAAAATTTTTCACTTGTCTAGACACAACTACCAAATTTTTGCCATAACCATACACAATCAAAGATTTTTTTTTCCTACATGTCCAACATAGCCATAAAAAAAAAAAAAAAAAAAAAAAAAAAAAAAAAAAAAAAAAAAAAAAAAAACCCAAATGTCCATGTCCATGCACAAAAAAATTCCCACATACCCAAAACTAGAATCACAAAAATTTTCCATGATTAAACATCACATACCTAACAAATTTTTTTTTCCATAGCCAAAATTTCATGCCCATAAAATTTTCCCACATCCACAAAAAAATTTCTGTAGTCACAAATTTTTTCCATACTCATACCCACAAAGTTTTGCCATAAATTACACGTGCTAACAAATCTTCCACATTTATCATGAATAAATTCAACCAAGCCTACACAACAAAATTTTCACAATGCCAATGCCCCCAAAATCCAAGCCAAAGTTCATCCAACAACATCACAAATTACCAACATTGCCAAAATTCCATAAATCACCAACCTTGTCCAAGTTACACCATGACCAAAAACACAACACTTCAAAAATGCTCCAAAGCCAAGATTACAACATGATCAATCATACAATGCCCAAATTCCAACAAGATCACACAACAACACAATGATAATGTCTTAACATCAAATCTTCAGTTTCCAAAATTTAAAGTCACAAAGTTTCAAAATTCCAAAGTTTCAATTCTCAAAACTTCAAACCTCAAATCCCACGTTCCAAATTTCAAGATTTCAAGTTTCAAGCTTTAAAATCTCAAGTCTCAAAATTCCAAAATTTCAATTTTCAAGGTTTTAAAATTCAAAATTTCCAGTCTCCAATTCCAAGCTTAATAAATTCTTTTTCAAGGAACCACCAATAATCAATCAAAGTTTTCTTGGTAAAGTTCAAATCAAGAAGAGACAAATGAAAATCACACATCCTAAAAGCAATGGGACCACAAAGTACTCATCATTTAAAGTCTAATCCCAAATTTTGACTTTTTGTAGGCAACAATTTAGATCAAAGTAGAGAAGCTCTTTGATCGACATTTCAACAGTCCAGATCAAAGTAGAGAAGCCCTTTGATCGACATTTTAACAGTTCAGATTGAGGTTGAGAAGCCCTTTGGTCACAAACAGCTCCGATTTCAAGGTTGAGAAGCCCGTTGATTGCATTTTGTTAAGATTGAGGTTGAGAAGCTCCTTGGTCGCAGATAGCTCCAGTTTCAAGGTTAAGAAGCCCCTTGATTACCTTTCGTCAAGATTGAGGTTGAGAAGGCCCTTGGTCGCAGACAACTCCGGTTTTAAGGTTGAGAAGCCCCTTGATTACCTTTCGTCAAGATTGAGGTTGAAAAGCCCCTTGATCGCAGACAGCTCAAGTTTCAAGATTGAGAAGCCTTTTAATTACCTTTCGTCAAGATTGAGGTCAAGAATCCCCTTGGCCACACAGCTCCAATTTCGAGATTGAGAAGCCCCCTTGATTGCCTTTCATCGAGATTGAGGTTGAGAAGCCCCTTTGTCGTAGACAGCTCTAGTTTCAAGATCAGGATTGAAAAGCCTCTTGATCATCTCCATTATCAAGATCAGGATTGAAAAGCCTCTTGGTCACATCAATTGTAAAGAATCATTTCCAAAGTTCATTAGCTATCAAGTAGGTCAAGCATTGCAATTTTCATTTTTTCATTTTTGTCAAAAGGTAAGGTACTAGTTCTATGTTCCAAGATTTTAGGTTTGAGGGCTAGGAAATCTTTGAAAATTCAACCTCAATTAAATCATGGCTGCTAAAATTATTGTCTTTGTTTTACATTGACCTTCGCTTTCCAAGCTCTGTCAATGATGGGCATTTCTGTATACACTCGATTTTGCACCCATAATTTAATCAAGGAAGACGACTAGAGTGACCATCCATGTACCCCAAAAATCATGACTGCATTACATGCATTAATTCATTCATTGCATATCATAAAAATGATCTTGAGATTCTAATGATCACGACGGTATGTCCGGTTTCCAAATCGGACTGTCGGATTGAAAGATATCACGAGATCAAGTTTTCATAGGCTACATGCATTGTATGGGGTGAAGCCGATCACGTGTGATTAATTGAAATTAATTTTGATTGGTTAATGATTAAAATTAATTAAATGAATTTATGTGATTGGTGGAGTATTTTTCTTAAAGTGAGATTTGTTTAATGGGATTAAAACAAATAAGCTGATAATATTTGAAGACTGAGAATAATTAGGCTTTTGAGATAATTATATTCAAAATAATTATTTTAAAAGTCATAATTATCACTTTGGAATGAGGTTTATCATGAAAATAACTCTGAAATTCGTCCAAATACAGTCTTAGGGTTGGAAAACACTTCAAAAACGTGCTAATCAAGTGACAGATTTTAGATTCACGTTCCAAGACACTTTTGGCCTAGTAGAACTCAAAATTCGGACTAGGCTATGTCTGGAAAAGTTGTAGAGAATCAAATTTACCTTTAGCTATCAAAATTTCAGCTTAATACTAATTTTGAGTAAAGAGATATGATCAAAATACTGAAACTGATTCTAACCTGAAAAACCAGCTTACTCTTATCCAAATCTCCTTTTTTTAAAGATTTTTCTCATACATTTTTTGTTATTTTTAAAGCTGATTGGACTTAATTTTTAAGCAAACTTAGCTTATTTTCTAAGCAACTAACACCTCTATAAATAGGGGATGCCTCCCAACATTCAAGGAGCCCTCTTGACATTCTTTTACGCTTAAGGAGAGACACCTTTGGACACTCTCAAATTTCTCACTCCCCTTTTTTGGTATTCTCTCTTAAATTAGGGTTTTTAGGTTTCAAAAATAATTGAATAAATTTTTTTAAACCCTAAAATATCCTCTCAAGAACAAGAAGCGCTCTATGCAAGAGGTTGTTTTCGATACCCTTTTCTTTTCTTTGAGCTTCTCTTATGGTGATGACATATGTTTGTATTTTTTAGTTTAGTTATTTCAAGTACTGATATCATGAATTGTTGATTTATTGTGTCAAAACATGTCCTTAATTCTTCTAGTATTGTTGTGATCTCTTTCTTATTTTCAAAAAATCTACACATTGACAATTCTTTTTCTCAAAATAAAAGCAGATCTACATCTAATGTCTTCATTAGATGTAGATCTAAATTTTTCTTCAAAATAAAACAGATTTGCATCTTTATTAGATGTAGATCTAAATTTTTCTTTAAACAAAAAAACGGATCTGCATCTTCATTAGATGCAGATCCGAATTTTTCTCACATAAAAAATTGGTTTGCATCTTCATTAGATGCAAATCTGAATTTTTTATCTTAAAAAACTGGTTTATATCTTCCTTAAATACAGATTTGATTTTTTTAACATAGCAGATTTTGAAATAAAAAGGGATCATGAATAGATGTTTTGTTTGTTTTGTTTAGTGCATGTAGCATGAATTTATTTCATGAATATAGTCCTCTTCTAAAAAAAAAATCTTTTTCTTATTTTATTTCACATAAAAAGCAGATCTGATTTTTCCTAACCCTCTACAAATCAAATTTATTTTCTCATTACAAAACAGATCTGATTTTTTTTTTTTAACACATAAACTAATTTTTTTTTAGTTCTCAAAAAATAGATATGATTTTTTAAAAAAACTAAAAGACTTTGTTTTAATTAAATAAACACAGATCTGAATTTTCTCTCCAAAAACCACTTTTTGTTTACATAACAAAAACAAGTCTGATTTTTTTATAAGTTGAAATCAAAAATTTTTTTTATCACAAAAACAGATCTAAATTTTTTTATATATAAAGAAGAGGATACATTCATAAGTAAATTTGTGTGATTTAGTTTATTTTACTTGTGCAACATATCATTTATAGCATATATAAAAGGCATACATAGGTCACAAGAGTCTAGAAGACCAGACTCTATCTAGGCGGAATGAGTGTCTAACACCTTCCCATTCAGTAACCTAGCCTCCCAATTTAGGTCTTTGTCTTGTCTTTTATTTTTATTTTGGATAGATTGTAACTAGGACAAAAAACCATGTAATTATTTGATAGTTTGTAAATAGGACCCAAAGCTATATAATTTTCAATTTTTCAAATATGTATTTTTTTTTATTCAATCAATGAAAGGAAACAATTCAATCATGTATTTATATTTAGTTTTTCTTAATTTTTTGTATAAAAAATAAGTGGCAACTCCATACCACTTACCCAAAAAGATAGGTGCCCTAAAAAGCACACAAAAATCTCTCTTTTTTGAGAGGCCTAATTTTCCCGGTCTCTCACAAGGTGGTGGAAGGACAATTCTAGTAGGTAACAAGTGTTGTCCAAAGTGGCTAAGGATATGCTGGCTGTACGAATTTCTACTGTTGCATTTAAGTCAACATTCAGCACTGGAGGCCGCATTGTTAATCCATTTCGAAGTTCTCTCTCTCATCTCATGGTTCAAAACCTTGTATGTGCACAAAATTGGCTTCAAGCCACAGTTCCGATTTCTCATCGCCAATCAAGGGATGAGGCAGAGGCATTGGAGGAGGAATTTCATGATTTAGGTAATATGTTTAAATTTTGAAATTTATTGTCTATTAATTCTTATTGAATGTCTCATATATTCAAACAAAACCTCAAGTGCAGCAGCAAGTACCAGCTCAAGTAAGGGTTCTAGCTCAAGCAAACGACCATTAATTAGTATTGATGACTGATAATTGACTTGGTATGTTACTACCTTTGGCCCCTTACTGTTATAAACTTGCTATCCTTTCTAGTTAGTCTTGTATTTGGTACTAATGTGTTATTTGTTAAATATTTTTGTCTATTGTAGGAGGAATCATTTATTTTGTAAAGGAGGTTTTGGGAACATTTTGGAAGCTCTTTTAGATATTGTTTTTCTAACAATACTCAACTCTTACTATTTATAGAAAAGAAATCTTAGTCCATAGGTTTTCTTTTATACTTATTAACTATAGAGTATTTGTCATTCAATGTTTTGGAAAAGCTATTTTTGGAAATACCTGTGATATTTCATAATTGTAACTAATTATATAGCTGAGAACATTGTATAGCTAGCAAGCTTATTGCCTTATGGTTTACTGCCTTAAAAACATGCTGTAATCTAATTGCCTTCTCTGCCTCTATGGCTTACTAAGTATATATCCATTTATATATATAGATAGAAATATTGTAGTATACTTATTTGTTGCTTAGGCTTGCTGTGGTTGACTTATTTGTTGCTAGAAATATTACTTGTTATGTGGTTGGCAGGTTTAACATAGGTGTTAAGGCTGGCTTTTATGCCTCTGGGTTTTCTTGAATATATATGACTTGTTGTATTGAGCTATTGGCTTTTTGCCCAGGTGCTTGTATTGTGTGTATGTTTAACATATTACAAGTGGTAAAAATAAGCATGTTTTTGTGTTGTTGTGTTTTGCTATTTTGTCCAGGTTATACATTCTATTTTGTTGTGTTTGTTTTTTGGTTGTCAATGCGTGACTGTTTTGTTAGGACATATGTGGTTCACTTGTTAAGAACATATGTCATTCTTTTATATAATTGACTAATCCTTTGACAAAATACATTTCACTTGTAATTGGGTAGTTCTAGGTGTTTTTAATACTTCAAAAAACAAGATTTCAAGATCAAGTGTTGAAGTCATCAAGTCTGTCCAAGAAACAAGCTGAGAAAGTGCAAGATCATTAAAGCTCAACAGCTATATCTATCGAGTTTAAGAAAGCTGTTCCAGCCTCGTGTGCTCGACACCTGCTCGACAGCTACTCAACACCTCCTATCTGTCGAGGTTTAAAAAAAAATAGATTTTTCTATTCTGTTTTCTTGGGATCTATTTTTATGTGTTTGGGCCTTCTTTTCTCCTAACCCTAAACATATAAAAGGATTTATTTAAGGGCCGTTAAAGAGTACACAAGTTGCACAAGCATTGAGAAAATTCTATTCAAGCAATTTGTGACCAGAGACAAAGTTTCGTCCTAGTTCATCATTCTTGAAGAAGTTGCTTTGTATGTGCACATTTAGCTTTTGTGACCAAGCATATTCTTGATCTTCATCGTTGGGATGAACTAAAGAACTTTGTAGCCAACAACCTTCTACAGTTGGCAATTGAAGTCGCGTACTGGGATCCGCGCATTGGTTAGTCATGTACTTGGGAGCCGTGCATCAAAAAGGGAAATTGTCACTACAAAACAAGTCCAATTGGGTATTGGGGTAAGGGTTCCACTGTAGGTTGATATAAGGTACTGGGATTCCTTTACTTGTAACCGCTTATTGTGATAATAGTGGAATTTCGGGAGTAGTGACCTGAAAATCACCCGGTGGGGTTTTTGCCGTGTAGGTTTTCCTCATTTGTAAACAAATCACTGTGTTATTTATTTTCCGCTGCACACTTAGTTTAATTGGTGATTTGTTTGTGCTACCACGCGCTTTGCATGTTAATTTGATTAATTAATAACTTGGCTAGTTAATTAATTGATTTAATCACAAGGGGTCAATACGTTTTTGGCCTATCATGTTTAACAGGTCACATGTCACAAGTGGTGAAAATAAGATTTTGTGTGTGTTATTAGTTGTATTGTGCTATTTTGTCCAAGTTTTACAATTTATTTTGTTGTGTTTATTTTTTGTAGTCAATGTGTGGATGCTTAACAGATCATAGGTGGTAAAAATAGGCTTATTTTGTGTGTTGTGTTGAGCTATTTTGTCCAAGATGTTTATGTCCTGGAGGCCCAATAGATTTATAAGTAGTGTAGTTGCTTAATATAAGCTTATCTTGAAAGCCCATTTAAAAAAAAGAAAAGAAAAGAAAAGTAAAAAGGAGGCCCAATATGTTTTATATGGATAATTCAAAAAATATGACGTCCAAGTGATTTATAAAACTAAAACTCCTTAATTTGGGCTAAAAAGGCCGAAAAAATTAAACTAAAATAAATTTCAATGAAGTCCAGAAAATTGGCCCAATCTATGGCCTAGACCCGCCTAACCGACAACTCCAACCCGCCCAACCGATGACCCGAAACACTAGGTCCGACCCGACTATTTAGTCAAATATGGGTCTAAGATCCAACCACCTGACCCAATCAGGTCGAGTTCGGTTCAGGTCCAAACCTGAACTGTCCCAACTTCTGGATAGGCCTAATCATAGCTACTGGCACTTAATAGGTAAAGATGTCACACAAGTCCTATTGTCATGTCTCACTTCAAGAAGACTGTTAAATTTAACCCACTATGCTTTCATCTCATTAATTCTCAAAGTCAAAATTCCGAAATGGGTGACAAAATTCAAGCTAATAAGCACGTATAATGTTCTTTACAAAATCCTAGCTAAGTTCATAGCAAATAGGCTACATTTGGTTCTATTAATACCATATTTTTTTCACTATTGGATTTTGATAGAAATTTCAATCTTAAATTAAGGGATTTTACAGTTAGCCCAATTTTTTTTTTTTGGTTTATTTCGGCCAATATTTATTGGGTTGACCAAATCTAGTTGAGCTTAACTAAAATTCGACAATTTGATGGATTAATTTTGGTCCCATATTAAAGATCATGAAATTCCCTTCAATTTGATTATTCAAATTATCATGAGAATAAGAAAATTATCCATTTATGACCTATTTTATTATTCTCTTGGGAAACATGCATTTTTTTATATATATAAAATCTACTTTAGTTTCCTTTGAAATGCCATGCTGAATTTTTATGGGATGGTTTTGGTTGGATGAATTAAATTTTTTGCACAAAAAAATATCATTTTAT
Source organism: Quercus ilex subsp. ballota (assembly GCA_032727855.1). Classification (NCBI taxonomy): domain Eukaryota; kingdom Viridiplantae; phylum Streptophyta; class Magnoliopsida; order Fagales; family Fagaceae; genus Quercus; species Quercus ilex. The sequence continues at coordinate 22,351,267 of CM064913.1, read as the reverse complement.
TGATTTGGTATGTATGCCTTAAAGTCTTGTTTGATTTTTCATGGAATGAGTCTCATTATTTTTATTAGGTCCAAGTTAATGAGTGATATTGTGTTATTGTCTCTCAAAATGGCAATTCAACTTAAGATATCGTTCCACCTGGATCAGAGTTTTACATTTAGATTTGTCACTTTTTTTAATTTAAGGAAAAAAGAAAAGAAAAGAAAACCATAATAAGAATGAATACTACATTTATTGAGTGAACTAAAAATTTACATTTAATATAAAAGGTAAGAGGAAATACATCGACTTGGGTCCTAGATACAAATTAAGAAAGTACATGGCTCTGATTCCTAATTACATTCTAAAAAAACTAAAAATGACATGATAAAGCCGAATCTATGAACTATTAATCTAATATTAGATGTTAAGTTATGAAGTGGGAAGATGTTAGTCACCTACCCCGTTTGGTGAACTGGTCTTCTAGAATATGGTTGTCATGGATTCCTCATGCAATCAAAGCATCCAAACATGTTGTTATGTGAGAATAGAGAGAAAGATTTAAATTTTGAAAATGTCTTGTGAAAATTAGGGTTTTAGAAAAATTAGTTTTTTGAACACGTGAAACCCCAATATAAGAATAGCATGCTTGATCTTAAATTACCCCGTATTATCAATTACAAAAATGTTTCTCAATCTCAAACCAATATGAGTTGGAGCTTAGCTCAATTTAAGGGATTATTCTTGCATGTAATGTTGGATTTAAGGATGGCCTTGAATATTCTCGAGGTTTTGGGTGTGAATGTAGCATGTTCTTCCTTCATCAAGCTTGAAATTTGGGCAACACTTCGAGTTGATTTGATTCCTTCATTTGGATTTATACTTGGAATTCAATGACATGGGATTTCTGGTAAAACCAATGACATTGGAATTCTGTGTGATTGACTTTCAAAGTAATGTTTTATTTTTATGGGGAGAATCGCATACCTCATAAAGTTATACCGGTGAGTTTTATATAGAAAATGAGATTGGTTATTTTTATGGAAATCATGTCTCAAAATCGGGCTTTCAATACGCTTGGAATTGCCTCCTTTAGGTGACCGATAGGATGTGTCATTGATAGGATGTGCTTAACACTGTGTTTGGTTGGGGGGATAATAGGGAGGATGGAAAACAAAGGGAGGAAAATAGTGTTTTCCACTGTTTGGCAAAAGAAAGAAAATGCTGAGGATGGAAAACCCAGGGGAAAATTTTCTCTCCCGGGCCCACAATTTACATCCTCCCAAAGAAAATAAGGGGATAAAGAGAAAAGGACAAATGTGTATGGAGAAAAAAAAAAAAAAAAAAAAACGTATGGATGAAATGAAATGAGAGAAAATGAGAAATAATATAAAGAATAAAAAATCCTAATTGAAAAATATTACCATAATATTTTCATAATAAATTTTAAGTAACAGATTATTATTAGTTATTATTGGTGAGTAAAAAAATAATTTCAGTGGTGGGTTCAAATTAGAACTAGTAACAACTTTCCACATAAATTTTGTTGTGAAAGTATTGCAAAAAATGTTGTGGACGTAACACTTCTCTTTGAAAAATATAATTGTTAATAAATTTATACTATTTAATGAATACAAATAAATTTATTTCTTACCTATTATGTAATAAGGGTATAATAGTCAATCTATTTCTTACCCACTTTTCTTTTCAACCAAACAAAAGCGTTTTCTACTTTCCCACTTTTTCATCTCTCCAAGCAAACACACACAAGGGAAAACTAAATATTTTTCATCCTCCCACTTTTCCACTACTCCAACCAAACGGACCCTAAAGGCAGTGTGCCTTAGGCCATAGACAGAGGGCATGTTCAATTACATTTAATGAAATTAAAGGTTGGCAAAATGCAATTACAACTAATGTGAGGGGAGACAGAAATTCCTCAACAAGCATAACTTTTTAGGAGAGTTATGTGGTTTGGTTGAGGTTCTCTTAGGTGTGGAGTTGAACGTAGATGGATGTTTGGTTTACTAATGATGATGATGAGGCAGGTCAATCTTGATTGGGTTTGAGGTTGAATATAGAAGGTAAGTCTAGTTGTTATACTAGCATTTTGTTTGGTCAATTATTGGCCATATTATCCTGCCTAAGTGAGATCCGCCACTTGAAGACAAAGGTAGGAGTTCAATTCGGGATATTTAAAGCAATAAAGGGCAATAAGTCACCTTAATAACATTACTCCTATTTAGACATAACTCTCTTCCATCCTTAAGAATTAGAACACTATGCCCTGGTTGCAAAGATTGATTTTTCTAATACTTTATCTTGTCCTTCAGAAATTATTGAATTAGACTCATTAACAATTCTCCAAATAGTTTAACCAGCAAAAAATTTATTATAATGCATCCATGCTCTTACATCCCACCCTCATCCTTTTTAGAGGGAAGAGAAGAGAAAGGAAGGGAAGGGAAGGGAAAAGTATGAGGGAAGAGAAAACAAATGTTTGGATGTAAAGAAGAAGATAAATGAAAGAAATTGAATGAATTTTTACATTTTTATTTTTTTAATTTATAAAGAAAGAAGGGTATAAATGTAATTTCTCATAAAAAGTCAAAACTTTTTAAGTGTATAAGTGTAATTTTATGGATTTCAATGACAAGCTAAAAATAAAAAATTGGTAGGACCCATAGAAATATTTTCTCTTCAAATTTCATTTCTCCCTTCTATCATCTTTTAACCAAACAAAGGACAAGAATTCATTTCTCTTTGCTTCTCTCCTTTTTCCTTAAACCAAACATACCCCTAAAGAAAATTACAAATTTTTACATATGCTTTTTTTCTTTTTCTTTTTTAGGAACTTTACATATGCTTCTTTACAATGGAGTTAAGAATTCTAAAACAAGACATGGAATATATGGGTAAAAGAGACAATGCAAATTTTACATATGTTAACCAAAGGTGTGGGTGAAGGCAAAGAAGTAAAGAGAGGAAAAAATAAAAGGAAGAGGAGAGAGAACTCATGCTTGTTGAGTCAGTACAATGGGACCAGTGATTTTACAAAATTTGAGATTCTTAAGGTGAAAAATCCGTTAAGATTTTAAGCCAAGTAGAACTGGGTTTGAGTGATGGCTATTTTGAAGTTTCAATTATGAGAATTAGGAAATAAGCTTAGAGTGATGGGATATGAGTAATGAGATATGAGAATTGAGATACTCACAACCCAAACAGGCCCTTGGTCTTCCATGAGTGCAACCTTGTGAAAGCCTTCTCTTAAATGCCTCTATAAAAAAGGAAAAAGAAAAAAAAAAAAGACTTCTTTTTCCCAAAATTTTGAATTGAAACCCAAATGGAGTACTTGAGGGCATATTTGCTACTTTCACTGACACAACTAAAATAAGTCTCGGACTTCTATAAATGAATTACCTAACTTGACTTAAGTTTAATTGGCCCTTCATAGAACTAGACACGATCATTTTTACAAAGATTAAATAATTTATAGGTTCTATATCTTTGGATAACTTAATCCCCTTAACTCCTTAACTCCTAAGATAACGCATTGCACAAATAATATCCAAGTATTTTCTTTGTAAACTACAAAGTAATAAAGAGAAAATAAGCCTCAGACTTCTATAAATGAATTACCTAACTTGACTTAAGTTTAACTGACCTTTCATAGAACTAGACACGATCATTTTTACAAAGATTAAATAATTTATGGGTTCTACCATCACGCACCTTTGGTGCGGTGGTCACTTCACAAATATAAATGCTTGTGGGGTGTGGCGGGACAATGATCGGAGTTCAATTCTCAAAGAGAGAGTTTCACATACATATACACTTAAATTAAGTTAAAGTAGAAATTCTATCTTGTATAAAAAAATAATAATAATTTATAGGTTATATATCTTTGGATAACTTAATCCCCTTAACTCCTTAACTCCTAAGATAACGCATTGCACAAATAATATCCAAGTATTTTCTTTGTAAACTACAAAGTAATAAAGAGAAAAAGATGAATAGACAAAGTGAAATAAAAATATTTTAGATAAGGATTAAGGAGCTATCCCTAATGAGTCACTTTGAAATTATTTCGGGATATTTAAAACAACACAGTATGACAGTGAGCTTCTTTAATAACATTAATGTTTGTTTAAAGAATACATGTTATTTTTGTTTTTGTGTGGCGCATACAGATCTGTTTAGTCAATATGTTTAGCGAGAACATTCAATTGAAGGGCACTATTTACTTTCAAATTGTTAGATGCATAATGAAAGGAGCTATCCTGATGTGATTAGTAGATGCGTAGAAGTCAGAAACTCCTATGGTTTGCATAAAACATAGAGCCAATACGTATTGTATTTTGGTTCTACAAAATAAATGATTAACATGTTATTTTCTGACATCTTTTAAAAGAATCCTTGAGATTAAGAGGATTAACTAATTCAGAATCAGCAGGCACATTAATTTGCTGTCCTAAATAATAGTGATGGTACTAGGGGCATTAAGAATTTTATAATACCAATTGATGCATCATTAATTATAAAAAAAAAAGTAATTATAATTTATAGTTTTATAACTATTATATAATAAAATTTGTATTATTTTTAACAATAATTTAAACAAATCATATAATTAATTAAATATAATATGTTATGTAACTAAAAATAAAAGAAATGGTTTATCAATTGCACTTGGTTGGAGAAATTTTCTTACGAATTGGTTTGAAAATAAAATATTTCATTTTTTTAAAATTAAAATTGTTGTATGTTGGTTTGGAGATAAATTATCAATTTCACAATTTGCTGAGATGGGACCGTGAAATTCATCTAAAAAAAAAATCAAATCGTAGAATCCTCCAGATGCTACGCAAATATAGCCAAAAATTGTCGGACGTGTAGATCCCACACTTAACGTGGCAGTAATAACCAGCCTACTCCTACTCCACCCTCAGGCCTCCACGTGTCAACTTAATCACGAAGAGATTAGAGATCTTCATCGTTTTCGTGGTCGTGGACTTCCTAGCCAGCCGACTAGAAAACAAAAAGACAAACTCACCCTCGTTCCCTTCAATGTCTTAAGCCGAAAGAGCCTCTCGCAAGTGGCCTCTCCTTTTCCCCACACGTGTCTCCAACTCAAAAGCAAAAAAACGCTAAAAAGCGCGTTTACAGGAACCTTCACGCGCAAGCCCCATCCCACCGTCCATCTTCACGTGCATCCAGTCATCGTAGCCGTCGCCTTCTCAACCGCTCACACACCGCCACGTAGTCTCAAACACGTGGCGCAAGATTACGTTTCAGCAAATTATTATTTTAATCTTATCCGATCTCAGCCCTATAAATCCTAGACCGCCCCCCAGATTTAAAACCTCACAACTCCCAACAGAAAAAACCGAATCAAATACTATACTATCCATTTCAAAGTACCAAAAAAAAAAAAACACTTTTTATCACACTTTCTCAGATACTACATGGCGTTGAGCATCACGCACCAGATCGGAGCTCTCGCCGGAACTCCGATTTCGCTGGAAACAGGTAATACGAACTCAGCAGAGACAACAGCGACGGTGAGCGCAGCGTCGGTGTGGAAATCTCCCGTGTCAAGTCTCCGATGCAAGGTCCAAAAACCAGACGCCGTGGATTTCGCTCCGTCGCCGCCGATGAGCCCGTGCAGATCGCCGGTGCTGGGAGCGACACGAGCCGATCTCTCGGTGGCGTGCAGAGCCTTCGCGACGGAAGTGGAAGCGCCTCCGGCGAGGGGCGTAGAGTACAGTACGGGTGGTGCGCAGGATAAGAAGGGAGAGGGGGTGCCGGTTTACGTGATGATGCCGTTGGACAGCGTGACGATGAACAACGCGGTGAATAGGAGGAAAGCGATGAACGCGAGTTTGCAGGCGCTGAAGAGTGCCGGAGTGGAGGGGATCATGATGGACGTGTGGTGGGGATTGGTGGAGAGAGAGGCGGCTGGATCGTACAATTGGGGTGGGTATGCTGAGTTGCTTGAGATGGCTAAGAAGCACGGACTCAAAGTCCAGGCCGTCATGTCGTTTCATCAATGTGGCGGAAACGTCGGGGACTCTGTCACGTGCGTTTCTTTTCTTCCTCTCCTTCTTCTTCTTTTTTTTTATAATTATTATTAGCAAATTAAATAAATTTCAAAGTGTTTTTTTTATGTTTGTTTGAGGAGCGTGGGAGACGCGCGCCTTTGAGTTGGGTTTTATTTTATTGAGCTGACGTTAGTACCCGTTAGCAGCGTCTGCGTTTTGGCATTTTGGTGTTTTTTCTGTGAGAAGAGCGTTTCACGTGGCTTATGTTTTTCTAGCGGGTCTCGTGAATGGAGTTTACAGGAACTTTATTAAAAAAAATTTAAAATTCGGTTCTACAGTACTATTTACACAGGCCCGTAATATGTGAAAAGTAAAACACTTTTTTGAATAATTTTTTTTTGGCTTTCAAATTATGTTTTAGAAAAGAACATCTAGGAATTGAAATGAATCTGATTATGAATGATTGGTTTTGGTTTTGATATACAGTATTCCTTTGCCCAAGTGGGTTGTGGAAGAGATTAACAAAGACCCTGACCTTGCATACACTGATCAATGGGGGAGGAGGAATTATGAATATCTATCACTTGGGTGTGATACCATTCCAGTCCTCAAGGGACGGACACCTGTGCAGTGTTATGCTGACTTCATGCGTGCCTTCAGAGATAACTTCAACCACTTGCTTGGTGACACCATCGTGGTAATGATTCATCCCTATATTTGTTCGTTCTATGTTTAATTCATTTTGGTTTGCATTAGTTTTGGGTCTATTGTCATCTGTTATTTATTGCTACTATGAGTTTTAATTTAAAAACCGGAATAGTCTAATTGGTGCTGTTCGAAATGGATTGATACATTCAGTGTACTACACCGTCCTCTCACATATATATAAGAGTAGGTTTCTGAATAGAAGTCACACGTGAGCGGTAAGACCCACTATTATGTGAAAATATGTGAAAAAAAGGAGGATGTAATACACTGGATATACAAAATGGTCAATTGCCAATGGTTCATTGCTACTATGTTTTTTAATCTCTCAATTTGGTGTGGTTTGAAAATGATCGATATGCAGAGTGTAGTGGGTCTCACATCACATGTGACTTCTGTACAGGAACCTACTCTTATGTGATTCACATAATAGTGGGTCTCGCATCACATGTGATGTGAGACCCACTATTACGTGGAAGGAGGATGTTATACAAAATAATAGAGACCTAGATTTAAATTTATTTAATTTCTCTTTGAATTAGAGTATGCTGTTATATGCCATGAATCTAGATTGTGGGCTAACCTGTTTGTAATTTGTTACATTAGGAAATTCAAGTGGGAATGGGTCCGGCTGGTGAGCTTCGATACCCTTCATATCCAGAGCAGAATGGGATATGGAGGTTCCCAGGAATCGGTGCCTTCCAGTGTTATGACAAGGTATTTATAATCTATGTTCTTTCTTTTAAGCCAGTGATTTAGTGATATCTATTTGTTTGCTAATGTTTATTACATGATGCAGTATATGCTGAGTAGCTTAAAAGCTGCTGCCGAAGTTGCTGGTAAGCCGGATTGGGGCAGCACAGGCCCTACTGATGCTGGCGAATACAACAACTGGCCAGAAGATACCCCATTTTTTAGAAAAGAAGGTGGAGGTTGGAATAGTTCTTATGGTGAATTCTTTCTAGGCTGGTACTCCCAGATGCTCCTAGACCATGGCGACAGAATACTTATGTCAGCCAAGTCAATCTTTGAGAATTCGGGTGTTAAGATTTCGGTCAAGGTTGCAGGCATCCATTGGCACTATGGAACTCGTTCTCATGCCCCTGAACTCACAGCTGGGTATTATAACACTCGATTCCGAGATGGTTACCTTCCTATTGCCCAGATGTTGGCACGCCATGGAGCTATATTCAATTTCACTTGCATTGAGATGAGAGATCATGAGCAACCACAGGATGCCCTTTGTGCACCTGAGAAGCTTGTCAAGCAAGTGGCTTTAGCTACTCAGAAAGCACGAGTCCCACTTGCAGGGGAAAATGCATTGCCTCGTTATGATGATTATGCACATGAGCAGATCTTACAAGCATCATCGTTGAATTTCGATGGTAATTCAGGTGAAAGTGAGATGTGTGCATTCACTTACTTGAGGATGAACCCACAATTATTCCAGGCAGATAACTGGAGACGGTTTGTAGCTTTTGTGAAGAAAATGAAGGAAGATAAGGGTGTTAACAAGTGTCGGGAGCAGGTTGAGCGGGAAGCTGAGCATTTTGTGCATATTACCGAGCCTTTGGTGCAAGAAGCTGCTGTGGCTCTTATGCACTAAAAAATTTAGGTTTCACCCATGGTTTCAAGACTTTGGGGACTAGGGCAGAAGAAGTCATACAGTGTAAAATAATGTCTCTACCCTGTTCGTTTTCTATAGCTCTTATTTTTATATGCTGTGGCTATGGAAATGTATAATCTTGTGTCACAAGATGGGGATTCTAGTGTTGGTTGTTTCAATACCCAAAAACTTCTTCATTCCTCTTGACAGGATAATACATGATTATAAATATATTTCTCCAATCTCTCTTCTTTCCGTTTTACTCATTGATGTCAAATAATTTGCTTGTTTCTTGTATGTTAAATCATTATTATGTTGGAATTGTACATTTCTCAGGGGTTATCATCCATAACTATTATCTTAAAAAATATCAATCATGAAATCAGCGATCTTCATTGTATCGAATCTTGGTTAAAATGTAATCTACCAACTAATGGCAATGCCAAAGTGAAAATTCTATATCACCTATCCTGCACAGTTAGAATTAGGGATACCTACACTAGTGGCAAATAGTCAGTCAAATACTCTGTTTGTCTCCCAGCTTGGAGAAGTATTCTATTGTAGCTGGATTTTGGATGAAATATCTTTCTCAGCGGTGAGAGCTAGAGTATGCAGGGTATGGTGGTGCAATGAGAGCCAGTATCTATTTATATTGAACCGTTCAAGTGTCTTGACATATCCCTCAATCCAGGGAAAAAAAAAATTTTCTAGGACGGGTAAAGTCGAGTAATTAATAATCTCATCTAAACTCAAAAATTGTTTATTTAAGGATTTGTCAGGGGCGGCTGCACATACATTTCAGGGGGTTCAAATCAACCCCCTGACTTGAAAAATTATATATATATATATATATATATATTGCTTTATTAATTTAAATTATGTTTTAAATCTTGCACATCTTGATCACATATTAGCTTATTCTACAATCAAATAATAATTTAGTGTATTATTTATGTATAGATGAGTGTGGTTGTGTGAATTAATAATTATATAGTACAAGTGGAGTTAAGTTTTTTCATTTAGTTTAAAATATTTTTATAAAAAAAATGACAAATATATAACCACAATTTCATAAAAACAAAAATACTATACAAACTTAACAAAATAAAATGATCATACTTACATTACAATAGATAATGAAAACTGATAATAAACTATTATGAGAAAACTCGTAAAAAGAAATTGTAAAATTTTATATATTTGTGTGTTTTTTTCGATAACTCAATGTATTCAAATTCTTTTTTTTTTTAATTAAATTGTGTTTATTTTAAGTTTCTTAATGATCCCTTAGAAAAAATTTCTAGAACCGCCACTGGATATGTTAAAGAAAATTTTCTCAAATATGGTCTCTTGTTATGATGTATCGAATTTGTGGGGCTTATTGCTGACGATGTACCTTCTGTTTTTCCTAATTTTCTTATTCAAATATCCAGCCAAAAACCTTTTTTAAAAAATTTCTATTCAGGTTTCTTCCTGTAAGATCCAACCAAAAAGTTGTACTGAACTTGTAGAACGCCTCTGTTAAACTCAACGTCCAATCAATTCATTTTAGTTTCTCCATAAAGTATCACATTTCAAACTTTATGTCCTAGAATTTTAACATCTTCATGTTTCAACATGAAGTTGCTTTTGTTTCTAGGCCATCAGGTTATAACGATGCTATTTTAATAGAATAGCAAATTCATTGCATGGATCACCCTAAAGTTGAAAAGCTTTATAGGTTCATTTTTGACTTCCTTGTTTTAATTTGTTTCCAACCTTTTTCCTTTTTATATATCTGATTTGTCATATAATTGGGCAGTTGAAAACACAAAATTTTATACATTATAAGTATTTAAGTTGGACTTTTATAAATTAGACCTTCAGTTTGTGAAAAACAATTAATAGACTCGAAAGCCTTATGAAAATTTGAGGTATTCCTTTTTCATAAATGGATTGTCAATTGTCATTGAGGGATATGTGCGTAAAGGTCTCGGATCGACCAGCACTCATCAATCTGATTGGCGCCAAGGTTGGGGAATCATATATGCATGACCATGACGGAAATTTTCCAACGATTATATAATTGAGTGGTTGAGATTAATTCACTTAATATGTTTTGTCATTTAACTTTTTGCTCTACAGTTTAACTCAAAATCATGCATCTTTAGATTAGAAAGGAGGTAGGGCTCAGTTCAAGGTACGTATTTGGCGAGGATACACCTTGTATCTCCAACAGAGTCAATTAATAAACCAAAAAGATGCTGTGATGTTTTGCCTGTGTCATGTGATAAGTCACATGTATTTTTATTTCTGCCATAACTAGTCACATGTATTGAGTTCGAGGCCACCAAAAGATGCATTTTCATAAGCTCCCTTTTAAGTCTGGTTTTTGGTGCACATTCATCAATTTTGAGATGCGATCCCAACAAGTTGTGGAATCACATTCAGACACACGGATGGATTTAATTCTCGTGATTCTTTGTACATTGATATATTTGGTCAACCCAAAGTTGCTATCAGACTTTGTTGCAGTTGATGACCATCAAATATCAACATATATAGCCACATTGGTCTCTATCTTTCAAATGATCATGTCATGCGGTAAAAGTGTGACTTGCACACAATTTTTTCTTTCCATCACATAGGAATTGCATGTCCATGAGATCAATGGGATATCATAATGCTGGACGAGTCTAATCTTCCATAGATCTAAAAATTTTATAATATATATTGGTATAATTTATTTATTTATTGTTAATCAATTGTAGTGTAAAATTAATGATGACAATTGTCAGTTATTATGGGTTAGGTTGGCTAATTCCTATGTCAACAAGTGTTTAAGAAGATTGTATTCAAATAACTTGGTTATGTATAAGTAGAGTCAAGAAATAGCTTGGAGAGATCAAGTTTCAAAAGACCTGCTTGAGTAATTTTATTCTCACTCAAGCAAAGTCAAAATACAAAGTTTGCTCGACCTTTGCTTAAGCAATATAATGATTAGGAGTGTCCACAAATTGGGTTTGGTCGGATTGCCCACCAACCTGCTCACAACTGGTGGAACATGAGTTTAACAGTAAAATTTCTAGTTAAATGAGAGTAAACATGAATGCATGCAGATTAAACAAGAGAAAATTATGAGACCCAATTTCTTTTAGACTTGTTGATGATTAAGAATTAGACTAATGAGGAGGCTGTGCTCATACACTTTCAAGTGTTCACATGGGGAACAAAGGTATGTTAATCTCATACATGTGGTGTCTCCATGAACTTACTAATATAGCTAAACTATACTCATGCCTTCCAAACCATAGAGCTCAACTAACCCTATGAAAGTACATGAGTTTGGTTTATGATTTTGAAATTTGAAGAGACAAGCTATTTTGATTTGACATAGATGTTGGATTTTCTTGAGAAACCAAGCAGATTTAGTTATTGTCCACCCAATATATATTTTTGTAACGTTAATTATTGTTGCACACATTGAGTTACACACTTAGCTGAGATCGTGTTTTCAAAACACAATTTCATTTTTGTGTCTTGTACACATGGTCTACAACTATCACAACTCTTTACATCAATTAAAGCTATTGGTTGTGAGGCCCAACCCATAAAGAGAAAGTATTAACCATATGAAGTATGAAGTATGAACCCCACTAGTGTAGTAAAGAGTAAAAACTTATTAAGCTCATTTTGAGGTGAGGAAAATATGGGTTGCAAAGTCTGATCCGATCCGTGAAGTCTGTGTAGCCCATTTGATTTGAAAAGTGACCCATTTGCATGACAAGAAGTAGAGTAAAACACCAACTCGTAATCATATAGACAATTAATTGGGCTCTTCGCCTTAGGCCTTGCACATGTTTGGACCAATTTTTATGTTATGTGAGATTTGTATTTATTGACAAAATGAGAGGTGCCACGTGGCTTATAAAAAGCCTTTGACCTTCGACGTTTCAATTTTTTTTCTTCTCAAACTAGAATCGTAACTTTTGTCTCAATTCTAATGTAGCAAATGGGTGAGTGATTGTCTATCATTTTTACATGTACTTACTAATTTTTCTCTACCACTATCATATCAAAATTGTAGTAAAAATTATGACACAAAAGTTGTCTCCACAAGTTTTTTATCTATCTTTTTCCTCCCTCCATTCTAATTAATACCACTGCTTCCAATTAGTCGTGGTTTTTATTCCTTTTCGGTATTAGTGGTTCAACACTTGGTGATCCACAGTCCTTTTTCAGAGGCCCATATCTAGTTGACAATTTCAGCCACCCAATGCCTATTTCAAAGCAGAAATACAAGCCTGCTCCTTACATCAACAAACACGTACTTATGTATAGCATAATTCCTGACTTCCATGTGTCACTTCTCTATGGACCCTAACTGCTATAAATACTTCAAAAAACAAGGCAGAATAACATTGAGATCAAGAAATTTAAAAAGTTGAAAACTTGGTTATATAACATTTTCTGAGCAAAGATGGCCAGCGCAAAGCAAAATTACAAATCAGGTCAAGCCCATGGACAGGGCCAGGTAGGAAAATTTTTCAATGGGGATTAAGTTATATTCTTTTAATTGCCCTTTTTTTTATGGGACTTTTATAATTTAACCTTGTCAGCACTTAGCACCATATTTGTAAGAGCATTAGTATTAGGAGTTGTAAAATTCCCGATATGCAATTTTATACCATCAAACCACAAAATCAAAAGCATAACCAGGGATGTTATTTTAAAAAAAAAATTGCAACCAAACTACAGCAATATTTTGCAACCAAGCAGTAGCAAGATGGTATTTTTTTTAAATAGTTTTTTATTGTCTCTCACATATTTTATGTTATTTCTAAATCTTCTAATCTCTCTCTCTCTCTCTCTCTCTCATTGTTGTCTCTCACCTCTTTTTAAATAGTTTTTTTTTATTGTCTCTCACCTCTTTTGGGTTATATTATTTTATTGTGTAGATATATTATTTTAATATAGGAAAATAAAAACTAAGACGTTGGGTATTAGGTATATTGTAAAGTGGGATGATATAATAAATAAAGTAGCTTTTTAAATGGTAAAATATAATATTTTTTGCAATCTTGAATGCTAATGCTCGAAGATATTGATTATTGATTGTTCATTTTGAGTAATGATTATTACATGTGTATATAGTATACATGCTATTTGTAATACAACAAGGCAAATGTTAAAATAATGTGGGTCATATTTAATAAAAAAAATTGGATAAATGGGAGAAATTGTATAAAGTTGACCCTAAAACTTATAAAGTTAACAAAATGAAATAAAGCTAAGTGGCTGACAAAATTTTGATATAAAGTGGTAAATCCTAACATAAAGTGGTGTGTTAACGAGCACTTTATGGTGCCCATTAACACAAGCCATATAACAATAACTAACCATTTATTTTGGTGTTTGGGCAGGCCAAGACTGAAGAGTGGGTTCAATCCACAAAGGACACAGCCAATGTGGCCAAAGACAAGACAACTAGTGTAGCTCAATCTGCTAAAGATAGGACAGCCAATGCAGCTCAATCAACTCAAGAGTCTGCCCAACATGGAAAGGATCAAAGTGCTGGTTTTCTCCAGCAGGTTCTCCCTCATTTTATTTTATTTTTCAAGGGATGTTACCAAATTCAATAGTTTCTAGAGTCTAGACAAATAAAAATCCTCTAATATATCTTCTTATAATAAAGTAATCAAAGTTAAAAAATGAAAAAAAAAAAAAAAAAAAAAACCCTTAAACGCATGATTGCTTCAATTAATAGAGTATAAAGTGAATCATCAAAACTACGATAGAGTTTAGAAAATTTACATTCATTCGGAGTTTTATTAATAACACTTGCACTTCATAAACATATATGGGTTGGTTTGGGTTTTACCCGTTTTAGGTCTTGTAGGGTATCTAAGTTATTTCCTAACAAAGAAAAAAACAAAAACCCACACACATGTTTACACTCAACTATGGACTTTTTTGCATCATATGCTATATCAGAATGAGAGATTTATAATTTATTAGACTTCTAGTTTTAGCTTATATATAGAAATAAATACATTTAAATGTTTATGCCTTGGATTTTAGGAGGATATTCACGGTGCAACATTGTTAATTTGTTCCTGTAACAGACAGGAGAACAGGTGAAGAACATGGCTCAGAACGCTGTAGACAGTGTGAAGAACACAATTGGAATGGCTGAAAATAATGCTAAGAAATGAAAAAAAACACTTATGTGTCTCTTATATTATGATGCTACAATAATGGATTTAGGTTGTTTTTTTTTGTTTGTTTTTTCATCTAGGTTTTTGGTCTTCTTGACTAACAAGGACAAGCAACATCGCTGTTGAAGTGAGAGTTCTTTTAAGAAAACTCCTCTCGGTTGTAATAAAGACATTTGCTTTTCATTATTTAGATTTTTCCCTTTTCATTATAATATAAGATGTAATAAAGGCTTAACAATAATACATATGTAAAGCTGATTTGTTTCACCTTCTTCAATATCTTTATGCATCTTCTCAATATATATGTGTGTGTGTGTGTGCGCGCGCGCGCGTGTAGAATTTCCCATTTTTTGTTAATGTTTCTAAGGATGTATAGCCAATTTGCCATACAAAACTAATTTAAGTGGTATATTCAATGTTTTTATCTTCTTCTTTGTTTAGAGAACTTATTTTCATTAATTTATTATGTTTAAAAAATAATATTGGCTAAAAGAAGGTTGTATTTAGAAAGTAATGGTATGTTTGGTATGGTGTAATAACTCTTGTAATGGAATAAGTTTTTTGGTAAACCAGAGACTATATTAATTTAAAGCAGTAAAGTTTGGGCAGAGCTTCTTAGGGTACATGCTAATGGCATCAAAGTATAAAAGCATTACAATATTCAAAGGCGGACAAACAAAGCTAGTAAAATCTTCTTGTTGATGTGCCATTCTTAGCCAATATGTCTGCACACTGATTAGCTTCCTAGTAATAGTAATTAACCTTCACCTTTGGAATTGATCCCAAAAGGTACTTGCAGTTTGACATAAGGAGAGTGTGAGCAGTGTTTATATAGGAATTGCATGTCCATGAGATCAATGGGATATTATAATGTCGAACCAGTCTAATCCTCCATAGATCTAAAAATTTTATAATATATATTGGTATAATTTATTTATTTATTGTTAATCAATTGTAATGTAAAATTACTGATGACAATTGTTAGTTATTATGAGTTAGGTTGGCTAATTCCTATGTCAACAAGTGTTTAAGAAGATTGTATTCAAATAACTTGGTTATGTATAAGTGGAGTCAAGAAATAGCTTGGAGAGATCAAGTTTCAAAAGTCTTGCTTGAGTAATTTTATTCTCACTCAAGCAAATTCAAAATACAAAATTTGCTCGACCTTTGCTTAAGCAATATAATGATTAGGAGTGTCCACAAACTGGGTTTGGTCGGATTGCCCACCAACCTGCATGCAACTGGTGCAACATGAGTTCAACAGTAAAATTTCTAGTAAATTGAGAGTAAACATGAATGCTGATTAAACAAGAGAAAATTATGAGAACAAATTTCTTTTAGACTTGTTGACGATTAAGAATTAGACTAATGAAGAGGCTGTGCTCATACCCTTTCAAGTGTTCACATGGGGAACAAAGGTATGTTAATCTCATACATGTGGTGTCTCCATGAACTTACTAATGAGTATAGCTAAACTATACTCATGCCTTCCAAACCATAGAGCTCAACAAACCCAATGAAAGTACATGAGTTTGGTTTATGATTTTGAAATTTGAAGAGACAAGCTATTTTGGTTTGACATAAATGTTGGATTTTCTTTAGAAACCAAGTAGATTTAGTTATTGTCCACCCCATATCATATTTTTGTAACGTTAATTATTGTTGCACACACTGAGTATATTTTTGTAACGTTAATTATTGTTGCACACACTGAGTTATACACTGCCGTACACACTAAGCTGAGTTCGTGTTTTCAAAACACAATTTCATTTTTGTGTCCTGTACACACGGTCTACAACTATCACAACTCTTTACATCAACTAAAGCTATTGGTTATGAGGCCCACCCCATAGAGAGAAAGTATTGACCATATGAAGTATAAAGTATGAACCCTACTAGTGTAGTAAAGAGCAAAAAATTATTAAGCTCATTTTAAGGTAAGGAAAATATGGGTTACAAAGTTTGATCTGATTCGTGAAATCTGTGTAGCCCATTTGATTTGAAAAGTGACCCATTTGCATGACAAGAAGTAGAGTAAAACACCAACTCGTAATCGTTTAGACAATTAATTGGGCTCTTCGCAGGGGCGGAGCCACATAGTGGCTTGAGGGGGCTGAGGCCCCTGCAAAAAAAAAAAAAAAAAAAAAATTCCCATTAGACTAGGAAGAAAAAATAAATTGGCCCCCCCAACATGAACTAGCCGGCCTCCCTACCCATTTCTCACCCATTTTCCCAGCCCCCAATTAAAAATTAGGAACACCTCAAATTAAAAAAAAAAATATAAATATATATATATATATATATATCTGTTCTACTTTCAAGCAAAAAAAGAAAAAGAAAAAAGCCCAAAGCAAATTTGAACTAAAATCCGAAAAAAAAAAAAATGTAACAGAGCCCACGGCAAGCCCAAGCTCGCTCACGGCAAGCCCACGCATTCTCAACCCAAAAAAGAAAAGAAAAAAAAAAAAACCAGTACAAAGCATCACGTCGCTGGCAGTGGCAGAGAAATCAAACCCCAATACTAAAGCACATCAAACTCCAGCAAACCAAAACGCAAAACAGAGGTGTTTATCAAAAAAAAAAAAAAAACCCCAATACACAAACCAAAACCAAACCCCAGGTCCCCAGTAAACCAAACCCAGTAACCCACAGTCACGTCGCCGTCGTCGTCGCCGCAGCAAGCTCGTCGTCGTTGTTGCTCGCCTGGTCGCTGCTCATCGCAGATCGTAGAACGTAGATCAGAGATCGGAGATCGTAGAGTTCTCTGCCTCTGCTCCGGTGCTTGGTGCGACGGTGCTCCCTCGCCCCTCCCTCAAGGTATTTCTCACTTTTTCTCTCTGACTCTCTCAGTCTCTCTCTCTCTCTTTATCTTACTGAAAATTTGAAACCCACTTTTTCGCAGATCGTAGCGGTCAGTGCCTCATCGAAGATCGTAGATCATGCTGCCTCTGCTCTGGTGCAGCGGTGCTTATTGGCAGTTGCTCCCTCCACTCCAGCCTCCGGCAGTCCGACCCTCCCTCAAGGTTTTTCTCTCTAACTCTCTCTCAGTCTCTCTCTCTTTATCTCACTGAAGGAAAAAAAATGAAATGAATATTTATGAAAGTCTCTTTATTCTTTATCTAAGCCTATCTGATGATTCTGATCTCACATCTCAGTAAGTGTCTCTCTCTCTTTTGAATTGTGACTCTCTGATTGGCTGGTTTTGCTTTTTGCCTGTTTTAGTGTTTTTGTCTTTTTGAATTTGGCATTATCTTATCCCTTTTTGTTGTTGGTCAGTGACTCAGTGTGTTGGTGTTTGCCTGTTTGGTGAAATATTAATTGTCATTTAGTGTGACGTGTGTTATGATTTGTGATTGGCATTGCGAAATTTTCTGATTGCAGCTAGCTATTGTGATTGGGGCGCATTTTGTGCTTGTCTGTTGGCTGTTGAGTGGGGTGGGGAAGGGGTAGATGGGCTATGGGCACATGGGGCCAAGTGTAGCATAATAATTAAAGCAATGTAATTAAATTAACCAATATATAATAAAAGCTATATAATTAAAGTTATAGTGAAAATTAAATTAAAGCTAAACAATAATAATTAAACCTATATAATTAAATTAACCAATATATTATAAAAGACAAATTAATTAAATTGTTTTTGTTTTTGTTTGAGGGGTTATTATTAATTAAAGTTGTATTAAAAATAGGCTGACTGTTTAAATTACAGTGAAAATTTTGTTTTTTTCTTGAGTATGAATAACATTCATATAACTAAGTAAAAATTTCTAATTAAAATTTTAAAAAAAAAAAAATTCTTTTCAGGTTAATTTTTGAGTCATATTCTTAAAACTAAAAGAATTATGATCAAACAAAAAACAATTGATGCATTCTTTAAGAAAAAAGATGCTAGCAATTCAGAAATTAGGACACCTATGGTTGTAGAAACAAATCTTAATACTTTAATACCTGATGAATACCCCTCCAAATGTCGAAAACTTCAATTTGAAGAGATAGATCGTGATCCAGGATCACGTAAACAAATATGTGAATTTCCTATCAACTAACAAAATGAAATCCGACGAGCTTATCTCAAAAAAGGTCCATATCAACCTGAAAATATAGACTATCCATACAGTGATGATACTCATCGTCGTTGATTTCAACTTTCATGGTTTGGCTCACATAAGGATTGGTTGGAATACTCACCTTCAATGAATGCGATATATTGTCTACCTTGCTACCTTTTTAGTAAGAAACCAATAGGTCGTCCCAGATCAGATGTATTCATTTCACGAGATTTTAATAATTGGAAAAAGGTGAAAGATGGAATGAATTGTCCTTTAATTCGTCATGAAGGGAAAGAACCAAACTCCTCACATAAAATTGCTATGAAATGTTGCGAGGATTTAAAGAATCATTCACGGCATATTGACAAGCTGATTGAGAAACAAAGTCAAAAGAATTAGAGAATAATCGGTTACGGCTCAAAACCTCAATAGAGTGTGCTCGATGGCTAGCATTCCAAGCTTGTGCTTTTAGAGGTCATGATGAAAGCCTTGATTCAAAAAATAGAGGTAATTTTATTAAATTGATAAAATTCACATCAACTTTAAATGACAAAGTAGCTAGTGTTGTCTTGGAAAATGCACCAGGAAATGTCAAATATACATCACCCACAATTCAAAAGGAGATTTTGCATATTCTTGCTAGTAATGTGCGAAATGCTATTCGTGAAGAAATTCGGGATGCAAAATTTTGCATTCTTGTTGATGAAGCTCGGGATGAGTCGAAGAGAGAGCAAATGGCCATAATTTTGAGGTTTGTTGATAAAGAAGGTTTCATTAAAAAGCGTTTCTTTCATGTTGTGCATGTTAGAGACACTACTGCATTGACTTTAAAGAATGAGATATGTGCTGTCCTTTCTCATTACAACCTCCACATTGAAAATATTCGAGGTCAAGGATATGATGGGGCTAGTAACATGCGTGGTGAATGGAATGGATTACAAGCTCTTTTTCTTAAAGAGTGCCCATATGCTTATTATGTACACTGTATGGCTCATAGGTTGCAATTAGCTCTAATTACAGCATCTAGAGAAGTAAAAGATGTTCATAAGTTCTTTGATCATTTGGTTAATATTATCAATATTGTTGTTGGTTCTAGTAAGCGTAATGATGAATTGCAACATGCTCAAGCAGAACAAGTTAAGAATATGATTGCTTCTAATGAAATTGAGACTGGAAGAGGTGCAAACCAGATTGGTACTTTGCA
Source organism: Quercus ilex subsp. ballota (assembly GCA_032727855.1). Taxonomy (NCBI): domain Eukaryota; kingdom Viridiplantae; phylum Streptophyta; class Magnoliopsida; order Fagales; family Fagaceae; genus Quercus; species Quercus ilex. The sequence continues at coordinate 22,331,486 of CM064913.1, read as the reverse complement.
ACGAGCTGGAAATACTAGGTGGGGATCTCATTTTCAATCTATTTGTAGTTTGATTAATATGTTTAATGCTACTTGCAAAGTTATCAACACTATCTCTGAGGAAGGGGCTAACTATAAACAACGCGGTGATGCCGAGGGAGCTTACCAGGTATTAACATCATTTGAATTTATTTTAATCTTGCATTTGATGAAAGAGATAATGGGAATTACTAATGTTCTTTGTCAAGTTTTGCAACAACGTTCTCAAGACCTTTTAAATGCCATGCATTTAGTTTCAACTACAAAGTCACTTATTCAAAAGTTGAGAGATGATGGATGGGAGCCTTTACTTGCTAGTGTTATAGCATTTTGTGAGCAATATGAAATTGATATTCCTGATATGAATGCTCGTTACACTAAAGGTCGAGGTAGATATCGTTGTCAAGATGACGATTTAACAATGGAACATCATTTTAGAATTTCCATATTTACAGTTGCAATAGACTTTCAATTGCAAGAATTGAAAAGTAGATTTTGTGAGCTAACAATGGAACTTGTCATTCTTAGTTCAGCTTTAAATCCCAAGGATGCTTTTAGATTATTCAAAATTGTTCATATATGCAATTTAGTTAAGAAATATTATCCTCAAGATTTTACTGAACATGAACAAGAACTTTTGGAGTCTCAATTGCAACATTATGAGCTTGATGTGATAAAACATCCAGATTTTCAGAATATGAGTACAATTTCCGAGCTATGTAGGGGATTAAAAATTTCAAGAAAGTCTAATATCTATTTTTTGATTGATAGACTTATTCGTCTTGTGTTGACTCTTCCAGTTTCTACAGCAACTACAGAACGAGCTTTCTCAGCTATGAAGTTGTTAAAAACAAGACTTCGCAATAGAATGGAGGATGAGTTTTTGGCAGATAATATAATAGTTTATATAGAGAAGGAAATTGTAGGGAATTTCACTATAGAGATGATAATGGATGAATTTTATTCCATGAAAAATCGTCGTCAGGCATGATTTGATCCGGTTGATGACCCGATTTGACTTGAATAATGTTGCATGGTTTTTAATGGGAGATTTACTGAGGCTTAGTCCATGGAGCGGAGGCTTGGGCAGACAAAAATTTTTTGGCCCGTTTTGTAGCCCATTGTGAATCCTGTGCGCAGGATATAAAAGCCTTTTTTTTGTGATTAGGATTTTGTCTTCTTGTTGTTTTTTAGAAAGAAAAATACTGTAGCCGCACATTGTAATTTTCTTTGATAATAATGAAATCCCTGCAACTCCGTGGACGTAGGCAAATTGCCGAACTACGTAAATACTGTCTTGTGCGTGTGATTGTTTCTCTTTTGGCATTTTGTTTTCGCTATTTTTTTGTTTCTCACAGGTTTGGAATTTCGGTTGAATTCCCAACATATTCAAGTATATGATGATATATGAAAGTTAATAATTTTGTATCCAATAGACTTAAGAATTATATTTAGTATAATTATGTTACAACCCGGCCCCCCCATGTATTTATTCCTGGCTACGCCCCTGGCTCTTCGCCTTAGGCCTTGCACATGTTTGGGCCAATATTTATGTTATGTGAGATTTGTATTTATTGACAAAATGAGAGGTGCCACGTGGCTAATAAAAAGCCTTTGACCTTCAACATTTCAATTTTTTTTCTTCTCAAATTGGAATCCTAACTTTTGTCTCAATTCTAATGTAGCAAATGGGTGAGTGATTCTCTATCAATTTTACATGTACTTACTAATTTTTCTCTACCACTATCATATCAAAATTGTGGTAAAAATTATGTCACAAAAGTTGTCTCCACAGGTTTTTTATCTATTTTTTTCCTTCCTCTGTTCTAATTAATACCATTGCTTCCAATTAGTCGTGGTTTTTATTCCTTTTCGGTATTAGTGGTTCAACACTTGGCGATCGAAAGTCCTGTTTCAGAGGCCCATATCCAGTTGACAATTTCAGCCACCCAATGCCTATTTCAAAGCAGAAATACTAGCTTGCTTCTTACATCAACAAACACGTACTTATGTATAGCATAATTCTTGACTTCCATGTGTCACTTCTCTATGGACCCTAACTGCTATAAATACTTCAAAAAACAAGGCAGGATAACATTGAGATCAAGAAATTTAAAAAGTTGAAAACTTGGTTATATTACATTTTCTGAGCAAAGATGGCCAATGCGAAGCAAAATTACAAATCAGGTCAAGCCTATGGACAGGGCCAGGTAGGAAAATTTTCCAATGGGGATTAAGTTATATTCTTTTAATTAACCATTTTTTTTTATGGGACTTTTATAATTTAACCATGTCAGCACTTAGCACCATATTTGTAAGAGCATTAGTATTAGGAGTTGTAAAACTCCCGATATGCAATTTTATACCATCAAACCACAAAATCAAAAGCATTACCTGGGATGTTATTTTAAAAAAAATTTGCAACCAAACTAAAGCAATATTTTGCAACCAAAAGATGGTATTTTTTTTAAAAATAGTTTTTTATTGTCTCTCACATATTTTATATTATTTCTAATTCTTCTAATCTCTCTCTCTCTCTCTCTCTCATTATTGTCTCTCACCTCTTTTTAAATAGTTTTTTTATTGTCTCTCACCTCTTTTGGGTTATATTATTTTATTGTGTAGATATATTATTTTAATATAGGAAAATAAAAACTAGGACGTTGGGTATTAGGTATATTGTAAAGTGGGATGATATAATAAATAAAGTAGCTTTTTAAATGGTAAAATATAATATTTTTTGCAATTCTGAATGCTAATGCTTGAAGATATTGATTATTGACCGTTCATTTTGAATAATGATTATTATATGTGTATATAGTATACATGCTATTTGTAATACAACAAGGCAAATGTTAAAATAATGTGGGTCATATTTAATTAAAAAAAATTGGATAACTTGGAGAAATTGTATAAAGTTGACTCTAAAACTTATAAAGTTAACATAAAGCTAAGTGGTTGACAAAATTTTGATATAAAGTGGTAAATTCTAACACAAAGTGGTGTGTTAACGAGCACTTTATGGTGCCCATTAACACAAGCCATGTAACAATAACTAACAATTTATTTTGGTGTTTGGGTAGGCCAATACTGAAGAGTGGGTTCAATCCACAAAGGACACAGCCAATGTAGCCAAAGACAGGACAGCTAGTGTAGCTCAATCTGCTAAAGATAGGACAGCTAGTGCAGCTCAATCAGCTCAGGAGTTTGCCCAACATGGAAAGGATCAAAGTGCCGGTTTCCTCCAGCAGGTTCCCTCTCATTTTATTTTATTTTTCAAGGGATGTTACCAAATTCAATAGTCTCTAGAATCTAGACAAATAAAAATCCTCAATATATCTACTTATAATAAAGTAATCAAAGTTAATAAAAAAAAAAAAAACTCAAACGCATGATTGCTTCAATTAATTGAGTCTAAGTGGATTATCAAAACTACGATAGAGTTTATAAATTTACATCCATCTGGAGTTTTATTAATAGCATTTGCACTTCATAAACATATATGGGTTGGTTTGGGTTTTACCCGTTTTAGGACTTGTAGGGTATCTAAGTTATTTCCTAACAAATAAAAAAACAAAAACCCACACACATATGTTTACACTCAACTATGGACTTTTTTGCATCATATGCTATATCAGAATGAGAGATTTATAATTTATAAAACTTCTAGTTTTTGCTTATATATAGAAAAAAAAAATACATTTAAATGTTTATGCCTTGGATTTTAGGAGGATATTCACAGTGTAACATTGTTAATTTGTTCCTGTAACAGACAGGAGAACAGGTGAAGAACATGGCTCAAAACGTTGTAGACAGTGTGAAGAACACGATTGGAATGGCTGAAAATAACGCTAAGAAATGATAGAAAACACTTATGTGTCTCTCATATTATGATGCTACAATAATGGATTTAGGTCGTTTTTTTTTGTTTGTTTTTTCACCTAGGTTTTTGCTCTTCCTGACTATCAAGGACAAGCAACATCGTCGTTGAAGTGAGATTTCTTTTAAGAAAACTCCTCTTGGTTGTAATAAAGACATTTGCTTTTCATTATTTAGATTTTTCTCTTTTCATTATAATATGAGATGTAATAAAGGCTTAACAATAATACATATGTAAAGCTAATTTGTTTCACCTTCTTCAATATATTTATGCATCTTCTCAATATATGTGTGTGTAGAATTTCCCATTTTTTTGTTAATGTTTCTAAGGATGTATAGCCAATTTGCCATACATAACCAATTTAAGTGGTATATTCAATGTTTTTATCTTCTTCTTTGTTTAGAGAACTTATTTTCTTTAATTTATTATGTTTAAAAAATAATATTGGCTAAAAAAATGTTGTATTTAGAAAGTAATGGTATGTTTGGTATGGTGTAATAACTCTTGTAATGGAATAACGTTTTTGGTAAACTAGAGACTATTTTAATTTAAAGCAATAAAGTTTGGGCAGAGCTTCTTAGGGTACATGCTAATAGCATCAAAGTATAAAAAGCATTACAATGTCCGAAGGCGGACAAACAAAGCTAGTAATATCTTCTTGTTGATGCGCCATTCTTAGCCAATATGTCTGCACACTGATTAGCTTCCTAGTAACAGTAATTAACCTTCACCTTTGGAATTGATCCCAAAAGGTACTTGCAATTTGACATAAGGAGAGTGTGAGCAGTGTTTATATAGGAATTGCATGTCCATGAGATTAATGGGATATCATAATGTTGGACCAGTCTAATCCTCCATAGATCTAAAAATTTTATAATATATATTGGTATAATTTATTTATTTATTATTAATCAATTGCAATGTAAAATTATTGATGACAATTGTTAGTTATTATGAGTTAGGTTGGCTAATTCCTATGTCAACAAGTGTTTAAGAAGATTGTATTTAAATAAATTGGTTATATATAAGTTGAGTCAAGAAATGGCTTGGAGAGATCAAGTTTCAAAAGACTTGCTTAGGTAATTTTATTCTCACTTGAGCAAACTCAAAATACAAAGTTTGCTCGACCTTTGCTTAAGCAATATAATGATTAGGAGGTGTCACATGTTTGGTCCAATTTTTATGTTATGTGAGATTTGTATTTATTGACAAAATGGGAGGTGTCACATGGCTAAAAAAAGGCCTTTGACCTTCAACATTTCAATTTTTTTTCTTTTCAAACTAGAATCATAACTTTTGTCTCAATTATAATGTAGCAAATGGATGAGTGATTGTCTATCATTTTTACATGTGCTTACTAATTTTTCTCTACCCCTATCATATCAAAATTGTGGTAAAAATTATGACCCAAAAGTTGTCTCCACAGGTTTTTTATCTATCTTTTTCCTCCCTCCGTTCTAATTAATACCATTGCTTCCAATTAGTCATGGTTTTGGTTCTTTTTCGGGGGCATTTATAGCAGTGGAGCTAAAAATTTAGTTATTTGACACCACAAAAAGTTACTTTATCTATTTTTCCTACTCACTTTACAAAACATTCAGCAGCAGTGGATTTATTTTAGCTTTCATCACAATAAAATAATATAAACATTACAATAAAATAATATATCTACTACAATAAAATAATATATCCACTATAATAAACAACAATCACAACCATTGCAACCGCTACTGCTGCCACTACTGCCGCCCCCATGACTGCCGCCGCCGACTCTTCCATCGCCACCGCCACTGCTGCCGCCACATGATTGTAAATAATCGTTTAGTGGTCACAAATAATTTTTTAACCCCAAATTATACTTATACATTTTTTTTTTACTAAAACAATTTCTCAATGATCATGATTCATGATAGCAAATAATCACCTAGTTTAACAATAATATTTTGTTTTAACCCCAAATTATATATATACAAATTTATCTTCTTCTTTTTTGATAAATAAACACACACAAAAGAGAGGGAAAATTGTTATAACTCAAAGGCTCAGCACAACTTCTCCGCTCAAAAGTCATGATAATTGAGTTGAGTATATTAAAAAAAAAAAAAAAAAAAGTCTAAAACGCCACTATTTAAAAAATAAAGAAAGCTAGGCACAAGTTCCTTAAATGGTTTAAAAATAAAAGTTTAAAACCACACAGTATTATTAAAGTATATTATATTATAATAAAATATAAATCTTGGCAGACATTTCTTCTTCAAAATCAAGTTGCAGACGTTTCTATCGAAAAGAAAAAAAATAAAGAAAGCCAGGTAGCAAAGACCACAGATCGGAGCTGCTGGTTTGGGCAGCCGATGTTAGCCCAGTGCTTTGTGCAGATCAGCTCCCAAAGCCATTCTTCTTGTTCATGATTCTCAACTAACCCACGTTTCTTCATCTTTGTTGGGAAAAATTGAGAAAGATAACAAAGACTGACACTTATAGATGAATTTGGTGGTAAAGGGGTATCTGATGAGAAGAGAAAATAACGAAAGAGAAAAAAAAAATAGAAGGAAAAAAAGAAGAAAGAAGAGAAGCCGGAGAGAGAGAGAAAGAAGAGAGAAAATGATTTTTTAATGAGAAAAGAGTGAAAAGTTTAATAAATATTATTATTATTTTTTAGCTTTTTGTTACAGGGTACAGTCATAAATAGCTGTGCACAGTAGTAAAAAGCTAAAAATTTTTATCTATAATATCACTATTGTAGTACGCATTTTTATGTTTTAGTGAAGCTAAAATAACTATTTAATTTCACTGCTGCTAATGCTGGTTCAAATCCAAAGTCCTTTCTTAGAGGCCCATATCCAGTTGACAATTTCAGCCACCCAATGCCTATTTCAAAGCAGAAATACAAGCATGCTCCTTCCATCAATAAACACGTACTTATGTATAGCATAATTCCTGACTTCCATGTGTCACTTCTCTATGGACCTCTAATTGCTATAAATACTTCAGAAAACAAGGCAGAATAACATTGAGATCCAGAAATTGAAAAAGTTGAAAACTTGGTTATATAACATTTTCTGAGCAAAGATGGCCAGCGAAAAGCAAATTTACAAATCAGGTCAAGCCCATGGACAAGGCCAGGTAGGAAAATTTTCCAATGGGGATTAAGTTATATTCTTTTAATTAACCATGTTTTTTTTTATATGGGACTTTTATAATTTAACCATGTCAGCACTTAGCACCATATTTGTAAGAGCATTAGTTTTAGGAGTTGTAAAACTCCCAATATGCAATTTTATACCATCAAACCACAAAATCAAAAGCATTACTTGGGATGTTATTTTTAAAAAAATTTGCAACCAAGCTACAACAATATTTTGCAACCAAGCAGTAGCAAATGATATTTTTTTTTTAAAATAGTTTTTTATTGTCTCTCACATATTTTATATTAATTCTAATTCTTCTAATCTCTCTCTCTCTCTCTCTCTCTCTCTCTCTCTCTCATTATTGTTTCTCACCTCTTTTTAAATAGTTTTTTTTTTATTGTCTCTCACATCTTAAAACTAGGACGTTGGGTATTAGGTATATTGTAAAGTGGGATGATATAATAAATAAAGTAGCTTTTTAAATAGTAAAATCTAATATTTTTTGCAATACTGAATGCTAATGCTCGAAGATATTGATTATTGACCATTCATTTTGAGTAATGATTATTATATGTGTATATAGTATACATGCTATTTGTAATACAACAAGGCAAATGTTAAAATAATGTGAGTCATATTTAATAAAAAAAATGGGATAAATGGGAGAAATTGTATAAAATTGACCCTAAAACTTATAAAGTTAACAAAATGACATAAAGCTAAGTGGCTGACAAAATTTTGACATAAAGTGGTGTGTTAACGGGCACTTTAACATGCCCATTAACACAACCCATATAACAATAACTAACCATTTATTTTTGTGTTTGGGCAGGTCAAGACTGAAGAGTGGGTTCAATCCACAAAGGACACAGCCAATGCAGCCAAAGACAGGACAGCTAGTGCAGCTCAATCAGCTCAGGAGTCTGCCCAACATGGAAAGGATCAAAGTGCCGGCTTCCTCCAGCAGGTTCTCCCTTATTTTATTTTATTTTTCAAGGGATGTTACCAAATTCAATAGTCTCTAGACAAATACAAATCTTCTAATATATCTTCTTATAATAAAGTAATCAAAGTTAAAAAATGAAAAAAAAAAACTCAAACGCATGATTGCTTCAATTAATTGAGTATAAAGTGGATCATCAAAACTACAATAGAGTTTAGAAAATTTACATTCATTTGAAGTTTTATTAATAACATTTGCACTTCATAAACATATATGGGTTGGTTTGGGTTTTACCCGTTTTAGGTCTTGTTGGGTATCTGAGTTATTTCCTAACAAAGAAAAAAAAAAAACAAAAACCCACACACACATGTTTACACTCAACTATGGACTTTTTTGCATCATATGCTATATCAGAATGAGAGATTTATAATTTATTAGACTTCTAGTTTTAGCTTATATATAGAAAAAAAATACATTTAAATGTTTATGCCTTGGATTTTAGGAGGATATTCACGGTACAACATTGTTAATTTGTTCCTGTAACAGACAGGAGAACAGGTGAAGAACATGGCTTAGAACGCTGTAGACAGTGTGAAGAACACGATTGGAATGGCTGAAAATAACGCTAAGAAATAAAGAAAACACTTATTTGTCTCTCATATTATGATGCTACATTAATGGATTTAGGCAGTTTTTTTGTTGGTTTTTTCACCTAGGTTTTTGCTCTTCCTGACTAACAGGGACAAGCAACATCGCTATTGAAGTGAGATTTCTTTTAAGAAAACTCCTCTCGATTGTAATAAAGACATTTGCTTTTCATTATTTAGATTTTTCCCTTTTCATTATAATATGAGATGTAATAAAGGCTTAACAATAATACATATGTAAAGTTGATTTGTTTCACCTTCTTCAATATCTTTATGCATCTTCTCAATATATACATACACACACACACACACACACACACACACACACATATATATATATATCTTTATGTAGAATTTCCCATTTTTTGTTAATGTTTCTAAGGATGTATAGCCAATTTGCCATACAGAACCAATTTAAGTGGTATATTTCTGTTAGGTTTTAGACCCCTGTAAACTAGATTTTTTAGCCTAATTAATTAATCAAGTGAATAATTGGGTTTGTTATTCAGATCTAGGTTAAAACAATAAAGTCATATCATGTAAAGCAGCGGAAAATAAAGAATACAATAATATGATCACCCAGGAAAATCAAACTGGTAAAAAACCTGGGGAAGATTTAACTTAGCTATCCTCAAGGTAAAAAGCAAATCCACTATAGAGAATCGAAGTTTACAATAAGATTTAGACCACTAACATCCTATTGCTACCATATGTAAAACTTACTGACACGACCATGTGCAAGTTCCGAATCCACAGACTCGTTTTTTATTGGGCTTCAAACGGTTAAGTTATGGACTTTTTATGTTTGCTGATTTTTTGCTGATATGCGACTTTCGATCGATTGAGTACCAATCGAGTACCAATTGAACGACTTTCGATCGATCGAGTACCAATCGAATGAAACAGATTGTAACTCATTTTTTTTCATCCTGAACTTGAGTTTTTTGTCTTGGACTTGAAAGTACACTATTCTAAATTAATGAGACTTACTTTTTGTCATGGTTTGCCAACATTACAAACTCAAAACCTAACAATTTCAATGTTTTTATCTTCTTCTTTGTTTAGAGAACTTATTTTCGTTAATTTATTATGTTAAAAAAATAATTTTGGATAAAAGAAGGTTGTATTTAGAAAGTAATGGTATGTTTGGTATGGTGTAATAACTCTTGTAATTGAATAAGTTTTTTGGTAAACCAGAGACTATATTAATTTAAAGCAATAAAGTTTGGGTAGAGCTTCTTACGATACATGCTAATGACATCAAAGTATAAAAGCATTACAACAACCGAAGGCAGACAAACAAAGCTAGTAAAATCTTCTTGTTGATATGCCCCCATTCTTATCTAATATGTCTGCACACTGATTAGCTTCCTAATAACAGTAAGGCGAAACTATAATATTGGTCCCTCAAGTTTACTCTGTATGTGCAATTAGTCCCTCAAGTTTCAACTAAGCACAATTGGTCTCTTAAGTTTAAAAAATGAGTTGTATCAGTCTTTTTACTAACTTCTGTTAATAATGTTACTTACATGACTAATAGAACAATGACTTAACATTTTTTTAAATGGCATGACATTTTTAAATTAAAAAATTACAATATCTAATTTTCGCGTAAGATTTTAGTGACCCGGTTGAAATCAAATTTTGAATTATAACCCGGTTACAAATTAAACCCATTCTAATTTTCGTTTCACACAAACGCACGACGGCGCCAGAGAGAGAAAAGGGACAAACCCTAGCCGCCGGTGGTGGAGACCCAAAGCCTTAGCCTCCCTCTGACCCGCCGCCAGTGGAGACCCAAGCCCTAGCCGTCGCCGGCAACAGCCACTGACCCGCGTCCCTGCTTCTCTCGCATAACCACTGACCTGCCTCCATCCTCCCCTCGCACAACCACTGACCCGCCTCCCTTCTCCCCTCTCAGGTATTGCACTTTTTCCTATGGTATCTCACCTCAATTTGGGTCCATGTAAGATTTAGATCCAAAGTTTTTGGGATAATTTGTATCATAGTTTGGTGACCATAAGATTCGGACTTGGTGAATTTAACAACAACAACGTTGTTAGTGCTCCAATAGATTTAGATAGATTAAAGTCAAAACAAATGAAAGGATTGGTTTTTTTTTTACTAGTTTTACTACTGGTTGTCATAGTCCTCTTATGTTTCTTTTCTTTTAGTAAGTGTTTATTTTATTTTTAAATTTTTTATGGAAATTTTTTTTTTTTGATCTTGGTTTGGCTATGTGAGGCCTGTTCCTTATGTTATCTCTGGCGTTGTTTCTTTGAGTCAAGAGTTGAATGAACCTGTGCTTTCATTCCATAAGTCTTCAGCTGAAAGTTGAATGAATGACTTAGCAAAATCAATGTCTTTATTTTCCACAAACCAGTTCAGGCTTCTTAGAGTACACCCTCACGGTCATATCCTGGTAAAATGCAGGCAGCAAGTGCATGATGCGATCATCTTGGATTGAGAATACCTCATCACTGTCATAATCCTGAAACAATCAAGCTGCTAATTCTCACAATGTGCAAGTAATATTATGTCCTCTAAAAAAACTGTTCATGAATTATTAGTCAAACCAATTCAGCTTCAAGAAGGATTAATATTTAAAAGCAGTGCCTTTAAATTTGTTATTTGTGTTAAAAATTGTATATTTGTTATTTTTGTATGATTATCCAAATGTTACCAGTTGTGAATGTTAACACAGGTTTGGCATTGAATTCTCTACTTTTATTTAGATATTGCCAACTTGATCTAGATGTTCTGATATGATATATTACTTTGGATTATTGAAGATTTGTCATTTTCTACCATGAATATCTTCCCTTATTGTTTTGTTGATTGTTGTCATAGAATGTTCACCGACTCCTGTAGGAGGCTAAGGATCATGAAGGGCTCAGAGGCAATTGGACTAGGTATGTGTTATCATAATATATTCAATGTGATAATTTGTCAGCGTAATATATAGTGTGATTGAACATCATGGACTTGTTGTCAGCGTAATCGTCGATTTTTGTCTCTGTAGTGAAAATGTACATTCAAAATGATCGAAGAAATATGCTTTGATTGCAGCTCCAGGGGCCATGGAGAAGTGTAAGAACCGTAACGAAAGTGGAAGTATCAACAAAGACCAAAGGGAGGTGTTTCCTAGGTATCAAAAGCTTTGAAAGAATTTGAAGTTCGGTATTCTATTTTAGAAACCTCTATTTGTTTTTGATATGTATTAGCTTTTGTGTAGTTAAGAGACTGGAAAATTTTCATGTAAGGTAGAAGATTTTAACTAGAGACATGGATTATTATATAATTTCTTTTGTTTTTATATATGTATCTCTGAACTCAAAAGTGATGTGTAAATGGATTGCTTGATATTTGTAATTTCACTGACTTTTTATGGAAAATTAGAGATACTAAAAATTTTAGTACCCTTATCACAACGAAAATTTCAGAAAATTATGCAAATTGAACTTACCAGTTTCAGCTCTCTTTGGTATTCAAGAATCCTTTCTTTGGTGACATTTTTCAGCATTGTAACTAAAAATCCCTACTTTACAGCAGAGGTGGAATCTAAGAGAATTGTGAAACTCTAAAATAGAGGTACAACGTGTAAAACCCCAAATTTGTTGATTAAAGCAAAGTTCAATAAAACTCTGCATTCTTTGAAATATGAGACCATCAAAGTATAAATCTCAGTCAAGACAATAATGATTTCACTGCAGTTTTGTACCAAATTGGATTGGGTATATTTGAAATCTGATTGCCACAGTTTTGTCCAATATGCTCTTCCATACAAGAGTCTTGCAAATTAAACCATTCCAAGGCATAACAATATATCTAAACAACTGATCAATTTTAAATGAAAGACTAGCCAACTGCATAATTTGACAAGGTTTCTAATAAAAATCATATTAAATTGCACCTATTAACATGTTCAAAATAGTAACATTAAATAACCTATTCTTCAAATTGTTCCAAATAGTAGTTATCCATGAACTATTTCAAACAATAACAAAAAAAAATATCTAAGTGTTCCATCCACTTCAAAATACACATTTATTTCTGTTGAGGCTCATTTTCGACAAAGCCTAGCAAGACAAAGGGCCCAAAATCATGGGCAGACCAAAGGAAACAGCAGAGAAAAGTCATGGCAGGAATGAATGGTTCACGGGTCCATGAGATGAGTCCAGAAGAAAGCAAACGAGCTTGAATAAGCCCGGAAAGAGAAAAGAAACAAACCTATAGGAAATATGAAGAAAAATAAGAATGGGTCATAGTAGGCCCAATGCAATAAAAACAAATAGAGTAACGGGCTAATGGAGAACCCATGAGCCCAAAGGATGAAGTATAGAGTAATTGGGCCGAGGAAGTCCAAAATGAGTTAACAAAAGTCCATGGGTGAAACAAAACTAAAATGGGCCAGGGATGCCCACAAGAAAGAGGGACATTGGAGCCCGCAAGAAATGAAAGAAAGAACCCAGTAAGTATACTGGGTTACTGAGAAGGAAAGCACATGGCAGACCCAAAAGGGCCCAGCAGGATTGAGATAAGCAGCAGGAATAACAATCTAGCATAACAGGGGACGCCAAGCCACAAAGCAAAACACCCATACTAAAGGGAGACCCAATGATCCGACAAAACTCAACCTTCCAAAGAAAGGGACAAGTCATGAACATTGCCCTGCCGGAGATACAATCCACACCAGAAAAGGCCAAAAAGCACACAGCAGGATATGCGCACCCATTCTCAGGCCTCAGCAAATGAATGAAACATTAAGAAGGTAAAGCATGCGTACGACCCAGGCATCACCAGCCTATACTCAGCTACTATGGGAAAGGGTGACGTCATGGGTGAGAGCACGGTCTGGCGGTGGGGGGAGGAGCGGAAACTCATTTTTGTGTTTCTTGCCCAGGCTCTTTCGGTGGGCACAGTCCTGCTGGGATGACATGCCACCCAAAAGAGGCAAGGGTGGGTAAGAACCACTAGGTGCATGCCATGAGAGACCGAGAGAGAGAGAGAGGACACACTGGACGAAGTAGAGAAGGAACCTTCATTGTCTGAAAGCCACATATCAATGGTGGTAGTCAGAACCATTGACTCGATAAGTGGTCAGCAAAAGGCTCCCATATCACACTAGGGCCATTAAAAGGTTAGAACAGTAAAATCGATCACGACAGGCCCTATATAAGGGACCCGTGGCTGTGTGCAAAGAGGGGGGGGGGACGGAGAGAAAAGAGGGAAGAATTCTAAGAAAGAAAACAGAGAGAAAAGATAAGATAAGAAAAACAAAGAACAAAGAAAGAAAGAAAATAGAGCGTTTTATGACAGGCATGCACCTAAATGAGTTAACCCCTTCTCTCCCTCAATAACCTTATCCTCCATTGGAGGAAAATACAACTTATACTCGGGCACTTACCATTTGGGGCTGGCCTCTCAAAGTAATTAATTTCGCCTTTGAAGTTACTTGCGTTGATGGAGCAGTTTTCCCTTCCCTGGTTAGAGTCCCGCGGCAATACTTAGTGTGACAGACTCATTCATTTTACTCTACTAATCCTGCTCTAATCCTTTGTTTAAGTGTTATTCTTTAAAAGCAAGGTCTTTTTAAGTTATTTATCTTGTTTATTACGGCAGAAATAGTAACTGTATTTTCTTTACGTTTTCTATATTATGTCTGCTTGCCATAACCTCTTAACAATGACTTTGCCTATTGTGAGCTTTTAACTTAACTTTGGCAGATGCGGTGTGGTTTGCGTACAAACCGGGTCAAGGTGTGCTCCAATTGGGCCGGTCCTGACTCCTCACACAGAAACAATTCAAGCTTAGTACAGCAGGAATCTGCCCAACATTACAATCCAGGCCCACCTCCTTACAATCTCCAAAAGCACCTTCACTTTTGCACATTTAACCATAACAAATATCGTTCACTTTTGCAGTTGTGCATTCTTATAAAATTCTATAATTCTTCTAGATGTCTCACTTTTAGCAGCCATTGTCTCTACTGATATCCCAAAACTGCACAAGCAAAGGAAACAGTGTAATACTTGATGTACATTATTATAACTCATTTGCATTATACTGGCGTGCATAAGAAACATCTAAGAATATTCCATACTCATAAAAAAGTGAAGCTTGCAGCCTTGCATTCGTCAATCAGTTAGGGGAAAAAAAAGTGCAGACCAAATCACAAATATCAAAGAATATACTGCAATTTTATTCATGATCCAACCCCAAGTCACAACGTGCATTCACATCAATAGTAAAATTTCAAACACACCTAAACTCCAAAAGAACAAAAACAAAAACAAAAAATACCCACAAATCAAATCGACTTAGAAAACGAAATTAACAAGGGAAACGAGAAAAAGAATTAATCTTACCCATTTAACAAATAGAAATAATTGCCTCAGAGCCCTTCATGATCCTTAGCCTCCTACAAGAGTCGGTGAACATTATGTGACAACAATCAACAAAACAGTAAGGGAATATTTAGATATTGACAAATCTTCAATAATCCTAAGTAAGATATCATATCAGAACATCTTGATCAAGTTGGCAATATCTAAATAAAAGTAGAGAATTCAATGCCAAACCTGTGTTAACATTTACAACTGGTAACGTTTGGGCTGTCGCCGGTGGCGGCTAAGGCTTAGGTCTCCACCGGCGGCAGGTCAGAGGGAGGCGGCATCGCGGCAGACATCAATCTCTCTTTCCCCTTTCTCTCTCTGGCACCATCTTGCGTTTGTGTGAAATAGAAGAATGGGTTTAATTTGTAATCGGGTTATAATTTAAAATTTGATTCCAACCGGATCACTAAAATCTTACTTGGAAATTAGATATTGTAATTTTTTTAATTTAAAAATGTCATGTCATTTAAAAAATGCCAAGTCATTGTTCCGTTAGCCATGTAAGTAACATTATTAACGGAAGTTAGTAAAAGGACTGATACAACTCATTTTTTAAACTTGAGAGACCAATTGTGCTCAGTTGAAACTTAAGGGACCAATTGCGCACACAAGGTAAACATAAGGGACTAATATTGTAGTTTCACCTAACAATAATTAACCTTCATCTTTGGAATTGATCCCAAAAGGTACCTGCAGTTTGATATAAGGAGAGTGTGAGCAGTATTAGAAGGAGATTTATAAAAAAAAAAAAATTTTTGGTATAAAAAGAAATCATTTCTCTTCACCCCCTTTTGACATGTTTCCTAAAAGGAAATAAAAAGCGAGAGTGCCAACTTAAAAAGTAAACAAATATCTCTATTTCTCATCCAAGAATGCAAAAATATAGCTCTATTTCTCATACAGGAAAGCAAAGATATCTATCTCGATTCTAATAAAAATAAGACAAAAAAGGGGAGAAAATCCAAAATAAATCTTAAAGATTTTCCCTTGTGACAAGTTAAATTTAGGGTCCGTTTAGATACAGCTGAAAACTGAAAATTGAAAAACACTGTAGCAAATAATTTTTAAATGTGTAAATAGTACCGTGGGACCCATTTTTAATGAAAAAGTTACTGAAAAGTGAAATTTGTGAGTCCATGAACAGTAAAAGTTGTGTGGAAAAGTCACATGTTACGGCTACTGTTCATTGAACAGTAGCCGCAACAGTAATGAATAGTAACAAAATGTGGACTGAAATGCGTGAAAAAAAAAAAAAAGGCAAAACGCAATGCAGACGCAAAACGTGCCAGCCAAACGTTCTCTTAGACTTTTTAATATTATCATTTTAAGCCCTAAACTTTATAAATTAGGACAATCTAACTCCTCCATCTATATTTATTGAAAACTACTAATGGAGAAACCTATTTGATGGGAGAAAATTTTATATTATCTTTTATTACACCTAAATAGTACCATTTTGTCTTGGATGGTTTGTCATTTTCTACATATTAAAGAGGGTAAAACACAACACAGAAACAGGACAGAGTATGGATGAGAGAGAGAGAGAGATGATATGGTAGAGTGGGCAAAATAGTTTCGTTTTGGACGTCTCTTTTAGTGGTTTGTAATAGAAATAGAGAAAGATTAAATTATCATGACTTATAATGTATAAATTAAAAACGACCAAAAATTAAAAAGTAAGAATATAATTTGTCAAAAGGAGGATAGGAGGACAACTATGAAATTATTTTTTGAACTTAAAAAAATAAAGAAAAATATGAATAGCACAAAAACAAAACATGTTGACAAAAAATATTGTTTTCTACCCTAAAATTTGCATGAAGTTTTTTTTTTTTTTTCTAATCCTTAAACTATTCAAAATGGTACATATTTTATTTTTCCATCCATTCTCATTTATTTTATCCTATCTATCTAAATAGGTGTCACTAATTTAAGTATTAGAGAGTTCGACATGGACTATTACATTTGAAAAAAAGGCCAAAAAGAAAGAATACATATAAGACGAGCAAGTAGCACAAAACTATTGGTCACAAGTAGATACAAAAGTTTATTATTATTATTTTTTAAATTTAAGGAAGAAAAAAGAGATTTTTCAAGAGATTTTTAAAATTCAAAGAAAAAATTGTGACATTTGGAAAACAATATTGATAAAAGTTAATAAATGCTTTAAGTACATTGATTTAAGAAATTTTTTATGAGAAAAGAAAAAATTTACTAATTTTTTGACAAAATTTTATATTTTATAGCAAAATTTTTTAAAAATAATTTATTAATAATTGCCACTCATTAATAAAACCCAAGAATATTTTAGCTCGAAATATCTATTATTCTTTTTTTCTTAAAAAAAATCAAATTCCCAAAGTATCTAGGACGACCGTTGGCCACGTGGCTCTTTGGCTCTACACTCTACTTCATTCTCAGAGCTTCCATTCTCACTTACGTGGACGTGCACGATAAGCCCATTTCCACATAAGCAAACCCCACCCCCCCGCCCTTTATTATACAAAATTACACAAACTGCCACTACTACACACTTCCACTTCAAAAACCAAAACAATCACAACCTCACTCTCACCCATTTCTCTCTCACTCTCTCATGGCCACGGCTGCGGCCACGGCCACGCACCTCCGATCCCATCACTGCGTCTCCCCCAAGTTCCCTTATCTCCGAAACCCTAACCTCACTCCTCGATTCTCGTCTCTTTTTCCCAGGAAAGTTAGGGTTCTCACTTTCCGGGAAAAGTTCAGAGGCCGAGACCGAGTGTACTACTCCGTTTGTTGCTTCCGTAAAAACAATTCCGAAATCGAAACAATTTCGGTTGACGAGAACGAGAATGAGCGGCCTCTGTTTGATCTTAATCTTGCCGTCGTTCTTGCCGGTTTCGCATTCGAAGCCTACACTAGCCCCCCTGTAAATGTTTTTTTTTTCTTTTCAAATTGTTTAAGAATTCATATATATATATATATATATTGTTTGAAACAAATAGAAATACGAAGAATGACTAACAAGAGTAAAGAATTACGAGATTGAAAATTTGAGTATTGGATATTGAATTTTGTTTTTTGAAAATTTATTGTTTTAATTTTTCTTAATTTGCTTCAAGAGATACGAGATTGAAAAAATGACTATTGGATTTTGAATTTTGAAAAAAAATGTTTCAGTGCTAGGCGATCGGTAGAAAATTAAGTCCAGAAGCATATTAAACGCTACACTAAAAATTCAACTTAACTAGGCCTTGTACTTAAATTGTATCTGAGTTATATAAAATTGCGCAATTTTTTTTTATTGGAATACAGATAACATATTGGAATACATATAACATAATGCAAGAGAAAAAAAAAGGTTAAAAATTTACTTATTATTGGCTTTCTTGGGAAATTAGTTAGTAGAGAATTAGTTAAAGAAGTGTTTGGTTTTGATCAATTCTGGTGCGATCTTATGTGTTGATTTTAATTTTTGTTCAGGAAAATGTTGGAAGGTGTGAAGTTGATGCTGCAGGATGTAAGGCAGTGTATCTTTCGGAGTATGTGTTAATTTTCTGTATTAATAGTTAAAGGCTTAGTGTATCTGTTGTTATTATTAAAAGTATGTAACCGCAAGGGGTTGGCTTAGTGGTTCCTAAGGCCTCATGATATCCATGAGATCTTGGGTTCGAAACCTCTTGCCAGCATCTTGCGGCCATCTCATGAGATTCCTCCCTGTAATACACGTGAGGGATTGCATACACGCGAGAGAATAGTTAGATACTTAAAGAGCTGGACACCCTCATTTGTAAAAAACAAAAGGTATGTTATTTATATTATGGAGGTGTGTCACTAGTGTGAAATATGGAGAAGCATAGGGGAGGAAGGGTGGACAACATAGATAGTTAGAGGGTTGCATGGGGTTGGTTTATGGAAGAGCATTAAAGGGATTGAGAAAGTAAAAGGAGTTTATTCAATATCCATAGCCATTGTGGGTTTCATTACTTTCTTCCATTCCATCCTCTCATAAGAAATTAGGATGTATTTTCTGAACAAATCAAAATTCTAGTGAGAAATGGTTTGCAGATCCTTTGTTGGCACAATCTATGGTGTGGTGAGTCTTCCATAAAGGACCTGTTCCTTGATCATTTTACTTTGTAGACAATAACGCTTTGGTTGCTTCTTATTTAGGCAATTCAATATTCTCACTTTTGTTCCGTGGGGTATAGATTAAATGCTTTGGAAATTAATATGATCTAGATATTTCAAGGTTTGGTCATTTTATTATGTGTTGAAAGGGTCTAGAACAGTGAAGTTCCTTTGGGACAGTATTTGGGGTATCAAGGTGGCTTGGAAAGTAACTTTTTTTCATGGATAGTACCTTTGGGAAGGATGTAACTGATTCTGTATGTGAAAATGCAGTGGGGTAGTTGACCGTCTTATATTTCATTGCTTAGTGGCAAGATATATTTGGTTATTTGTGTTTTCTTTAGTTAATGCGTCTTGGATGATGCCAAAGAATGTGATTTAGATGGTTGAATGCTGGAAAGGAAGATTTGGTTGACATGAGAGCATATGAATATCAATTTTGAATGTTGTTCCCTTGTGCGCCTTATGGACAATATGCAGAGAGAGGGATGGTAAGATGTTTGAAGGTGTTGAATTTCCCCTGCATGTCATAAAGCAATTTTATTTTTAGATCCTTGTATGGTTGGATGTCTGCCTTAGGCTGTCCCCTTTCCATGTTTTTTAGAACTTTTAGAATTTTTTTTGTTGGTTAGCTACACCTCACATAGTAGGTTTTGAACTCACGATCTCACCCTCCATTTATTCTTGTGGGAATAGGAAGTGCCATTTGAGCCAAACTTTTTTACGTTTTTTATGAGTCCATTTGAGCTGAAGTTATGGGATAGAATTTTTAGATGGTAATTTTTGAGGAGTAGCTTGATACACTTCCCTTGTATTTTTCTACTCATATCAATAGTATATCCTTATTATAAAAAAGCTTGATTAATTGACCATAAATAGTTGTTCTTTACTTTTGTTTTGAGGTATGTTTATAAATTTTTGTCCATGTAGTAATTCAGGTTTAGTCATGAGCAAATATAAAATGGGCCATTTATGACTCATAGAAATTTGACTTTTATACATGCAGATCATTTGTACGTGAGATATATGATGGCCAATTGTTCATAAAGTTGAAAAAGGGTTTGGATTTACCTGCCATGGATCCTTGGGTGGGTTATCTTCTCTAATCTTTCTTGTATAGAGGGATAACTGTAAATTGTTACTCCCATGAGGCACGAGTACTGCTACTCATTTTTATCACCTACATTTAATTCCATTTGTGCTTCCAGTTAGTTAAATATCACAGTAGTTGTATTTTCCTTTTGTTTTCTGTTTTAGTGTTACTGTTTCAACCTTTTGTGTGCTTTCCAGGGAACAAGTGATCCGTATGTGGTCATGCAGTTGGATGGACATGTTGTCAAAAGCAAGGTTAAATGGGGGTAAGTTATTTTAATTTCGTGGAGATTCTTGGAAAATTAGTAAATGTAAAAAATTCTTTATGGATCATGGCGGTACCTTGCTTAAAAACTTTGGAAATGTTGATGAAGGAAGCAGGGACACAGATTTTTATTTATTTTTGATTGGTAAATAAAAAACTTCATTGAAAAAAAATAGTGATACAACAAAAACAGCTACCGTGGTACACAGGGAGTGTACAAAGGGAAACAAAGTGCCATACAAAACTACATAAATCTAAAAAATCCAGCAAAGAGGATATGGGAAGACCACTCAAAGCAGTTATCCACTCAAACAAAGATAAAATGAAAATGTGCTTCAACTCTGTGATAGACCACTCCCCTTCAAAAGTTCAGTTGCTCCACTCCCTCCATATAGTCCACATAATACAATGCGGAATAGCACCCCAAATAGAAGCAGTTGTATGACGCCAGACACCTCCATACCAACAAGCTAGTAACTCACCCACCCGTTTAGGCATAACCCAAGATACACCCAAAAAGCTGAACACAAATGACCACAAGTTATAGGCATATGAGCAATGAAGGAGTAGGTGATCCACCGATTCCCCATCACTCTTATACACAGATGATCTTAAGGACGAGGGATTTGATGGTGGGCAATTGGGGGAATGGAGAAGAGGAGATATCGGAGATTGAAGATGAGTGAGGGAGATGAAGTTGTGCTAGGGATTGTGAAGATTTGTTCATTTTATATGTTTATTGTTGACAAACTCTCCAAATTTGTACCACTTATATTGGTTTTTCGTTAGGCCATGTGAGCTGGTGCTTGAGATTCAATTAAAATATTTTCTGTTTGTCATCTGGTGTTGTTTTATCTAAGTCTTTGGAAGGTGTGGCTGCATATGTGAGGTTTGAGACCACAGTGATGCATGAGACACAAGGAGATTTTTATTTTAATTTAGTATTGTTTACTTTTGCAGACAATTGTATTTTTATTTTTTAGGTCCTATTAGTAAAATAGGCTATCTGTATTTTAATTTTTGGAAGCAAACTATGCCAATCAGAATTAGGATTTAGTTTTCCTATTTAAGCAAACTATTGTACTCCTTTTGCAGATGATTTAGAGATGATTTTGATGAATAAAAAGTTTTTTTATTTTATTTTATTTTTTTTAGTTTTTGCCGACTCCAGTCAATCCTAGTTTTTTTTTGATATGTCAGTCAATCCTAGGTGTTGACTCCTAGTGGTCTTCCTCACTTGGTGTTGACTCCTTGGTTCCTATCCTTTATTTTCTTCATGTTTAATTTTTAATTGGATTGTTGTGTCAGTTTTGGTATCAGAGCAAATCCTAGTCCATTTGAAGCATCATCACAATCAATCCAGAACCAGAAGGGGAAAAAAAAAAAAAAATTTAACAAAAAAAAAAAAAGGCCAATATGTTTTCCACCACTAGAACTAACCTTTGAAAACTAGAAGATCTCAGCCTTCATCAAAGCCCCAAAAAACCCAATTTGCCATTGTCAATCTGTTGTGAATCCACCCACCACAAACCATCAATCAAAGCCAAAACTTCCCAAACACCCCAAAGTTCGTCAAAACAACCAGAAGACATTGCAAAACACAAACCCTTGCCTCCATGTCCGCCACCGGAAATCCACTAAGAAGCCGTTTCAAGCTTCGCCACCGATCCATCTATGATGCCAAGCCTCCACCGATTCGATCTTAGAGGTGATGGTCCCATCTGAGTTCCCTCCCCTAACCCACTGTCCTTTAACTTATCCTAGTTGATCCAAGACCTGTTCCATTCAAGACCATTGGCCCAACTTGAACTAGCATGTAGTGAACTGGTGTTTTGAGGATTCTGAAAGGACAGTAATCGATTTAAAACTTTTATTTTTTAGAATGCTATTAGATTGAATGCCTATCGTAGAAAGCCATTCTATTTTTTTGATTTTTGATTTGATGGATGATTGTAATTTGTGTTCTTGATTGTATTGGTCCCCAACTATATACGTCGTGTATACTTGGGTGACTCTTTTTTAATGTTTGAATAAATATTTTATTATTTATATAAAAAAGCCCATTATCCAAAATCTTAACTGACCTAATTACAATGCACACACGCCACACACACACATGCGCGCGCATATATATATATTAAAAAATGGAAGCCCAGATGGGCCAGACCCCAATCCGTGAAGCACAACATGCACTTTCAGCAACAAATTAAGCAGTCTAGGCTCTTGAATTTTCGTCTTCTAGTGAACAATGGTAACCTCATAGATACTTTATTTTGATGGTCGTAAAGACCAAAGACATCAATGGGATTTCGCCAATTGGTTAAATGAGATGGAGCAATTCTTTTTGTGAATAAGTTTTGCAGATAGCAAGAAGGTCAGGATTGCAAAATTGAAGTTAATGGGTGGAGTAAAAATTTTCTTGGAGAACCTTGAACGTCTCTGCTTTATAAAGCATAAACCTGCGATTACTGGTTGGGAAGACATGAAAGAGAAACTGCGAGATGAATATTTAGCACAATACTTTCATCCTAAATATTTTCCCGTCAGTATGGCAATTTTCAAGATTGAAGCAGTAGTTGTGAGGCAATGGAACGGCCAGCCAATTGCACACCTTAAAGAAAATAGGATGAATGTCATACAATTTCTTTTCCTTAGCCCACTCTTGAGCCATCTACCTTTTACAGGGGAGATTCGGGGTGCCTCTACAGTCCCTTTCCCTTGGAAAGGCATTTGGTCAGTTAAGGTTCCCAAGAGCGTTTCATTCTTTTTGTGGACAACAGCATTGGGAAAGATTCTTACTTTGGACAATCTCGCTAAGACGGGTATGTCATTGGTGAGTTGGTGTTGTATGTGTTGAAGTCATTGGGGAATTGGTGGATCACCTTTTAATTCATTGCGATGTTGCTTATGCTTTGTGGGGAGTTGCATTTTAGATTTTTCGGATTCAGTGGGTTATGCTGGGGAATGTTTCTTCTTTGTTATTTAGCTAGAGAAATTGGTTTGGTAAACATGGCTTGAATATTTGGAATATGGTGCTGGTTTGTTTGATGTGGCTTGTATGGAAGGAGTGGTATAGATGTACTTTTGAAGACATGAAGAACTCCTTGGACTAGCTGAAAACTTTGTTTTCTAATACCATTTTTAATTGGTCCTGGTTTTGGGGTTTTACAATGTTCTTCTATTTTAGAGTTTCAAGTTTCTCTTAGATTTTCCCTTTGAGACTTCAGTACTTTTTGACACTTTGTGTTCATCATCATGAACATAGAGTATATTTGATTTTCAATAAAATTACATTACTTATTTATCAAAAAAAAAAAATAGTGTTATTTACTTTTGCAAGACAATTGTATTTTTATTTTTTAGGTCCTAGTAGTTAATTAGGCTATTAGTATTTTAATATTTGGAAGCAAGGTCATTTTTGTAATAAGAAAATTACGTTTTCCTACCCCAATTAGAATTATGATTTAGTTTTTCTATATAAGCAAACTGTACTTATTTTGGAGATTATTTAGAGATGATTTTGATAAAGGAAAAGTTTCTTTTGATTTTTGGTTTAGTGCTGACTCCAGCCAATAGTAGCTGTTGAGTCCTAGTGGTTTTCCTTGCTTGGTGTTGACTCCAAGCAAGCCTAGATGCTCTGACTACAAGTAAGCTTAAGTGCAAACTCCTAGGTTCCTGTTCTTTATTTTCCTGTTATTTAATTTTATTTTGGTTTGCCCAGCGTCATGAAGTGGATGTGGGCTTGTTATCCTTGGGCCTGTGAGGCTGAAGTGTTGTACTCTTGAACTTTATTGTTTATTCCTAGTTTGCAATAATGTTAGCTTGGAAGCCAAAAGAATAAAATAATTAACTTTGCACATATATGATCCCATTGTTTCGAAATTAGTTTTAGATATGTTTTGAAATTAGTTTTGATATTTTTATTTACTATTTAACCTAAAATTAACATAAAATATATGTAAACTAATTAATTAATTAACATATTTATGTTAATTAATTAATTAATTTTCGTATCCTATCGGGGGGGAGAGAGAGAGAGAGTATTTTTTTTGGTTTTTTGTGCTGTAAGTAATAAGATTTTATTGAGAAAGGCAGATACTTTACACGCATGGTGTGTACACAAGATACTCCTAAATAATTCAAACACCAATCATTACATACAAAGAGAATCAATAAGATTTATAATAGAATTCAAATCAGTACTTTACATAACTACCATAATTCGTGGATGTAGAAAAGTTGGAAGTTTATGTTGGTTTTTTATTTTATGTACAATTACCTGATTGTAGGACAAAAGAGCCGACATGGAATGAGGAATTTACCTTTAATATCAAGCAGCCTCCAACCAAACTTCTCCAGGTTTATATGCATTCTTTCTAATTTATAAATTTTATTTTCCAATATAAAGAGCGCTGTACATATTTGAAGTTGCACCATTTCATTCTTCTTTTTTCTTATATTTTCCATTTCTTTTTTAGCTGTTGTCTTGAATAACAAAAAAGGGGAGTATTAGAGGAATGAATCATATGTTGACACAATATAAGAACTGATAGTGCTCCTTTCTTTTAAGCTGTTGTCTGAAATAGCAAGATAGAATTATTGAAATGAATTGTACATTAACAAAATCTTCAAAGAAGATTGGCTTACTCATTTTTTGGCTGTTGTCTTAAAAATGGATAGTTGTTCAAGTCAAAAAATGATGACTAAATAATGGAAATGAATCAGATAGGAAGTAACTCTGCAAATATATTCCTTATAAAAAGAGACAGTGTAACATCGCAGTTATGCAATAATAGATTGTTTCAGCATTTCTTAATATGTGTAGCCTAATAATAGAACTTTTTTATACAATTCCTGTTTGTGCTTAATGAAAATATCCTATTCGTACTATCATCTTTAATTTGAGGTGAGCAAGTCTTCTATTTGATGCCGTTAAATTATGTTGTTTAAAATCATGTATAACTTCAGAGGGATGCAAGGAATGTCTTTTGGTATTGATAGAGAGCTAATATTGTTTTAGTGGTACCATTGCATTGAATTGGTTGCAAGCGGAATGTAGGCACTTTAGGTGTGTGTTGACCATGCACACTCACGTAATGTAATGTCTTATGCATGATAGAGGTGGTGTGGTGATTGACCTTAATGCTAATGGTTATCCCAAAGGTTCAATGAATGAATGAAGCTATGATCGTAGCACAGGTAGCTAGGGGAATGTAGGATCGATAGCATCTAGTGCAAAATGGGGAAACCAAATCAAGTGTGAATCACAGGTAGCTAGGGGAATGTAGGATCGATAGCATCTAGTGCAAAATGGGGAAACCAAATCAAGTGTGAATCGATTATATGGCCTTGTGAAATTTTAGAAGAAATGTATTGTACTCTTCTAGAAGAGTCTAGAATGTCCTAGTGGTGAGGTGTCACTGATGAGGTGTGTTCATCACTAGTTGTCATTATCAAGAATAATCTCTATTCCTTGGAACCAACTCTCAAACATATATGGAATATAGTGGCTGAGGACTAAATCAGATTTTCAGCTCCTCCTTTAATTCTTTTCTAAAATACTCCTCTGACATGGTATCAGAGTAGGAATACCATTTTCTACTATCTTAGTTTTTTCCCCCTTCTTTTTTCCATGCTCTGTTTATCTTTTTTTTATCGGGCCGTTTTGTTGATTGGCTCAGGTTGAGTTTCTAGTGGTTTAAAAAATGCTGGAGTGTGTATGAAAACACCAGAGTGTAGGTGTCTTCAACATTGTTGTTGCCATAGTATGTTGTATATTGTTCACAAAAAATGAATAAAGCTTAAATAGAGTAACCATTCCTGAAAAGTGTAGACTACTAATCCATAAACATATCTCCAGTCACCTTTTGAGTGTAGACTTATAATGCCTGTTAATACATCTTGATCTCCTATGTTACATAATATCAAGAATGGAGACTGTAATCATGGGGTGTGTGTAACTTACCAATCAAAAAAGAAAACTGGAATTGCAAAGTATGAGAGGCAGAAGGCTATAATTAGAATTTTGGGGAGACAGCAATGGTATAAATTTTGATGCAGTTAATCTTATTAGGTAGCTGCCTCCTACACATTAATTGGGTGAAGAGAATCTCTATCTCCCCCCACCACCCCCCCCACCCCAAAAAAAAAAAAAAGAGCCTGTTAGTAGATGTATCTAATTAATAAAAATTCTGCAATTCTACATCTTGTAATTCTTGTTATTGTAGTAATAATGATGAATCACCTTATAAATTTGTTAATTGCATGCACAGAAACAATATCAATGTGTTTTACGAATAGTGAATTATAGTTTAGACTTTGATGTGGTGAAGGATTTATTTGTATAGTTGCTTAACAACTTTACCTCTCGTTTCTAACTTCTGGTGTTAAACTTTAGGTAGCAGCTTGGGATGCAAACCTTGTAACCCCACATAAGCGCATGGGTAACGCAGGCATTAGTCTGGATTGTCTCTGTGATGGTGAGAGTCTAAAACAAATTGCATGGTGTTTGATGTTAGAATTAGTATAATAGCATGTTGCCCAACTGTCTTAACTAATTTAGATTGGGTTTGTGCTTCCAAATATTTAGTGAATGTATTGTGTTCCTATTGCCCTGGGAACTTGGACCGTCAATAGATTTAATATATATCTATAATTTCTTTTTTCCTTTTTTGTTAGGGTTTAAATTTTACAGGAACTAAACTACTTGATTTCTCTAATGACAAGCTTACCAATGTTTAGCAGATTACTTGGATGCAGGGCTGCAATTTTTTTTCCAATACAATCTAATAACAAACATGTCATTTGCTAGGAAATTTGCATGAAGTAATGGTGGAGTTGGAAGGAATTGGTGGTGGTGGAAAAGTACAGCTAGAGGTAAGTTTCCATGGTACACAAGAAAATCAGCTGTAGGTGAAAATAACTGCTGAAAATGTTCTTATAAACCTAAAATGTTCAATAGTCCTGAAAAATTGGTTTGCTCCTGATTTAACCTGCATCAAGCTTGTTCACATCTTACAAGTTGTTTCAGTCATTGGATGATTGGAACTGGTAGAGGTGTTGTGGTGTGAGGTAGGTACAGTACCTGTAGCTTGCTTGGGTTTACCTTTGGGGTCATTGATTTGGGCACAAAGTTCGTGGAATGCTACTATTGTGAAGGTGGAGAAGAGATTAGCATGTTGGAAAATATTGAATTATTCAAAAGGTGGGAGACTAATGCTGATTTGAAGCACTTTGTCCAGCATCCCTACTTATTTTCTGTCTCTTAATATTCCCGTTTCAGTAGTGTTGGAATAATAGTTAAATAATTAAATTCACCAAACTCAAGTAGATTCTCAACAACTTAAGCTTTTGGGACAAGTAGTAATTTATTATGATATCAGAGAAGGTGGTCCTAAATCAAACCTTGTCTCCACTCAACCTTCCATTTAAAAAATTAAAAATTCTATGTGTTGGGCCTCACTTATTAAGGGGAATTCAGGGCCAACATGTGAGGAGGAGTGTTGGAATAATGGTTAATTGATTAAATTCATCATTCTCAATACTTTAATCTTCTAGGGAATGGGGTCTTCAGTAAGAGTTGAGAGGACACTATGGTATGAGTTTATGAAAGAGTAATTGGAGCAATGGGAAATATTTTCTTGCGTTCTTTGTTTCAAGACAGGATGTTGGTAGGGTTCAGTTTTCGCATGATATTGGGTGTTGTAATGCTGCATTGAAGAATAAATTTCTGGACTAATTCTTAATCTCTATGAATAAGATGGTTTAGTTCCATTGTAATTAGGAATGTTTGATGAAAATGTTCATCATTGGAATTTTAGATCCGTGAGATCCTAGCAAAATTAAGAATTAGAGGCTGTTGATACTTTTTATTCATTTATTTATTGTAATCTAATCTCTCATCAAGTGATGGTGAAAATATAATATCTTGGAGGCCTTCTTATAAAAAAATAAAAATGTTGGAGACCTTTTAAGAAAGGAAACTTGAGGGTTGTTCATTCTATGATGGTCTTAGAGGACTTTTAGTGGTCAAATTTCCTTGGGGGAATATCTGGGGTGCAAAATTACCTAGGGAAGTCACATTTTTTTGATTGGCAATTGCTTGAGAGCAAGATTTTAACAATTGATAATATGAGAAAACGGAGAAAATAATTGAGGATAGATGTTGCATTGATATGATTTGTGGTGAAATGGTGGATCAACTCCTCTTATATGTTGTCACGGCAAGAGAATTGTAGATTTTCCATTTGATTTGATTGTATTTGTTTCAAGTACAGTGAGTTTTCCATCGTAAACACATTGTACTTTTCCTATCAATAAAACTCTTATTACCATAAAAAGAAAAGAAAAAGAAAAGAGAGATGTAGTCTTTAGCTTTGTCTTTGTTTGAGGTCTTTAGGTGATGCCTTGGATTCTGCTTGAACTGTTTTGCAGTTGAAAAGGAGATTTAGTTGTGATGACTTAGGAGGCTATTCCTATTTTTATTACCTTGGCAACTTGGAGGGAGGGAAATAACTGTACTTTTCACGACATAGAGCTGAAAGGAAATAGCTGAATGAAAAATTGCTTAAAGCTATTTTCTACGTTCATTGTTTGATTGGCTATGTACTTTGGGAAATATACATTTGATATTTCTTGGATTTCATTGCTATTTGATTCTTAAATTGAGAGAGGATATAGTATACAAATCCCCTGTATCTATTCTTTTACTTTCTAATATAAATTTTATTACGCATTCAAAAAAAAAAGTTGTGGATCCTCTAAGAACAAACTTATGGAGTACTTTTTTTTTTTTTTTTAATTGGGTCTTGTTCCTATCACGTTCTTTCTTTTATCTCTGTTTTTGAATTATAAAATTCACAAGTGTCTCATTATGTGGAGATTGGAATCCATGAAGCTTCTTAAATTTTTAGAGGGGAAAAGAATAAAGTTTCTATAGTTTGGGTGTATTTTTTCTCCTTTATCTGTATAGGTAGAAAATTACTGAGAGTTTCAAGAGCAATGTGATTAGATTTTGGAACTTCTTTTCAAGCTCTAAAATCTCACTTTTTTTAGGTACCATAACTTCAAGCTGGTATGAAGATCTAATTCATTGATGTTACTCTTAAGGCTTCATGTGCTGTTTTTTTATTTGTAATCCTGCAGGCTTTATTTATCAACATGAACTAGTATTTTCTTTAATAAGTCTATGGCTTATTCTTTCTAGTGGTGAGGTTTCAGGTTAAGTACAAAAGTTTTGATGAAATTGAAGAAGACAAAAAAAGGTGGAGGTTCCCCTTTGTCATGGAATTTCTTCGGAAAAATGGTTTTGAGTCTGCTCTGAAAATGGTTGTGGGCACAGAGTCTGTGCAAGCGCGTCAGTTTGTAAAGTATGCTTTTGGGCAGCTAAAGGCATTCAATGATGCAAATCTTTGGAAGGGTCAGTTTCCAAATGATGACAAGTATGATACGGACATGGCTTCACCAATGGATGAAGACCTGGAAGCCTCTTCTAGTGACACAGGCTACGACAAAGAGAGAGAAATAGAGGATTTTCATGTCGATAATGGTGGTATGGAGAATGGGCTTCCCTTTGAACCATTGGAACCAGTTGGTAACTCGGAGCAATCAGATAAAATTTTTTGGAAGAATTTGACTGATGTCATCAGTCAAAATGTTGTTCAGAAACTTGGGCTCTCTGTTCCTGAGAAATTAAAGTGGGATGGATTTGACTTATTAAATAGAATTGGCTCACAGTCACGAAAAATTGCAGAGGCAGGTTATGTTGAATCAGGGCTTGCAACTCCAGAAAGTTTGGATGGTGAAATTGATAAAATGAGTGGCTCGGGCATTAGCTCAAATAAGTCTTCAATGCCAGATATTAAAAAAATAACACAGGATATAATGGGGCAAACTGATTCTGTTTTAGGAGCATTAATGCTTCTGAATGCAACATTTTCTCAACAAAAGGATGGCAATTCTGTAGGAAAGGATGAAACAAAAGAACAGGCTTCTACCAAACTGGAAGATGATAATGTTTTAGGATATTCCCCAAGTGAGAAACTTGTCAGCTCAGAGAATGGCTTAGCATTGGATAAAAAGAGAGCTGAGGAGATGAAAGCACTGTTCTCAACTGCAGAAAGTGCCATTGAAGCCTGGGCGATGCTTGCCTCTTCACTGGGTCATTCTACTTTTATTAAATCTGAATTTGAGAAAATATGTTTCTTAGATAATGCATCCACTGACACACAGGTGAGCTTTTATTCCTCAGCCAGGAAATCATCTTCCTTGTTATATTTCTCTGAGTTCAATGGAATGGAATGGAATGTGTTTCTTAACCATATAAGTGGAGAAATGTCATAATTTGATTTTGGGAATTGTATTCTGTAAATCTCTAAATTATGGGGAGCTGCAGGTTGCAATTTGGCGCGATATAGCAAGGAGAAGATTAGTTGTTGCTTTTAGAGGAACGGAACAAGTAGGTTATATCTCATTGTTCTCAGTGCAGTTGGGTTATTTGGCTTCAGTTCAAATTGTTCATACATTTATCTTTTCAGACACAATGGAAGGACTTGATAACTGATCTAATGCTAGTTCCTGCTGGGTAATATAATATCTATCCAAGCTACGAATTTTTTAGTGATTTGTAAACTTTTAATCCTTTTAAGACCTTCTGCCATTAAGTCTAGTTTAGCTGCATTTGTCAAAAACAGCACACTTACTGATTTGGTGGATGTGGATTTCAATGGAGAGATTGCCCATGTGCAGCTAGATTGCAGTATTGATTTGTCATTAGCTGAATAATGCTTTGTTATATTTAGATCAAAAAAAATTATAATTTCATAAATGACCTTCCAGCTAATCAGAAAGCAAGGAAGTAATTTTATTATGGCTTTTGCAACTTGTTATCTAATACACTCCTAAATTTTGGGCAGCAGTTCATTGTGATCATTCTTACTAGAATTATCTGTTTGGTGTCACATCACATTTAAGATTTTAAAAAAAAAATTAGATGCTTTTATTTTCTAATATGTCCTGGATAATAATACTTGTCAAAAAAAATAGTTCTGGGTAATGTTAACCTAGCCCTGGGGATTCTTATTGCTTCATGTAACATCTTCATAACTTTGAGGTGGTTCCATTAAGTGTTACACATTATATTTTTGTTCTAGTTCTGATTCTTATATATATCATATACAGGCTAAATCCTGAAAGGATAGGTGGAGATTTCAAGCAAGAAGTTCAAGTATGTAAATGAAATGGTAGATTGAATTGTGTTTAAGAGTATTAATGAGATGCGCAAAGTGTTAAACAATATTTGTTTAATGTAGTATCAGTAATGGTGCAGTAATTATTTCAGGTTCACAGTGGTTTTCTAAGTGCATATGATTCCGTCAGGACAAGGATTATCTCTCTCATCAAACTTGCAATTGGTTATATGTAAGTTGTTCATTTGTTCAACTTTATTCTAAGCGTGGAGCTAACATCTTAATGTTGCATGAGAAATATGTTTGATTTTGTTAGTTGACAAAGTAGAAGTGAAATTTTGTTTTTTTGACAGAGATGATCTTGCTGAGCCACCATTCAAATGGCATGTGTATGTGACTGGTCATAGTTTAGGTGGTGCATTGGCTACCCTTCTCGCTCTTGAGCTTTCCTCTAGTCAGTTAGCTATGTGGGTTCTTTATCTTTCTACTTATGAAGTCATTCTTTTTCATTCTTCAGTACATTACATTAAATATGCATGTGCGTGTCTTTACATGCAAAAATTTGGGTAGGAAATATTTACTATACAATGCTTTTGGAGAGTTTTGATGTTTCCTTGAGGTCAATCCAACCTTCACATGTTAGCCCTGTTTTTTTAAATTTTTATTCTTTTTATTATTATTATTATTATTATTATTATTATTTAAAAAAAAAAAAAAAAAACCAATTGTGAAGCATCTAGTTTCTATAGCTTCTTAGTTTGAGAGCTTTAGTTGGTTGGGATGATGAGAAGAATTTAAGAATATAATGATGGTAACCTGCCAGTGCTTGACATAATTTGTCCTATAATCTTTTGCACACTTGTGTAAATTGCACATATACCTATAGTGCATGTCTATGTAACAACATAGGATACATGGCATCACTATTCAACATAAAATGGTGGGCACTAATCATTTACAATATTATAGAAGGCAGAAAGGATGACATGATACATGGATGTGGAGGGGAAAAGTATTTTTTTTGAGTATAACAATGATAATTTTTGGCTTCTATCTATATTGAAAACCAGTGTTTGCATGTGTGTATTTATAGTTATCTTTGCATAATTTCTTGTAAGTTGATGTTTTATTTTCTTGGGAATTTAATTCAGAATGAGGACAGTAATGTTTGTGACTCATTGTTTTTAATATGAGTTATGTTTGCAAAGGAAGATGATACTGAGGAGCAAAAAATGGCATGGTGTGTTGGTGGGTTGGACAGTGTGCAAGATGTGTTAAACTAGCAAGATATTTGGAATGTTTCGCAATCATGCCAGCATGCTAAGGCTGTTGTATTCAGGAAGGAAGGGCTCAAACAGGTCACCTTACAACCAGCACGCTGTTTGAGCCCTTTCCTTGCTTGATTTCAATGACCTTAGCACTCTGGTATGCTTGTTAAACATCTAAATATTTTGCTAATTTAACATGTCTTGCAAACTTTCCATGGTCCACCGATATATTACTCCTACCGTTATCTGTTGCAAGTGGAACAGTATGGGGCTATTTGGAATATTGAGCAACATTGCAATGTGATTGGTCGGTTTTAAACTTCAGGGGGAACATTGCAACTTGGGTGATAGATTAGGGTGGTTATTTGTAATTTACCTGAAGATTTTTATGGAAAGTGGAACACACTTCATGATTCTTTTCCTCATGATTTACAAAATTTGGAAGCATGACTTACAAGTTGTCATGGATTGTAAAGCTTATCACAAATTCTTGCAAGTGACATGTGGGAACATAGTGTCATAATAGCTTAAAATATGTAGAAAAATGCACAGAAGCTTACTATAGATAGGGGAAATAAAGAACTATGTCTATGTTTTCAAGAAATGTAGTTTGCCTTCGAGGAAGTTGATAATATTAAGTTCTTCAAAATATGGTGGTTATCTGTGGACTCGTCCCAATAAATGCCATTGGTGGTATATTAGAAAATTGGATCTGTTGACTTTTCAGGTTTTTCTGAAATAATATTTAGTAACTATAGAAATCTAATTAGATTTATTTTATGATATAGTTGTGGATGTTTGGGGTTCACTGGGTGTTACTTGAGCGAGTTGTGGTTGTATCATTTGGGTGGAAGGTTAGTGTTGGACTTGTTGGTGCTCATGGTAACTTTTTTCTTGGAAGATACCTGTTGTCAATAAAATTATTATTTTCTACAAGCAAAAATGTTGATAGAACTTACTACACCCTAGTAACCTTAGAAATTTGATTCACCCTAGTAACCTTAGAAATTTGATTCATTTTACTTTTTCTTTTATAATGTGTTTAAGACCATTGGCGTGGAGCTTATCATAAAAACATCTTCTTTTGTGTGTACCAGGCATGGGGCAATCTCTGTGACTATGTATAACTTTGGATCTCCTAGAGTTGGTAACAAAAAATTTGCAGAATATTATAATGAGGTAATAAAAAACTGTACTTATTATCCTTATTATCTACCTAGCAAAAAATTAAAAAAAATCTTTACTTATTATCTTCAATTGTTACTCATAATTCTTTCTTATTTGATAGAATTTTGCATATTAGCTAGGGCGGAAATGAAAGAAAAGCAAGCCTGATTTCAAGGCTATAATAATCAGCAAAGAAACCCCGAATGTCAGTTCTAAGGGATGACCTTAATATAATTTCAAAATAAATTCAATAACATGTCTGCTGCTGCAAAGTCAACAATTTAGCTATATGAGAAACTTACAAAACCTTAATATAAGTAATCTAAACCTTCAAACAGGTTTAATCCCTGTCCTGTGTCTTAACAACTTCTAATAGGATAGAATGATGGAAAAGAATACATGTGGTTGACCTTGACTAATTTGTTGAGGATAAAGAACTTGCATACCTTTCTAATTTCTTTGGTATTTTTGTTGAGTTTGGCCGGATGGGGCTAGCCCCCTACTTCCATAGGTCCTTGGTTTGACCTCCTAATGAGAATTGAGGTCCTTACGCAGGCTTCTCATCTCCAAGACTTGCTTGCTTTATTTGGAGTGCACCTACTAGGATGTATTTGCTTTACTCATACCTAATTACTTGCTACCGAACCCGAAGCACCTATGCTTGCCGGAGGCAGAAAATCTTAAAAAAGGGTTTGATTACTAGGATTGGTTTGAATCTTTGAAGGGATTGGGGGGACCCTCCCACCTAGACAACCGGGAAAAGCCTCCTTTATTAGTAATTAGGTATGTGGGAGGTTAAGTTAGGGTCAAGGTTCTTGGGAATTTTCCCATTTTCCTAGAGCTCTTTTCTTTTTATTATGCAGATAGTAAAGAGCTTGTGGAAAACAAGATTAAATAAAAAATATTCAAGAATTATGGTCTAGTTTTGATGCAAGGCTTTCTTGGCATCTTTTTTTTTTTAAATGTTATTAGTAATTGTAGTCTTTCAAGAAATAGCTTATTTCTAGTTCTAGTCCTTCTAGGAAAGAATTTATTATGTCCTTGATAAAGGCTTTTTTGAAGTCAATATGATCGATAGTGAGATTGATTTGAATAAAACTCCATCGGTTTATTTGAAGCTTTGAGGGTGTGATTTCCTTCTCCTACCTAAGTGTAATTGCTGAGGAAAATCTAGGTCTGATTGCCTAGTGTTCATCCTTCTTTATTCTCACTTCATTAAACTATAAAAATATCCATAACCCAACTTTTATTCGCCTAAACCTACTCAAACCCTTAAACATCACTATATTCAAGAACCCCTCAAGATCTTATCAAGAAATCTAATTTAGTGTTGAACTCCTAAGATCCTACATCAAAATTGATACTAGAGCCCATTCAGGCTTCTGTCCTGCGTCATTTTCTCTTCCTCTTTTCACTTATGCTGCTGATCTTATCTTATGTAACATACTATTAAAAATATTGGTTGATCTTTATCATGTTTATTTCTCATTTCATTCTCTTCTCACATTTTTAACCCTTCTTCCATTTCCTTCTCGTTTTATCATTCCCCTTTACTTCATAGTTTTACTAGGGTTTCAAGAATCTGACTGTTGGTTCCAAGAATCTGACTGTTGGAGTTATGTCCAGATCTCAGGTGCGAAATCTTAGTATTTTCTTGCACATTGCTGCGACTTATTATGTTCTGGATAAAGGAGTCATTCATTTACATTATCAGAAGCTGTCTGGATCCAGAACCCTTAAGTTCTGGTCGATGGGCAAACTTAACCACTGAGTTGACTAGTAACATGGCTTAAGAGACTCACGTACACATTGATTTTACTGTTAATTCTTCATGCATCTGCTTCTCTTATATCATGCCCTGATTGCATGTTTGGGAATGCTTACACAACCTTCAATACTTACATTGCAGAAAGTTAAAGATAGCTGGCGAGTTGTAAACCACAGAGATATTATACCAACCGTCCCTCGCCTGATGGGTTATTGCCATGTAGCTCAACCTGTTTATCTGGCAGCTGGAGATCTAAGAGATGCCTTGGTGCGTAGTTTGTTTGGTCTATGTCCTGGTCCTTTTTTTCCTTTCTCAAAATTTAATATATATACTTTTTTATAAGTAAGAAAATATTTATTGAGAAAGGACTACTATATACAAAAAGAGTGAAGTAGGCAATAAAAATATATACAAATAATGAAGAAAAAGAAATTATGTACAAGAGAAAAGAGAATCTATAAACAACAGAATGGAATCACTAGAAGTGAATCCCCAAGCTCATAACATATAGAACGTATGACAGGCTCTATAATTTGTTATCTTCATAAATATTTTTTGACATGCGCTGTATATATTTAAGTTTATTCTTATGGATGGAATGGATTAAATGGTGCCCTCGCTAGATTGTGACTTGCAAGGTTGAAACTTTGATTTGATTCCAGAGGAGCGTTAGCAACATTATATGTAACCGTCATTTTGAGAATATAACGTAAATGGCCTTGTATATGGATGTTGTGGATTTGGCACTTCCTGCCTACTTTTCTTTCTAATGACCTCATCCATACATTAGAGACATTAATTATGAAGAAATTAAGGAACCATAAAGAATCAATATCTTTACATTACTTTTTTTTCCATATAGTTAGAGCTTAGAACACCTTCAGAGAGCTGCCATGTTGCTAGATTGGAAAATTTTAACTTCAGTAAATTTGTTTAGCTTACTTATCCAGCTAACAGCTCAAGTGTTGTTTCAGGTTCTTTATGTTTTTGCCTCTTTGGAATTAAAAAATTCATTTTTTACCCCTCTTATAGCTTATTGGCTTATTCTGTTTTCAGTGGTAAAGCATTTCTCTACTCATTTAGTACCCTTATGATTGATTATATAATTTTTTATTTATTTAATTAAGCCCCCTCTCCCCTTTTTTTTTTTTTCTCTCCAATGAGTATATAGTTTACTTTCAAGCCCAAACCGTGACCACTTAAAGCTATTTTCTCAAGAAAAACATAAGAAATCAAAAGCATATCCCAATTTTATGTGGTCAGCAACTGTAATTCTTTTAATATAGTAAATGCACTTTTTACCAACTTGTGTACTTGGCAGTATCAATGCTGAAAATTAGTTTTGCATTATATAAAAATTAGTTTCATAGCTGAATGATAAGTTAATTATTCTAGTACATGCTATCCCAGGAAAATATGGAGCTTTCAGGAGATGGTTACCAAGGTGATGTGCTTGGGGAGTCCACACCAGATGTTCTTGTCATTGAATTTGTACGTTTCTACTTACTCATTTTCTTCTTCCTTTGTAATTATCATGTTTGAATGCCTATTCTTTTATATCTATCAATATATTAAATTTGGTATATAGGGTATGTGCACATTAAAGTTTTGAATTTGCAATACATATATACTAACATATCATGATATTTGCCTATATATTTGTAAACACTAATGTAAAATTTATAAATTACTGACAGTATTATCAATACAGAAAAGAAAGAGAAAAAAAGAAAAAAACAGTATCATTAATGTATCAACTTGCATCACCATGATATATTTATTGACATCACCATGACATCCATTAGCTGCAGCTAGAGGAAAAAATGGTTCAAAAACAGAGTATATTGGTCAGTTCAACTGGCTAAACCTTGAACTGTTCTCATTTCTAATCTGGTTTAACCTCTATAAACTACTCTTGACAGTTGACTTGGACTCAATCTGATTGACTGGTTTAACCAGATTGAGCCAGCTAATGAACTGCGATGTCAAGTGAAATTTTATCAATTCAGTAAATTTTTAAAAAAGAATAAAATTCACATTTTAAACCTTTTCTCCCTGAAATACTCCATAAATCTTGTATTTTTTAAATCTAAATGTAAGGTTTAAATTATTTAATACATAGTTAATTAGTGTGTAAATTGTACTATATTATCTTATTGTGTTATATATTTAATTATTATGTTTTGTGATAAAATTGGTTGAGCCAGTGTTTGAACCGGTGAATCAGCCAAACATGGAAAGTACAGGAGCACTAAAAAATGAAAAAGCGAAAAGTAGAAAACTACTAATACCTAATTTTAATTTAAAAAATGATATCACAAAAGGTAAGGAAGGACTATTGCCCAAAGACAACATTGAGTTACAATGCAGTTTTATAATTCTGGTTATGTGTATGTATTAGTGTTTGGGGCAAAAATGAAATATCAATGTAATTAACATATTAACCTTATATAAATAATATGCGTGTGTGTGAGCTGTATTGGAAGTGTGTTCCACAATTAATTAACCATGGAAGATGATGCGGTGGAATTCGATTGCATAGACACTAGGTGACAGTATTCTTCCTCAGGAATGGAGACTATTTGGAACAATCACTAGGGTTTTTTTCTTAGGAGGAGATTGGTAAGGTTTGTAGGCTTCGTAAAGCCATTTATGGCCTTAAGCAATCTCCCTGGACTTCATATGACAATTTCAGTGAAGCGGTAGTCGAATTTGGGCTACATTGTGTCAATTTGAATACTCTGCTCTCTCTTTTACCTCTTAGAAAGGGAAGATCTTGTTAATAGTTATGTTGATGATGTAATTATTACTGAGGATGACATTAAGAAGGAAATTGATGAATAGGAATTCCTTCAAAACTCGTTCCAGGAATTCCTTCAAAACTCATTTCAAATGAAGGATCTAGGAAATTTTTTGTTTTTTCTTGGTTATTTTAGGTAACTTAATCTAAAGAAGGAATTAGTTTGCTGCAAAGAAAATGTTTTGGAAGAATCAAACTTGTTAAGCTCTAAACCGGTAGACACTCTTATGTATCCTATTGCCAAACTATTTGTGGATTGTCTATCTTATCACCTGGTTGCCAAGTTGAACTATCTTATCATTATTTTTCTAGATATAACTTTTGCAGTTACTTCTGAGTTAGTATATG
The DNA here is from genome assembly GCA_032727855.1 of Quercus ilex subsp. ballota. NCBI lineage: Eukaryota > Viridiplantae > Streptophyta > Magnoliopsida > Fagales > Fagaceae > Quercus > Quercus ilex. The sequence goes on along the minus strand of CM064913.1, from coordinate 22,292,468 downwards.
AAGGCGTCTATTGGAGAGATAACACCTTGGGGAGTCTCCTTGAGTAGTTAATATAATATATGGGGACACCACCTAATCCAAAAGACTTAAGCCTATAAGTTTGGTACCAATTATGTTATATTAACCACTCTCTCTTGTCATTCTTATCCAATGTGGGACTTCACTCACATTGGTCACTTATGAGTTGAAGCTTTTACATGTTTAGATGAGGCACGATCACCTGCAGATAGAAGATGTACTACTGGGTATTGTAATTTTCTAGGGGTAAACTTGATCACTTGGGAAAATAAGAAACAAGGTGTTGTATCCCAATCTAGTACAAAGGCCGAGTATAGGGCCATATGTCAAGTGAACTTGTGTGGATTAAACACCTTCCTAACAAATTAAGGTTTGATGTGTAGTTGGCGATGACTATGTATTGAGACAACCAAGCAACTATTCATATTACTTCTAATCCTGTGTTTCATGAGTGGACTAAGCATATAGAGTGGATTTGTAATCTTTTTCAAGAATGAGTACAAAGTGGTGTGAGCCCTCACAGTACATCCCCAGTGTACTTGGGTTGGCTATGGAAAGGACTGCCTTGTGGAGAAGGGTGATAGAAACAAAATATGGTAGCATGTGGCGGGGGGTGGTGTTCTTGTAGCGTGCAGGGGCCTTACGGGGTTGGTTTATGGAATTATATTAGAAAGGGGTGGGATGATTTTTATCCTTTTATCATCTTTAAGGTGGGGGATGGTTTTTGTTTTAATTTTTGGTGTGATCCATGGTGTGAGGGGCTTCCCTTGAAAAATATCTTCCCAGACCTTTACAATATTGCTAGTAACAAGGATGCTTCAGTGGCTGAGTTGTTGTCCTCAGAGGCAAACTACCATTGGAATATCCGATTTACTCGACCGATTCAAGTTTGGGAGTTGAAGTCAGTTGTATCATTTATGGACCTTATTTATTCTGGATCTGGAGAAGGAATGGGGTGGATAAAATTTGTTGGAAACTCTCTACTAGGGGTGTTTTTGATGTTCGTTCTTATTATAGGGCCTTATAACCCCCAAATCCAGATTCTTTTCCATGGAAACTGTTGTGGAAGTGCCTCCAAAGGTTAGTTTCTTTATTTGGACAACGGCATTGGGAAAAATTTTAACCATTGATAATTTAAGGAGGCGAAAAGTGGTGGTGGTGAATTGGTGGTGCAAGAGGAATGGGGAGACTACTGACCATTTACTCCTACGCTGTCCAGTATCTCAAGAGTTGTGGAATATGGTGTGTTCACTATTTGGGGTTCATTGGGTCATGTTGCGTAGTGTTGTGGAACTTTTGGCATGTTGGTCAAACAAGTTCAACAGACTCAGATCTGAGGTGCTTTGGAGAATGATCCCTCATTGTCTTATGTGAGTCATTTGGAGGAAGGAATATACGTACTTTCGACGGGAATGAAAGATCGACTCATGAGTTGAAGCTTCTCTTTTTTCAGACTTTGTCTGATTCTATGGGTGTTTTTACTTTTATCTATTTACTTTATATGCTTTATTTTTGTACTTTCATTGTTACTTAGTTTTTTTTTCCCTGTTGCTTCTAGCACACAGCCTATGTGTTTTTTTTTCCTCTGTATTTTCTCTTCTTTTTTCAATGAAGTTATTACTTGTCAAAAAAAAAAAATGTTACCTATCAAAAAAAGAAAAAGAAAGTGGTGTAATTGCTACCCATATCATTAAACAAACTTTGCTTCTAATCAAGTGCTATAATCATGTTAATAAACAAATTTTGTCTATGATCTGTATGCAATTTGATGACTACCTTGGGTAGTGTCCTTTCATCCTCATATCTGGAGTTTATAAATCTTTTGAATATCATATCCTAACTTTTTAAGGAGTGGTTAAATAATGCACACATTGTGTAATTGAACGCTCTCCTCTTGTGAATAAAAAATATATATATATATATATATTTATCAAAAAAAGATGTGTTTCTAGTTTCTACATTTTAACTTGCGGAATCAGAAATAGTGATTCAAAAGTTTAATGCTAATGTGACTCAGGTTTGGGTCACATTAATCAACTTCAAAGAGTGTCTAAAATTGATGCCTAATTAATGAATATGACAATTTGATCTTTGTATTTGAAGACTTATTATTGGGTACCTTGAAGGGACACAGTTTTCTTGCAGTTTTTTTTTTAAAATAATTACAAGATATTTGGCATTACATGGACGTGAGCCTTAAAAAATTATTAGTGTATCTGTTTTTTTTACTAAATATTTGTATGAATTTGGTGAAACTATGGTCAGCATTTAATCTAGCTTTTAAGATTAAGTTTTATTCTAGATGCAGGTATGCATAATTCTATTTTATTATTGTTCCATTTTATCTGCATGAAGAATGATTATGCCTTTGGAGTTGATAAAACAAAATGATTCATGGAATGCTAATTACCATATGCTAGGTTGTAGGTACATCCAGACTCTCAATTAGATGACACTGCAATTAAATCTTTTAAATTATGTAATTTTGTTCAGCACGAACTCTGATATCTAAGGAGGCTTAATTGAGGTCAAATTAGGAATTCAATGTGTAGTTGAGACTTTCGTCAAATGTAAAATCATTTGCCTACTCATTCAATAAATAAACTTATATTCTTTGCTAACAATTTCTACAATACTGAAACCCTATTTAATGACTTCATATTTATGCCAGATGTACCATTTTGATTTCTGAACTCAATTCTGATTGGGAAACCTTTTGTACAGATGAAGGGTGAGAAAGAACTTCTTGAAAAGATTTTACAGACTGAAATAAATATATTCCGTTCGATTAGAGATGGGAGTGCACTTATGCAGCATATGGAGGATTTTTATTACATCTCATTGCTAGAGGTATGTTCATTTATATGAATAATCATAGGTTTTATATGTACTTTTTATAGTTATTTTCACGGTTGCTAAGGCAATTAAAGCAAAGCTGATCAGTGCTGTTGGGAAATTGTTGATTCATTAGATTAATAAATCATATTTCTTCAAGTTGTTTGTGCCTTCTCTAGTTTTTAGTTTATGCATCATTGTTACCGAGTTTTAAATGGCTTGAATTTCTTTTTCTTTTTCTCCTTCAGTATGTAAGATCGAATTACCAACCAGTTGGGAGTTCGCGATCCAATCAACAAGATAGCTTATCAATTAGCTAAGAAGGTTGTGATAACTCAAGGCTGGCAGCAAGATTGTACATGTACCTTCCATCAGTTTGAATGTATAATTTAGATGTTATCAGGCAATTTGTGCCTGAAATAGAAAATCAATCCAATAAGAGTTCTATTGAATCAGTTTTAGAACTATAGTCATTAAATAATGGGAAGTGTCTATTACACACATTTGCAGTAGACACGCTGCCCAAAAACTGATCGTGACTTGTGACTTCACTTGGTTTTGGAACGTGTGTGCACTGTGTATTAAATTATGTACACTAGACATTGCCCCTAAATAATACCAATACATCGGGTTGGTCTTACTTTAAATGATCATGTCTCTTTCGAAGTAGACATCTGTGGGCACAACAGAAGAAAGTAGATTCAAATCCAAAATGGTTGCTTTTAAAAGAGTAAAAATCTCAACCATAGTCATCTTGGCTGGATCCAGGCGCAGATGAACAAATTTTTTTTTTTTTTTTGGGTGCCTTGAGGAACAGGTCACAAGATGATTCATATTGGCTGTACTGCCTACAGATGGGCATTTAAAAGCCCCTTTATAAGAGGAGAAATGTTATATTCATAATATTTTCACAACATTTTCATAACAAATCATAAGAGATAAGTTATTATTAGAGCCCGTTTGGATAGAATTTATTTTGCTGAAACTGAAAACTGAAAATACTGTAGCAAAATAATTTTTAAATGTGTGAATAGTGCTGTGGGATTCATTTTTGATGAAAAAGTTGCTGAAAAGTGAAGTTTGTAGGTCTATGAACAGTACATAGATGTACTGTTCACGGAAGACTTGGTCAAAAGTTGCGGCTACTTTTCATGAACAGTAGTCATAACAGCTATAGATAGCACATTAAGAGATTCAAGAAACATATGCAAAATTCTTTAGGGGGGGGGGGGGGGGGGAAACTATATCAATTTTGCACGAAAATGCCCCTGGGTCAGACTGGTCAAGAATTTTGACTTGAATCACGTATCGGCATTTTTACCTTAAAACTTGTAGATAAACCCAGCTTTAGTTTTAATTTGAACTTATTACTAAAATCACTTTTTAACCCATCAGTAATCGCCGATTACAATTTGTCACTTAAAATTTGTTACGAAAGTGTTACGAAAATGTTATGGATATAGCATTTCTCTCACAAGAGTTGGATCACTTAATGTTGCAGTAAAATTCTTGCAACCTGTCGTCCCAAAGTTGTTTAGAAATTCAGCAGGAAGCTGTCCGAGAATGTTGAAGATGATCTAAGTTTGGAATATATGGAATGTGACTTTCTCATGAGAGTAACTGATGTGCGGCATGTGCCCATAGCATGGTGATTCTCACTGGCCATGTTTGTAACTTACTGATAATAGGTTTTGCTTGCACTACAAGATGATTAAAACCGAACAATACATGATGATTAAAACCGAATGGTAGAAGATGATAACTAAACCAAATTACAATCAGTACTTGAATACAAGCATGAAGCAACAATGCCAGACTCATTTATCCAAAAAAGGGGAAAAAAAAAAAACTCTCTGATTCTAATAAAAAAAATTGAACCTCTTCCAAACTCACTCTCTCATTTCAAGAGTCTCTTCCAAAAGCTTTTATTCGGCCGACTGCAATTTGTCACCTTGGTGTCTGTTTAATTTTTGGTGCATGGAGTCCAGGTGACCCTGAGCCTCTTTTTATAATTATTCTGCTTAGTGATTGACTTGCCTTTACCAGCAATTCGGAGAGAGTCAGTTGCCTTTTTGGTTTCAATATTCCACCATCCTAGTTGAAAACCATCCTTATTTATCTCCCTTCCATCCTCAGCAGCAAAACGTTGGATATCCAGTCCCACTGAATTCAAATTTGAAAACCCAGCCTTTGAATCCGCCACAATAAATTCTCCCGATATTGCTGTATCCGTTTCCTCCAAATTAGCCGACAATTTTTGAAATTGATTGGTGAGACCCGATATTTCCGTGTTTTCCATCACTGGAACATTAGAGCCAGCCACCGCCACCACAATCCCTGCTGCATCTGCATCCCTTACTGCAGCCGGAGCCACCACGTCAACCCCATCTCCATTAGTAATCAGCGGTTTCATCTCTTTGTTCTCCTCAATTTCGTCATAATAGCCTCGGACCTCCACGAAAGTTTTCCTTGAAGGATTGAATTGAGGTGCACAAATCCACGGGCCAAATTGCTGTTTGTCTACAGTCAATGTTCCTTTGCTTTTGATCCAAAGTTCACAATCTTTATTCTCATGGGAAACAAGACCACACCAATAGCAGATACTGCGTAATCTTTCATACTTCAAAGATACCCACCAAACACTGCCTTCACTCAGTATGATTTTTCTACATCTGCACAACGGTTGTGAGATGTCAATGACCACTCTTACTCTCATGAAACTGCCCCCCTCCATCTTTGTCTTGTCTTCCAATTTAACCACTGTACCTAGAGTTTCTCCAATTCTCTCTGCTACATCATAGTTCATATAACGCACTGGCAAGTTATGAATCTGAACCCAGAATGTTGCTGTGTTGAACTTCAGATTATTGAGTGGTATATCATCATTATAGCGCTGAAACAGGACCAAATGGTTGTCGAAGCTCCATGGTTCACACATTACCACATTCTCTGCATCATTCTTGGAGTCAAATACAAAAAGCAGTTTATGCTCTCCTGCTTTTCTTATCCGAAAACCTTTCGTGTTCTCCATAGTGGCCTGAAAGCTCTTGACACATTTTCAATATTCAGAACTCTTCTACTCAGGAATTTGGCTGCCAAGATATATTCTCTTTCTGGTTTCTGTTTGCCTAAATGATCAATATCTTTTTCTTCTCTCTCAGATAACGTAAGTTTATTCCATTCTCGATTGATATCTTCCATCTCTTACACACTCAACTGTTTCCCTAACCCCACGAAAAAAAATAAAAACCCACCAAGTCCTTCTAATAGTCTTGCTAGAGGGAACAAGATTTCCTTCTCGTAGAGGAGACAATGTAATTCACGTAAAGAAACCCTCCTAGCACTTTGAGCTTGTTGAGAGAGAGAATAATATGTATATATATTACCAAAAAAGTATTTCATGGTACAAGAGAGAGCCCAACAATATGAGTGTAGGGCAAATATAATAATATAATGAGCCTATGCTTAGTGGGCCAACATCCTCCTGAGACTCAAGGTGGCATGGAGGAAGCTAACTGGAGTTTAAAAACATCACGATCAAATATTTTGGTCAATGGACAACGGGTTAAACCCAAGTTGGATTTGTTGATGTGGTTGAAGCGATGACGTGGCTTGATGATGTGTGGCACTAACATGGCTTGATGATGTGGCATGCTAATATGACACTAAATGTCTAATATGCTGATGTGGCACAAGGGCTTATGTGGCAAACGGAAAGGCCGTCATATGGTGAAGTGCGTGTAGCTGCCATGTGTCTGGTGCGTGATGGTGCATGGAAGTGGTGTGAGATCTTGCCAATGCGTGGGTACGTGTTTCGAAAGCCTGAAAGTTTTAGTATCATGTGTGGTGTGTGCAACAACAAATTGGGCTGTTTATGATTGGGTTTTTCTCGTGATTCTTCGATTTATCAAGTCGTGAGTGTGATTCGTCAAGTTGATGAACAAAAGGACTGAATCTGAGAGTTCCAATAATTGTGGGTTTGACGGTGATACTTACTTCTGATGGCCTATTGTTTAGGCATTACTGATACCATATTGAGAGAGAGAGTAATAAGTATATATTATTGTGTATGTCATTGTACAAGAGAGAACCTTTATATGATACACTATGCGTGAAGTACAAGCCGTATATATGAGTGCGGTGCACTGCAAGTACAAAAGTACAATGGAACTAAGCCCAACGGGCTAGTCTAACATGTATATTAATAGATCCTTAATTCTTGCGGATGGTTTTAGGTCAATAAATGTTATGTATGGTTTTTGTTTTTTGTTTTTTTGAATAAGTTTTTTATTATTATTTAATTTATTTAATTTATTTGTTTGTAGATTTGATTTACTTGAAAAAAAAAGAAAAAAGAAAAAAAAAGAAAAAGAAGGGAAGGCAAATCTCTGATTCTCTATCTTTATACAAAGGTCAATATTTGATTTACTCAAGAAAAGAAAAAATAAAAAAACAAAACGAAAGGTAAATCTTTGATTCTCTAGTAGAATTCCACAATGATATTTATAAAAAAATTTGGTGACTAACAATATTTAAGATTTAAGTTATGTTTGGTAACAATTTTTGTTTTCCTTTTTCAAAAACTAGTTTTTGGGAATATAAAGAAAAAAAAATTTTCTTGTATTTTCGAAATCAAAAACATGTTTGGTTGATTCTCAAAAAAAAAAAAAAAAAAAAAAAGTAAGTTTGGTTAGTTGAAATTAAAAGATAGTTTTTTGAGGAAAAAAATAGAAAATACTAAAATATGTTGTAACTAGGATTTGAAATTTAATGTTAACTCATTAGATAAGACAAATTCATTAAATTAAATGCATGTTTTCATTGACTTTTGAGAATTAGAAACTGAAAACAGCCTTTTGCATATTTTCAGTTTCTTTCACAAATTTAGTTTTGAAAACAGTTTTTATTTTCTGCTCATTTTGAGTTGCTAAACAAGTTTTTTAGTTTCAAAAATAGAAAATTGTTTTTGAAAACAGAAAATAACGGGAAAAAACAGTTACCAAACATACCTTTAGATTCTCTAAAGTTTCTAGAATATACTATGATATAGAGTTCTTTAAATATAGAGTTACATATATATATATATATATATATGGGTTGAGTTCAAGTTACACCTGATATAACTCTAAACAATGTTACACCACTCAATATTTTTTTAATTGAATGCGAATGTTGACAAATCCACCGTTAGATTATATTATCTTCATATATTCTCCATGCTTGCAAAATTTCAAGGTGATTAAAGATTAATAGCCATATCATCAATCAATTGTTAAAATTCAAGTTTTTGTAGTTTAAAATAATGCATAAAATATAAATTTATGGATCTAATGGTAAATAACATCCGATTAATATGAAAATTGGCATGCATGTTAAGAACATATAAATTATGTAATTCAATGGTTGGATTTTCAAAATATTAATTCAATAACAAGCTATTGGGCTGTGTAACATTGCTTAGAGTTACACCAAGTGTAACTTGAACCCAACCCTATATATATATATATATATATATTAGCTTTAAACTAGTATGGAGTAATTTTCGTGGTGATTTATAAAACTATCAGTGTGTATTATTTAAACAAGTAATATGACTCATTAAAAAATTCATGCGACTAAAACTAGGATAAAATTTAGTTACAAATTTGGTTGTAATGAATGGCTACAACTATATTTTAATATCTTTTTATTAGATATGGATTTTAACAAATCTACCATTGGATTACATTTTTTTTTTCTTATAACCTTTATGCTTGCAAAATTTTTAAAAATAAAAAACCATTAGCTATTTCATCACTCAAATATCTAAATTTTAAGTTTTTGTAGTCTAAAATTTTGCATAAAAATAAACTTATGGATTGAATAGTAAATAACATTCGATTGACACGAGATTGACATGAAATTTGATATGTGTATTAAAAACATAAAACACAAGTAATCTAACGGTTATATCTTCAAAAAATGTAGCATTTTTTATATAAAGAAGGATTCATTTAGAGTTTTATTTGTCAATTGATGATGTGACAACATCTTAACCACTCTCTATAAAAAAATAAAAAATATCGTCTTAACCATTTATTTTAATACAATGGTGGGGATTTAGAGAGTGCCCTAGGTTAGGTAACCAATCACATGAACATACGAAGAACTTAAGCAGTTGAAAATAGAAACACGATCAACTACTAACATGATGGTCCAATTATATATACAAAAATACGTCTTAGCTAACACTCGAATGTAATAATAAAGATCAACTTTCAAAGATTATCCATGATGAATATATAAGAAATTATGGAGAAATATGTTGATATATAATTCGATGAAAAGATCATGAACTCTGTTTACGTATCAGTCCTTTGTTACTATTATTTATGTGTGGCTGTGAAATGATCATCCGGGGTCGAAGGGCTTGAAGATTGGGCCTTATGGACCAGCTTGTGGATTCTTGGCCATATAGTCTGAAATGGGGTAAGTGAATCCAATAAAAAAGGATTACGTGAAGGAAGTCTAATATTAATGCAACCTCGATTGACCAAGGAAGGTGTTACAGAGCAAACAACCACAAAAGTATGGTTAACTCTCTCTCTCTCTCTCTCTCCCCCTTCCTATTCTTTTGTTCTCTCCCATCTAATGGGGTTCTTCCCTTCTTTTATAGCAATCTGTGCTTAATCCTGGTCCTCTAGCTGTAGAGTGGTGGTCGTCCATCAGATACTTGTCCCATCCTCCCCCTTGGTGGAAGTGATAGGTAGGTTATAGGCTGTCCAGACACTGTTCAGGCATCACTTCCTTCATTAATGCGATTGTCCTGGTTGGTGCAGGGTATTTAATGCGGAGGTGATAGACGCTTCCCTAACATGCCCTTTTTTGTTGGGCCTACGCGGTCCTCAGTCCTATCCTAATAGCGGTTTCGTTCTTAGCCCATCCCTCACAATAGCCCCTCAAAATCTCATTTCCTGTCTTCTTAGGAATGTGCTGTTTTGGTGACATTGAATGATCATACATGCCATTAGTGCTCCCACGTGCCAACTTGTCCCTTCAATTGCCTGCGCACGTCCCTTAGCATTTTGGATTCCCAACACCACATTAAATGCTACCAGTGGCTGTTAGCTACCCATGTCCAATGGTGAGACGAGGATCTCACGGTCCTTATATCACCTCGATTAGGGGGAGGGGGGAATTGCCGCTCCTTTTCCCCTATATAAGAGGGTAAGGGAGCTCATTTTTAACACCTAGCACATCCTTTTGAACCACCAAGAGTCTTTTCGAAGAGTAGCGTTGTCTTTCTCTCTCTGTAAGTGTCTCTACTTTCCTCCTCAATTGAGTAGGTTCTGTGTCTAGAGCTTCCTTGTCTTCTCCCTTTTTATTTCCTAGAATGTGTAGGTTTGCTAGCTTAGTGCACATTGAAGAAAAAAGGGAGGCCTTTAAGGGAAAATATGGCATCCTGGCTGGGGTCACCATAGAGCACTGTGAGATAGGTGGGCACTACACCAGAAGACCAACAGGCGTTGTAGCCATCCCCATGATAGCCTTCATCAAAGGAGGGATGAGGATACCCATGGATAGGGGTGATGCGTGACTTCCTCCTATTTTTTAGAATAAGTCTTTCCCAATGTTCCATCAACCTCTTTAAGATAGTCAATAGTGTAATCGTATAAATGAAAAAAAAAAGAATGTGGACCTAACCCACCACGATATCAATTGGATTTGTAGTTGTTATGATAGCAAGGTCACCAGCTACTATCTGTGGATGAGGAACGCGCCAATCAGACTTATCTCTTGTCTTCCTAAGAACAACAAAGGTCTCGGCAATGATTTTTTGATCATCTCGAGGGACTGGCACGACTGGCTCTAATGCCCTATTCGAGATGGGGAGCTAGGTAGGGAGGGTAGCCCTAGAAACTTCTATTTTTCTTAAGTCTAATGAAGGGGGCTTCCAGCCTGCTATCCTACTTTGCTTCTGATGTCGCCTCCCCCCCCCCCCCCCCCTTTTCATTTTTCTTTATTTCTATGAATTCATCTAAATGAGACTTGGGTCAAATGTTTGATTTGTTTCTCTTACTCATGCTTTTTTTCTTACTGGCAGACAAGAGGGTAACTGCCTCCAACGAGAACCTAGTGAATGCTCGTGATTTGAATAGGATACTTCAATCAGAAATTTTTGTTCACAGTGACAGTCAACTTTGGGTTGCCCACGTGATCCTCGACTTCACGCCCATTTACAACCATTTTTAGGGCCTGAAGCACGTTATTAAGGCCAGGGACCCTCTGCTCGCTCGAATCAATGTTCTGGTTGAAGGCTTTATCACTTCTCCTCCCTCCGACACCCTTTAAACAAAGCCTTGTGCCCACCAGCTCGTTGATACCTTTCACTCAAAAGATAAATCACCTAAGGGTGAGGAGGAGTTTGATCAGGTCGAGGACGAGGAAGACGCATCACATTCTGAGGAAGAAAAGGGGTGTTGGTTTGAGAGAACTGTGTCTGAGGACTTAGACTTAGATTTCGAAGTTGTCGGCTTTCTTGACCTCACCGTAGGAAGTAGCTCTGCCATCTCGTAAGGGGGTCCTTAAACTGCCACTACCAGTGCCATCTAAGCAGTCTCTGACGTACCCAAGGGGATGGTAATCAAGAAAAGAAAACCTTTAGACCTCAAAGCCATGCTTCAGGCCTCCATAGGAGTCAGGCCATTCGGGGCAGAGGTGCCTACCAAGCCTCTCGCTCCTCGTCCCTCTTTCCAAGTGCAACTGGTTTCCTCCAAAGGGCAGGTGGAAAAGAAGAGAAAGAAGAGAAAGAAAGATAAAAGAGAGGTTGAAGAGGGGGAACTCAAGGAAATCTCCCAACCTGAGACCATTAGCAAAGGTCGAGGCTCGCGTAGCCTAAAAGACATGGGGCTGAATCCACTTCCAAGGAGATGGTGGCTTTAGAGCTTGCTCGAGGGAGTTGGCCTGGGCCTTCTTAATGGAGTCCCAAGCTCTTATTAGATGGGGCTCCTTTGACTTTGGACGCCTCCATATTGAACTGACAGAACGGGAGGGGTGCTCGAGCGGAGTGGAGGAGCTATGGGAAGTACAAGATCTTTGTCACCATGAGGAGGAACTTGGCTATGGTAAGTGTCCTCCGTTTGTTGATGCATCATTCGATTTATCGTGCTTGACCCAGTTTCTTTGGTTTTTCCCCTTACTTCCTTCTTTAGGCCCTCTAAGCATCTTATGTAGATCATGTGGACCATGCATTGGCCCAAGCCTGGTAAGAAACGAATCGAAAGAACAGATCCCTCAAGGGCTAAGACCGAGGCGAAAAGAAGGCCCAAGAGAGCCTTAAGAGACTGGCCGAGTCTAAGTGGGGTAAGAAGAATGCTGAAGTGGCCCTGGCCGGTTTTGAGACGCAGGTCCTAAAGCAAATGAGGCGCTTGGCCAAGGCTGAAGACCAACTAAAGACAGTTAAAGGGGTGTTTAGCTTTCTCGAGGACTTTCTAGTTAGCAAGGAGAAAGAGCAGGAGGAGGATGAGTAGGCGGCATACGAGCTAAGGAAGGATGAAGCTTCCGAAAAGCTGCAGGCCCAGTTTTGAGGGCTCTGCTAGGAGTACTACATGCAAGTTTGGGGCTGGGCTCTTGATGTTGTTAAGGTGAAGCCTTCCTCTACTCTAAGGGAGCCCCCTGAAATAATAAGGAAGACAAGGATTGAAGCATTTATCCTGCAAGAAAATGCCAATGAGGTAGAGGCCAGCATCCAAGCTGAGGGGCATGCCTAGCCGGACAAGGCACATTCTGATCACCTTGAAGAGCCAAGCTAGACCTACAGTAGGGCCTTGCTTCCGTTTTCCCCCATTTTTCTCCTTTTTTTTTAAAATTTTTTTAATATTTTAAACTTTTAGGGTCCCTTGCCCTTGTAGCAGGGCCTGACTATGAAATGGAACAATTTTTGTTTTTTGGCACCACATTTTTGCTCGAATGTCAATTTTATTCGCATGCTATGATTCAATATAAACCTTATTCGGGATGTGCGTAGGCTCTATCATTACTCTATTTCTTTTCAAATTTACCCACGTAGCATATCGAGACTTTATTTCTGTTTACCTGGGACCTAATGGGTCGGACTAGTTTACCTTGGTTTGATGCCTTTATTGTACCCCCAGCTGAGCTTTTGTTAGTAATCGGCCAACCTGGCTACGGCTACTTCCCTCCTCTCTTCGGTCAGATCCAAAGCCTTGAATAACAATTATTCATTTCTTGAACCGCCTAAAAGGCTGGTTCTTTAGGAAGCTAAACTCCAATGGGATAACTGTCTCGGACCCGTATGTCATGGAAAGTGGGGTTTCCCCGGTTGACCTCCTTGGGTTGGTTTGGTATGCCCATATAACATTAGGTTGTTCATCTATCCATCTTCCTTTGGCTTTGTCCAGCCTCTTCTTCAAACCATCTACTATAACCTTGTTGGTTGCTTCGGCTTGGCCGTTGCTCTAGGGGTAAGCAGGTGTGGAGTACCTATTCGTTATTCCCAACTCACTGCAGTATCTTCGAAAGGCTTTACTATCAAACTGAAGGCCATTGTTCGAGATGAGGGTGTGAAGGATACCAAAACTTGTGACTATATTTCTTCACACAAAGTGCTTGATGTCTTGATCTCGGATGTTGGAGAGGGGCTTCGCTTCCACCCATTTCGTGACATAGTCAGTTCCCATAATGAGCCACCTTCGGTTCCTCGTGGCCTTCGGAAATGGCCCAACTATGTCCAGCCTCCATTGAGCGAAAGGCCACAGGCTACTTAGGTGGTTAAGGACTCCCCTTGGTTGATGTATGTTCGAGGCATATCTCTAGCATTCATTGCACTTCCTGACGTAGTCTTGGGCTTCTTTTTGCATGTTGGGCCACTAGTATCCCTAGTTTAGGGCTCTATGGGCCAGGGACCTTCCACTAGTATGATTACTGCAGATTCCTTCATGAAGCTCTTCCAGGAGAGGCTCCCCTACCTCAGGGTGTACACATAGTGAGTATGGCCTTGAGTATAAACGTTTATACAACTTGAGCTCCCCAGATAGCTAGTATCTCAGGGCCTTCCTTTGGATTTTTTCAGCATTCATTTTGTTAGTGGTAAAGGTGCCACTTCTGATAAAGGACACAGTGGGGTCCATCTAACTAGGCTCGGTGTGTATGCTGCAAACCCCGACGGGCATCCCGCGATCATGAAAGGGGATGGTGAGATTCTCAACTAGGATGATTTGGGGCAGGCTCCTTGCTACCGAGGTAGCTAGGGTGGCAAAAGAATCAGCAGTTAGGAATGGCAATGGGTCAGGTTCGGGCCGAGTTTCTTTATGCCCGAACTCGCCCCACGGGCCCATACCCAGCCAGTTTAATAAACGAGTTTTTTTTATGCTCGCCCAGACCCGCCCAGTCGGGCCCTGTTTATCCATGCCAGATTTGGGCCCAATCCACGGCCCGAATTGTGGCCCAATCCAAAAAAATAGAAAAAGAATTGAAGCCTATACCGTGGCCTAAATAGGGGAAAAAAAATCATTTTTACCTAGATTCAAGCCCTATAACTTCCAGATTCAAGCCCATATAACGTGGTCCAAATGCCAAATTACTCCAAATCATAGGACCATTGCAAACCTATTAATCATAAATCAATAAATCATAGCTAATATCATAAATCAATAAATCACCTGTTAATTATAAATCTATAAATCAATTAATCATAGCTAAGATCATAAATCAATAAATCACCTAGCTAAGATCACCATTTAATCATAAATCAATAAATCATAGCTAAGATCACATGCTAAAAATAAAAATAAAATAAATCCAACAAGTCCAAGAAATATGTCCAACAAGTCCAAGAAATAAGTATCACAAGTTCAACAAGTCCAAGAAATTAAAAAGCTACAAAATAAATCCCACAAGTTTATGATAATTACAAACCAACAGGTTAATCCAACAAGTCCAAAAAATTAAAAAGCTACTAAATTAATACAACAAGTCTAATTCTCCACAGCTATGACACAACTCCCATCCTCTTCATTAGTCTCCCCATCATCAAGAATTGATTGAAGTGTACAATCTCCTAGCATAATTGAAGAACCTACAACAACAATGAATTAAAAAATGGAATAAACTTCATCAAATTATAACTAGCAAACATAAAAATACAATTTTGATTTCATTTTATAAATAAAAATTATTCAATTGCTAAGAGAACCAGTTTTCAGCTTGTTCAGTGTTAGTGACTTCTTCCTCACTTTCCTAAAATTGGTAAAATTTAAGAAGATATAATCAGCTTCAGTTTCAAAACAATGTCTAAGGGAACTAAAACATGGTTCAGCACACTTCTAGCTCATGTATATACTTCTTCTCCTGACATAAAAGAAATTATTCCAGGAAAAATTTCTGTTTATATTAATCAACATGAAAGAATAATGAAAACATCAGTGCAGCTCACCAATAATAGATAAGGAACTAAACATAAAAGGCACACATAATGTCTATGTAATAGAGATAGTTTAGTTATGAAACAAGAAGCTTAGGACAAACAAAATCTACTTGATGTAGCTCCATCAGTTCCTGAAGACAGTTACTTAGCAGTACCGTTTTTATGCAAGCTTTACCTGTAAGAGACACTTAACAGTCATAGATTATTGACAAATAAGGCCAAAAATATTATGAAACACTGCACTAGACATAAAATTTTGTCAAACAAGATTTATTCTCGATGGTAATCTAATCAATTAAAAGCCAGTATAATTATATTAACATACATCATTTAAACTTTCAATATAGCTGCTCTAGACTCTACCATCACAAAAATTCCATCATTTCTGCATCTTCACACCTCATCATATGATTTCAAAGAAACAGATTGCAATTTTCCCACATACCCTTTTTATGTTAACACATCACTCCCATAATATTAGATTATTTTCTCATGGCTACCCGCAAACTCAAAAATGAAACATGTCATTTTATGGGATTTAATATCAAGAAAATCAAGTTCATGCTTTTACCCATAAATTCCACTTTTGATACCAAACTTTAAAACACTAATAATATTTATATCACACAAATACAACATAATTTCAGATTTCCCTTTCAAAATGAAAACCACAATAGAAAAATCTTAAATAATTTTCAAGATGAAATAAAAAATAAAAAATTAAGACCCTAAGTAATTTCACATTTGATAATTAGAAAAACACAAACACGATAGGAAAACCAAGTAATTTTAGCAAATAAGATATTATTTTTCTGATTTTCAACCACAAACACAACTACACAAGTTCACAATTCAAAATCCTAAATATTTTTGCAATAAGAGAGAAACGAAACCAAAGAAAAAAAAAAGTAAAAAGATAAAGGATAAAGGGAAATAACCAAGTCAGGGCGTGAAAGGGGGAGGAGCAATGTGTGATGTCGACGGCAAGGAGGAGTTGGGCTGACTCGACGGTTGAGAGTGAGAGTGTGGCTGTGTGAGTGTGAAGAGTAAGCGAGAGGCAAATAGAGAAGTGAGATTAGGGTTTAAGAGAAAATAATATATTTATACTAGGAACTTAGGGTTTAAAAAAAAAAAATTATGTATTAATATATATACAGGTCGGGTTCGGGCCGGGTATGCCTAATACCCGGACCCGACTCAAACCCGCTTTGAGTTTTTTAATAAGAACCCAGACTCGACATTAAATGGGCCAGGTAAAACCCGACATATTAGGGTCGGGTCGGGTCGGGTACATTTTGCCATCCTTATCAGCATGTCTATTCTGCCCACAGGAGATTTGATTGGTCGTGAAATAGTCAAAAAGGGCTTGCAAATGCCTTACCTTGCCCAAGTACCACAACATTCTCTAGTCCTTGGCCTTAAATTCTCCCTGGACTTGGCTCGTCACTAACCTTGAGTTGCAAAAAACATCCATTGGTTTGCATCCCAACCTCCGCATAGTGTCTAGGCCCGCCAGTAGTGCCTTGTACTCAGCCTCATTATTGGTAGCTGGAAAGCCTAATCTTAGGGATTTCTTTACGATGAGCTTCTTTGGTGATATCATAACTACACCCACTTTGGAACCCCTTTGATTGGAAGCCCCATCAATGTACAACTTTCAAGAGTCAAGTAGAGGGACCGCGATGCTAAAAATTCTAAATTCTTGATGGAGAGCCTCCTCGGCTCTGCCTCTTTCTTCACCCTCAGTAAACTCTGCCAAGAGGTCTGCAAGTACTTGTCCCTTGATTGCTATCTAAGAGAGGTACTTGATGTCAAATGACCCTAGAATGGTCCTCCATTTTGCCATTCTCCCCGTAAAGTCCGACTTTCGAAGCAAGGCTTGAAGTGGCAATTGGGTTAAAACTATTACTGTGTGAGCTTGGAAATAGTGGGAGAGCTTCTTTGTAGCATGGATGATGGCTAGGATGGCCTTTTCCAAGGGCAGCTATTGTGCCTCAGTCTCCAGGAGAGATTCACTCACATAATAGACCGGTTGTTGGATGCCTTCAGCCATACGAATTAGGACCAGGCTCACCACATGGCCGGAGATTGCTTTGTATGCGAACAAGACCTCTTCCTTCTTTGACTGAGACAATACGGGTGGGTTGGCTAGGTAGGCTTTGAGCACCTCAAAGGCCTTATTACATTCCTCAGTTTAGGAGAAATCCTTCCACTTGTGCAATAGCTGAAAGAACGGCTTGCATCGGTCCCTCGACCTTAAAATGAAACCATTTAGGGCAGTTGTCATCCAGGTTAGACGCTGCACCTCTTTAGGATTCCTGGGGGGATGGAGGTCTTGGATGGCCTTAATCTATTCGGGGTTTACCTCTATCCCTCGGTGGGTGATCATGTATCCTAAGAATTTCCTGGATCCCACCTCAATGGCGCACTTTCAAGCGTTTAACAGCAATTTAAATTTCCTCAGAATGGCGAAGACCTCACTCAAATCAGTCAGATGATCAATTACCCTCTTGCTCTTGACCACCATATCGTCTATGTATGCCTTCACGTTCTGACCCAACTGGGCTTCAAACATTTAGGACACCATACTTTGATAGGTGGACCTTGTGTTCTTCAACCCAAACGACATTACTCAGTAGTGATAGTTGCATGTAGGAGTGACGAAAGTTGTTTTCTCTTAGTTGGTCAACGACAAAGGTATTTGGCAGTAGACTTGGATTGCGACCAAGACACTCATCCAAGGGTGCTTGAAGGTGGCGTCCACTAATTGATTAATCTTTGGTACTAGGAAGGAGTACTTCAAGCATGCCCTATTTAGGTCGGTGAAATCTATGCAAACCCTTCATTTGCCTGTCATTTTCTTCACAACCATTGTGTTGGCTAGCCATTCTAGGTAAAAAAAACCTCCTTAATGGCTCTGGCCTTTTTGAACTTGTCAAAATCTTCCTTCACAGCCTCAGTATGGTGGTTCGAGGATTTCTGTGGTCTCTGCCTTTTCAGGATAGCTAATAGGTCGATGTTCAGGTGGTGGTAGACAAAGTCGGGGTCTACTCTTGGTGCCTCGTATGCACTCCAAGCAAACACATCCACATTTTTTCTCAAACAATTAATGAGCCCCGCCTTTTCCTCAGCTGGGAGATCGGTCCTGAATTGGAAGAATTTCTCCTCATCAAATTCAACAGTTACCTTTTCCATACTCTTGTACTAATGGCCCAACACCAGCGCCTCTCGAATTCTTGCCATGGTTCCCAGATCCTGTGATTGCTATAAAGGCTCGTTAGGAGGTGTTTCCTTAAGCAGCAAGGTCTCATGCCTTATTGATGCTACCAAGCATTGCCTAGCCATAGTTTGGCATCCTCGCAGTTTGGCAACTACTCCCTCGGAAGGGTACTTTATTTCAAGGAAAGGGTAGATGGGACTGCCCCTAGGGAGTATAGCCAGGGCTTCGCTAGGATCGCAGTGTAAAGGAGTAGGCGTCTACAACTATGAAATCTACCTACACTACCTCATTACCCGTTTGGACGGGCAACCTGATCATCCATTTGGGGATCACCATCTTCCCATTGAATTTGATGAGAAGGGTACCATAGTCGGAAAGGTCTTTGGAGGCCAACCCCAACCCCTTGTTACAGGTCAGGGTGCATTATCTTGGCTCAACTTCCCTAATCCACCATCACCCACTTCACCTGGTAGCCTTCAATCTGCATGGTTACTGTGAGGGCATCGTTGTGGGGCTGAGTGGGCTTGACTTTGTCTTGGTTGGATAAACCCATTACCATCTCCCCCATTTTTCTTCTCTTGTCGGGTTGGAGTTCCTTCTTGCTGGGGTTTCTTGGCATAATGGTTAGAACTTTTGTCAAGGGTTCTCCCAACCCCCGCTCGTTGGTGCGACAAGAATCACATCAATTATCTCTAAGGGTGGTTGAGGTGCAGCCCTGCTCTAGGGGGCCTAAGTGGGTTGGCTACTCTGCCCACTCGACAAGTGTAGAAATTGCTTCAACTTTCTGACCTTGACCAACTGGCCTAAGAAGTCTTGCAGAGTTCTGCACTCTTCAATTGTATGCCCTTGGTCCTTAGTGGCAGTAGAGATTTTGGTTTCTTTTAGTGGGGTCCCCCTCATCCTATTGTGCCATTTGAAATAGAGCTCGCTTTTTTATCTTTTCTAACACCTTGTATACTAGCTCCTTAAATATCAACTTCACTCCCACTGCTTGCCGAGGAGTTTGGTCAAAGAATTCCTTTCTTGGTTCCTGTGGCGCATATCGGTCCAACCAAAATTCCTTGAGCTCTTACGCCTGCACCTTCGGCTTGCCTTTACCTTGTATTTGGTCATCCTCGACCCGCTTATGCTCTTCAATTCTATCCATCAAGTAGTGCATACCCTAAGCTGGGTTCATGGTGAGGGACTTCCTTAGATCGAAGTCCATAGGTAGCCCTAATTTAAAGTTGTTGGCAGCCACGCCACCATAGTGTCCTCCTATCTCATTGTAAAGCTCCCAGTACTAGTCAGTATATGCCCTCAAGGATTCTCCCTCCTTCATTGCCATGGATAGCAAGGAGTCGATGGGCCAAGGGACTCTATTGCAGGTGATGAACATGGCTCCAAAGGCTCTAGTCAGCTCCTCGAACATCTTGATGGAACCTTCTTCTAGACCGTCGAAGCACCTCATGGCCGTTTGACCGAGGTTGGAGGGGTACATTTTACATATTAGGGCATCATTTTGAGAATGGATGGCCATTCTTTGATTAAAGTGGCTGACATGTTCCATTGGATCAGTTTTTCCATTAGATGAAATGAATGTGGGCTGGGTAAAGCGACAGGGGAGCTTAGCGTCTTGTATGTAGTTGGAGAAGGGGGAGCGGGACATCTGCTGCAGGGCCTTACTCATAGCATCCGGCCCTATGTTTCCAAGTGGCATCCTATTTCACGGTGGTCGTTGCCTCCCTTCCCTTAGTGAATCCGACATCTGGCAGGGGCTCCTGGTTCTCTTCTTTTGACGACTCTGCTCCACCTCCGATCTAGAGCTGAGGGAAAGGCTTCTTCACCTTTCCCTTAAGTTCATACCTTCTTGAACCTGCCTTCGAAGGAGGTGGACTTGCTCCCTGAGACCATTTACCACCTGGTCATTGTAGATACCGTATTTTGTACCCCTTACAACTCAGACTCCTGTTCCCCAACGATGTTGGAATTCTAAAGCCCAAGGTTGGTTTAGGGCCCAATCAAATTGAAATTGACTCGAGGAAAGTATTTTTGCAAAATATAATTTTTTTATGAATTAAAAAAGCTATTTTTTGGAAAATAAAGGCCACGGAAACCCTAGGGCATGTGTACACATCATTTGGGAGCCGTTTAAACCCTATTTTCGAACTATAAAAACCCATACATGGTACATTTTCAAAACACATAGAAAATCTTAAGGGAAAACACAAGATTCACTAGAAATAGTGAATCAAAAAGGGAGTTTTTCACAAAACATTATTAAGTCAATATTTTCTGATTGAGGCCTTTTCTGCCTTAATCTTTGAGTTCAAGTTTATTAATCACTTCTTTTATTTGATTATGAATAGATTGACTGAGGGGAACAATCAAAATCAAATTAAGGAGCTTTGTGTTTTGAGGTATAAGTTCTAGTCCCTTTTCCTTTCCTTTTCTTTGTTTTAATCCTCTTTTCCTTTGTTCTACTTGTTTGTTTATTTTATAACATGTCTGCTTAGCATAGGTTTTCTTTGCTTTACCATTGTATGCATGTTAGGTTGTTAGTTTAAGGTTATGTTCTGCTGTGTTCTATGTTTTTTGGATTAGGGTTTTAGGGTGTGTATGTGTATGCATGCTTCCTACATGCATACTTGAAGTATGCGTACGCATACAATAGGGCTGCACACACAACCCTATGTACGCGCACGCATACTTATGCCCAGAAACCCTAATTCGACCATTTTCTACTTCTGTTTCTTTATTTCTCTTATGTAACATGCCTCTACTTTGTTCTGTCTTATGCTTATGAGTCTCTGCCTCCATGTTTTGTTTGGTGTTTGTCTTTTATATGTTAGATTAGGGTATCTTTCCAATTATTACTTTGATATGCCATGAACATGCATATGATATGACCATGCATTGATGCATATGTGCTGTGGTACAGTAAGGTAAGTGAGGTAAGTCATGCATTCATATGAACATGCATTTGTTTGAAATATGATCTTGATCTTACTTTGATGAGCATGAATGATATTTGCAAATTCTTTGCCTTGGATATGATAACATGTTTGTTTGATTTTAACATGCCTATGTTTCTGCCTTGGATATGATATATGTTTGTTTTTTTGCTGTCTTGGATATGATGTGATGTGATGCATGATACATGTATGTTAGGGTTTTAGATGAAAATGCCATGTTGATTGCTAGATGTATGCTAGTGTGTGTGTGTGTGTGAGTCTAGAATGATGAATGTTGAATATGCCTTTAATAAGATTAAGACGTAAGACAGAATAAGTGGAAGCTGACTCACGGGTCGGGTGGGGTTGGGTGCCTAACATCTTCCCATCCCCATACCTAAACTCTAGAAACATGCTCTGGTAGTAGATCAGACCTTCCACGAAGGGTGCTATATTTATGATTCCTAGACCTAATCTAGGTGGTGACTCCATTTCTTTTCTTCACCTTAGTCCACTCGGTCAAGGCGTACTCTCCCCAAAATGACTCGATGCGCCCACAGTCCCGAGAATCTGACCTTGAAGATGCTGGGCTCCCTTAGCTTCTCCTGGCTGGTGTACTCCGACTACTTTTGACAGATGGGGTCCTGTCTGTTACTTCTCTTCTAGGCTTCTAATTCACCCAGTCTAGCCTTTGCCTAGATCCCACCAACTCTATACCTTCACTTTGCTCCACCGTTCTGGATCCGTCCCTAGAGGTCATCTTCCCATGATCTTGACTACGTTTTTTTGGAATCCAAGGTAGTCTTTCCCATATACGGCGCCAATTGTGTAGGCGCGAAATAATCCACTAGGGCCCAAGGGCTTGAAGATTGGACCTTATGGACAAGCCCACAACAAATAATTGTTTAGAGATGGGAAAGGTAGACCAACTTATGGATTCCTAGCCATATAGTCTGTAATGGGGTAAATGAAGCTAACACATAAGGATTATGCAAAGGAAGCCTGATATTAATGCCTTTTTGGTTGACCGAGGAAGGTGTTACAGAGCAAACAACCACACAAGTATGGGTAATTCTCTCTCTCTCTCTCTTTCTCTCTCTCTCTCTCCTCATATTCTTTTGTTCTCTCCCATCTAATGGGATTCTCCTTCTTTTATAGCAGTCTGCGCTCAACTTGGCCCTTTAGCTATAGGGTGGTGGTTGTCCATCAGATACTTGTCCCATCCTCCCCCTGGTGGAAGTGCCGGGTAGGTTACTGACTATTCAGGCAACACTTCCTTCATTAATGCAACTATCCTGGTTGGTGTAGAACATTTAATGCAAAGGTGACAGACACTTCCCCAACACGCTTAGGGCCCAAGGGCTTGAAGATTGGGCCTTATAGACAAGCCCACTACAACTAATTGTTTAAAGATTGGAAAGATAGGCCAGCTTGCAGATTCTTGGCCATATAGACTAAAATGGGGTAAGTAAATCCAACACAAAAGGATTACGTGAAGGAAGTCTGATATTAATGCCCCTTCGATTGACCGAGGAAAGTGTTATAGAGCAAACAACCACACAAGTATGGGTAATTCTCTCTCTCTCTCTCTCTCTCCTCCTATTCTTTTGTTCGCCCCCATCTAATGGGGTTATCCCATTCTTTTATAGCAATCTGCACTCAATCCTAGCTTTCTAGCTGTAGGGTGGTGGTCGTCCATCAAATACTTCTCCCATCCTCCCTCTTAGTGGAAGTGTCGGGTAGGTTACAGGATGTCTAGGCACTATTCAGGCATCACTTCCATCATTAATGCGACTGTCCTGATTGGTGCACGACATTTAATACGGAGGTGACAGACGCTTCCCCAACACACCTTGCACTTTTTTCCGTTAAGGTCTTCTGGTGGCTGTCAACTTCGGCCTATGTCCCTTGGTATGGTGGTAGGTCATCTCACCTTCATCGAAATGCAAGGGTATCTCCCTTGTTTGGCCTAATACTTTGCCTATTGGGCCTACGCGGTCCTCAGGCCTATCCTAATAGCGGTTTTGTTCTTGGCCCACCCCCTACAATTTATGTATATAACCTACGTCGTCTACTTTTGACGATAGCTTTTTATTATCAGACCAAGACACTAATAAGTTTTTTGTGTATGCGGGGATTGAACTTGAGATCTTTTATTTAACTATCAGAGATTTTACCAGTTAAGCGGGGATTGAACCCTAGATCTCTTATTCAACTATTAGAGATTTTATCAGTTGAGCTAACTAGAACCTATAAAGAATAATATATATATATATATATATATCATTAATAAAAATGAAAGGATTCTTAACTCCAGAGTGGTTGTAAATGGGTTGAGTAGGGTCGGCCCGACCCATTTTTACTTGGCTCATGGGCAAAATGGGCTGGGCATAGTGAACTGGTTAACAAGTTAATAGGCCGGGTTGGGCTGGGTCGAAAGAGAAAACCTCATCCCGTGGGCAATACCTATTTTGTCTTTAGCGGGTTGGACTATTGGGTTGGGCCTAATGGGCTACCATGAGCTTGTGTTAGCATCTTATTTTATTATTTTTTATATGGAAAGAATAAATTTTTTTTTTAAATAATGGAAGAATCAATCTTTTTTTAAGGTAAGAATTAAAGAATTTAAAACTTATTCCAAATTATTTCATAGTGTTGACACCCTATTTTGCAACCTGCATTTAACCTCACATGGAGAGTAAAAGACTAATTTCACTTTGCAAATAAGCATCTTAATTGTGGCCACTATATCCTTCATTTCATTTCATCAAAATTATCTTGATATTGTAATGATCAGATTGACTAGTCATAAGCCTTAATTGGACCATCAGATTAAAAGTTATCTTCAAATCAAGTTTTAATGACCGAGATGCACTATCACAAATTGAGTCCGACTATATGTGATTATGAACAATTGATTCTAATTGGTTATAATTATAATCAATTTGAGATTAATGATGTGTCATAATTTGATTGGCTAGGACTACATCTTATGGTAAGATTGCACGCACTTGATTAATTAAATAGTCAAACATTAATTATTCAATGAGTAATTTGTGTAATTATCTTTTTAATTAGGGTAAATTTGGAACTAATTAAGTCTAAAATGGAAGTGATTGGAGTCTATTAATTGATTCTAATTGGTTATAATTATAATCAATTTGAGATTAATGATGTGTCATAATTTGATTGGCTAGGACTACATCTTATGGTAAGGTTGCACGCACTTGATTAATTAAATAGTCAAATATTAATTATTCAATGAGTAATTTGTGTAATTATCTTTTTAATTAGGGTAAATTTGGAACTAATTAAGTCTAAAATGGAGGTGATTGGAGTCTATTAATGTTAATTGGAAACTAATTTGGAGCCTATTAATACTAATTGTGCTGAAATTATTTTTCAACAAATGACCTATGCTCATAATTTTGTTGATATCTCTTAGAATATTTTGAATCTATGAGTGAGGTTAACTTTTTCAAAAACTAGACATATGTGGCTTCAATTTGAGCATAAGAACGAGACAATTTCGATCAGAATTGAGTAAGATATGATTTTTTGAATTTGTCTCTACGGGTTGTTACAATAATTACGGGAATACCGAATTTTGCTTGCTCATCACTTCTACCAACATTTAATACACCAGCTATTCCCAAAGTTTGAAATAAGGTCTAGGTTCATGATTCTTTTTTATCTTTTGTCAACCCTCATTAAATGACATTTCACTCATATTTTTTTACTACTACTATATAAACCCACTTCTCCTCCATTCTAGGGCACACAAAGAAATATCTTCTCTTCTCCTCTCTTGAGTTCTAGTGAAATTGAGTAGTCTTGTCATATCTTGGTCTTCTTGAGACTCAAGGTACTGAGTGAGACTTATTCTCCCTCTCCTAGTTCTTCTTTTCTACTTCACCCTTAGGACTTCCACCAAGAGCCTCCTCCTCTACTATATGGATCTTGCATGCAAGTATAATCTCTATTCCTAACTCATTTTTCATGTTGCTATAATGTTAATTTAAGATTAAAACATGCTAGTGTTTATTTAAAGTCCTTGAATATGTTTGAATGTTCTTAAATATGTGTTCTTCGTATGTTTTTGGTTGTTTATCACATGTTTATGCATAATACTAGATTTGATTATAAATCCACATCAAAAATATGAAAAACACGTTTGTTTCATAATTCTTTCAAATTCTTGAATCTAGAATATCACCATCCACACACATTCACTAGAATTTATTAATTTTAATTAAAATGCAATGCTTGATAAATTGAATTAGGGTTTATCACATGCACACATATTGAATTCAACATGCAAATTGATTGATAACATATTGGATAATATGATATGAATGTTGGCCACCATAGTTTAGAAGACTGGTTTCACCAGGCAAGATGGGTGCCTAACATCTTCTCATCTTGTAACATAGCCTCTGAGTTTAAATCAAGGGTTGATAGATCAATGCTTATCCATGTAATTTTCAATTTCTAAATTGTAACTAGAAAATAAAGCCATGTACACTATCTTAAATTGTATCTAGGACCAAAGCCATGTAATTTCTTATGATCCATGTAAATTCATTTGCAAATCAATAAAATGATGAATTTTTCAATTTTGGTTTTCTTATTTATTCCAATAATTAAATAAGTGGCGACTCCATTGTAAAACCTTTAATCTAAAGGGGAAAATATAATTAGTCGAATCTCCATTTTAAGAGACAATAACATGACTCTACTAATTCACATGGGTTTGGCCCAACACCAAAAAACAGGTCGGGGGCACGGTCTCTCACACATGGTCAAATCTACTTAAGTTTTTTTATTAAAGTTTTAAATGGTTTTTTTTTTTTAATTTTTATCTTTTAATAAAAAAAATTTAAATAATTAATTCAAAATTGCTAGACTACTAGAAAAATATATATTTAGTAAATTAAGTTTAATACAATCACTTTAAATATCTTAGTGGTTAGGGGAGTTTTCTTAAGAAATTCTTCTATAATGTCTCAAGATCAATTCTGAATTCTTCTTCAATATATTTTTGTTATGAATTCTGAGTTATTGGGCTGGATAACGGGTTGGCCAATGGGCTAAGGCTACTGGACTAACCTATTAGGTGCTCATGGACATAAAAACTAGCCATGACCTAACTCACTGGGCTAGTGGGCTATCCATGGGCCTTAATAACAATGGGTTAGGCTGCCCATTAGCCCGGTGAGTCATTGGGCTACTAGGTCAGGGCGTGGGCAATGGACTATTTGGTGACCTTATGGTTTCTTCTAAAAAAAAAAGGGGGGGGGGGGAGAATCAGTATCTCTAATTTTATAAAAACATTAAAAAAATAAATAAAGAAGATTTTTATATAAAAATATTTACTTTTTTTTGAGAAAGTAAAAATATTTACTTATATATTTCTAGGATGTCTTCTAAATATTATTTGGTTCAATGAGCTATTATTATTAGGGGTGTCAATTCGGGTTGGCGTGTCGGTTCGTGTCGTGTCGAGGTAGGGGTATTCGACTAAATAGTTCAACCCTAACCCGACCTGTTAATAAGGCGGGTTGACCTGACCCAACCCATTTGACATGTTTAATAAACGAGTCGTGTTGGGTTAACATGAATGTAACACAATCTATTTCAACTTGCATAATATTAAATATAACATCCTTCTAGAAATAAATTTTTTTTTACATCCCAAAAAGCAGTGCATATACTTCAAGTCTTCAACCCACATTCAAAATAATATAGTTTAACGAAAATATAACATTCATCTAGAAAATAAGTTCTTTACACTCCAAAAGAAGTGCATACACTTCAACCCAAATTTAAAATAACAAAGTTTAACAAAAATAAAATAACATAGTTTAACAAAAATATAATATCCTTGGAACTCGCCAAATGTTAAGTATCAATATTGAAAGAATTTGAGCAAACAGTAGATTAATCCTGACTAAGACCACGATTATCATCCATAGATTCTTTGTTGATGTCCAAATTCATAAAATCTTCCACAAGCTCATCCAATTTCATTTGTGCAAGTTCTATGCCCAAAAAAAAAAAAATATTAGTAGTTCTAGGGTCTGTAAAGTTTCAATTTCCAATTATATCATTTGTAAATTTTTGTAATTACTCACTTTTCTTTTTAAATTTAAAATATATGTTGGATATAAAAGGTATTTGATAAATGTAAAATAAAATAAATATTTATTTGTTATACGAGTTAAACGAGTTGTGTTAAGTGGGTCATTTTGGGTTGACACAAATAAATTGGCGTGTCAAACGTGTCTATTGTGGGTTACGCGGGTTGACCCGCTTATGATACGTTTCTTATCGTGTCGCTTTCGAGTCAACCCGTTTATGACCCAAACCCATTAAGGCCCAACCCTAACTCGAAAAAATCCGTGTCGGGTTCGTGTCGTGTTCACGGGTTGGGTCGAACATTGACACCCCTAATTATTATGGTATAATAGTAATTAGAGGACAGATAAAATGCATTAATAATTTATAAAATTTTCTATTTTTATGAAATACATTAAATACACTTTGAATTAATGAACTATCTAGGTTATAAAAGTAATTTTTGGAAACAAAGTTGTATTATATCAGTCTTTATCCGTCACCTCATGAAATATACTTTTTCTAAAAATTTATTTATTTGTTTGAAATCATTGATGGTTTTATAAAATTTAAAAAAAAAAAAAAAAATCGTCTGAAGTGCATAAGTCATAATTTGTGTGAAGAGAGTAGTTAGGTCTTACTTCTTCACATAAAACGACAAAAAATGTATGACAAACCTCCCTAAGAATCACAGCTAATCTCCCTAAACTTTTACGTTGTTTGGAGAGTAAGCGATTAGTTTTACCTTTTGTTTAATTATTTTTTAAAATACACCTCTCAACCAACAAATTATCTATTTTCTTTATCCCATCTAAATATTATTTTTAAAATGCTCTTGGTGCGATGGTTACTTAACAATTACTAGCCTCTGAGCACGTGCGTGCTTAGAGGCTCTTCTATTTTTTGAGTAAGAGTTAATTTAGAGCATTTATTATACTTTAAAATTACTACATTTTTTAATCACAAAAAAATCTAGGGGTGTTATGAAAAATTATTTCACCTGTTAATGCATAATACTCATCACACCCCTAGGCTTTTTTTGTGATTGGAAAATGTAGTAATCTCAAAGTATAATAAATGCTCTAAATTAACCCTTACTCAAAAAATAGAGGAGTCTCACGCGCGTGCTCAGAGGCTAGTATCCCTAATTGAATTTTACATGTTTGTCCACTAATATTACACATTTGCGAGTGACTGATACAACCAGAAATGTCATGAGACTAGCTACAAAAAATCAACACCAAAATTGCATTGAAAATTTGAAATCATATGTTTGTGTGTGAATGTGTTCATTTTAGCCTCATGACATTTTTGGTTGTATTAGTCATGCACAAATGTGTAATATTAATGGACAAACATGTAAACTTCAACTGGGAATAAATAGAAAATTATAACATTAAATCCAAAAAATAAAAAAGAACCTCATCACACGTGCTCCTATTCTACAAATATCATCCAAATTTTGTGTTGCTTCTAATGTGAATGTTAATAGATAAATTTTGGAAACCTTAATATAATTAGAATTCGAAAGTGTAGAAGATTGTTCAAACTGGGTTTGTGATTGAAAAATATAAAGCAACAGTTCAATATTGTCATCTACTTCATTTTTAGATCTCTCTGTTAATGTGGCCCAACTTCCTAAACAAAATTACCCTATAACATATGGAGAATCCTGAAGAATGAGGGGTCCTAGTTAATTTGTTAAAGAACATCAGTAGCATAAAATATTTTTTTTTTTATTAAAAAAAAAAAAAATCACCCACCATACATATGCAAAAGTCAAAATTTCCAAAATAAACATGCAAAGGTAAACAGAAGCATAGATATAAGATTAGGAATTGACAAATAAATAATTTCCCTCTTCATTTGCAAAATAAAATAAACTAAAAATGATAAAGAAGGGAACACCATAGGTACATTGTAATTACACATTCAAAAAATAATTTAATTATTTAATTGTTGCTTTACATGATTCAAATGTAATTACACATTCAAAATTAAGTGGCTCAAATGTGAAACTTGAGTAAGAAAAGGAAATGCAGAAGTTTGGTAACTTCTTCATAAAATCTTGGGGTTCATGCAATCTTAACACTTTCGTTTGGCTAAAATCCTAGATTGGCATCAGTCATCGATCTATCAAGGTCGCTTTATAGTGCTTTCAGTTGAAACACATATCTGCAAACCACAATGTGAATGGAATAAGGATGTTACTATCTTTCTCAAGAGTTTTTGGTCCAAACAAAGTACAAGGAAATTTTTGACAGAAAATTTGAATAGATTGAACAGTGCAAACATACCTTTTAGTACATGTGTTCCCAATAGTGATAATGCCCGTTCATCCTCATCCACCAATGTGAAACCAAAATCCTTTCATTCAAAATGGCATGCAAAACATATTAGATCAAATTAGACTCCATAAAATTATTTCATAAAAGTAGAAGGAACAAAAGCAAATATCATAGGAAATAGGAATGAGATCAAACTTGCCAGCACTCTTGAAAGTATAAGAGATTTCGCAAATTGGCGGAGGAAATGATGATCATAAGGGTTACAAAATCACAGCTCAGACTCTTGAAATAAACATCATTAACAATTAAACGATGCAATTAGGATGGAGATGGTAATGAAAGTTAAAAAAAAAACTGAAAAAGAACGTGAAAATGTGAAACATGGGAAATAGAGAAAGTTTGAATAATAGACTCTCTTTTTTTTTTTTTTAATAAAGGTAATTGATTTTTTTTTTTTATCAATTATCATGGCAGATATATTCACAAAAAAAAAAAAAAAAACGTGTTTGTTTTAATTTAATTTAATTTATTTTATAAATGAATCAAGCAATTTGAAAACCATCAAAAAGTAGTCATATTTTGTAGGTAATATTTTAGTGCAAGTTAGACATGTATTTTTACTTGATTATCCTTTACTTTTGTCTCTACTTAAACATAGGCTGTAGGGGTATTTTGGAACCAAAAAAAAAAAAAAATCTGGTCCAAACAGGTGCAGCCCCTTAAATAGTAGTATAGATAAGTGCTTGGAAGCTATAGGAGGCAAGAACCGGGGTTTAAGTTTCTAAGAATGATCTTCACACACATATACACTTGAATTAGATTAGAGTAAAATTTCTATATTTTGTGTGTGTATATATATAAATTATAGTTTCTCAATAGTTTTTTTTTTGTGTGAAAATATATTCATTAATTTATTTTTAAAAAAATAATTACACGTTATCCCTTTTATTTATTTATTAAATAAATAAACCCATTACACCCAATAATTAACCCAAAAAAGTGAAAAACAAACCACTATTTAAATTAACACCTTCCACCTTCCATGCACGAAGTACTTGGGTTTATGGGGAAGGGTTCGAGTTGTAGGAGAGAGAGAACGACAAAGTCCAAAGGCAGAGAGAGAAAGAACGAGAGAGAGATCGCCGCTCCACCGTCGCTCACAGTGCCAAGCGGATAATCGTATGTTTGTGTGTGAATGTGTTCATTTTTTGTGGCTAGCCTCATGACATTTTTGGTTGTATTAGTCATTCACAAATGTGTAATATTAATGGACAAACATGTAAACTTCAACCGGGGATAAATAGAAAATTATAACATTAAATCCAAAAAATAAAAAAGAGCCTCATCACACGTGCTCCTATTCTACAAATATCATCCAAATTTTGTGTTGCTTCTAATGTGAATTTTAATAGATAAATTTTGGAAACCTTAATATAATTAGAATTCGAAAGTGTAGAAGATTGTTCAAACTGGGTTTGTGATTGAAAAATATAAAGCAACAGTTCAATATTGTCATCTACTTCATTTTTAGATCTCTCTGTTAATGTGGCCCAACTTTCTAAACAAAATTACCCTATAACATATGGAGAATCCTGAAGAATGAGGGGTCCTAGTTAATTTGTTAAAGAACATCAGTAGCATAAAATCTTTTTTTTTTATTAAAAAAAAAAAAAATCACCCACCATACATATGCAAAAGTCAAAATTTCCAAAATAAACATGCAAAGGTAAACAGAAGCATAGATATAAGATTAGGAATTGACAAATAAATAATTTCCCTCTTCATTTGAAAAATAAAATAAACTAAAAATGATAAAGAAGGGAACACCATAGGTACATTGTAATTACACATTCAAAAAATAATTTAACTATTTAATTGTTGCTTTCCATGATTCAAATGTAATTACACATTCAAAATTAAGTGGCTCAAATGTGAAACTTGAGTAAGAAAAGGAAATGCAGAAGTTTGGTAACTTCTTCATAAAATCTTGGGGTTCATGCAATCTTAACACTTTCGTTTGGCTAAAATCCTAGATTGGCATCAGTCATCGATCTATCAAGGTCGCTTTATAGTGCTTTCAGTTGAAACACATATCTGCAAACCACAATGTGAATGGAATAAGGATGTTACTATCTTTCTCAAGAGTTTTTGGTCCAAACAAAGTAAAAGGAAATTTTTGACAGAAAATTTGAATAGATTGAACAGTGCAAACATACCTTTTAGTACATGTGTTCCCAATAGTGATAATGCCCGTTCATCCTCATCCACCAATGTGAAACCAAAACCCTTTCATTCAAAATGGCATGCAAAACGTATTAGATCAAATTAGACTCCATAAAATTATTTCATAAAAGTAGAAGGAACAAAAGCAAATATCATAGGAAATAGGAATGAGATCAAACTTGCCAGCACTCTTGAAAGTATAAGAGATTTCGCAAATTGGCGGAGGAAATGATGATCATAAGGGTTACAAAATCACAGCTCAGACTCTTGAAATCAACATCATTAACAATTAAACGATGCAATTAGGATGGAGATGGTAATGAAAGTTTAAAAAAAAAAAAAACTGAAAAAGAACATGAAAATGTGGAACATGGGAAATAGAGAAAGTTTGAATAATAGACTCTCTTTTTTCTTTTTTTTAATAAAGGTAATTGATTTTTTTTATCAATTATCATGGCAGATATATTCACAAAAAAAAAAAAAAACGTGTTTGTTTTAATTTAATTTAATTTATTTTATAAATGAATAAATCAATTTGAAAACCATCAAATAGTAGTCATATTTTGTAGGTAATGTTTTAGTGTAAGTTAGACATGTATTTTTACTTGACTATCCTTTACTTTTGTATCTACTTAAACATAAGCTGTAGAGGTATTTTGGAACCGAAAAAAAAAAAATCCGGTCCAAACAGGTGCAGCCCTTTAAATAGTAGTATAGATTAGTGCTTGTAAGCTATAGGAGGCAAGATCCGGAGTTTAAGTTTCTAAGAATGATCTTCACACACATATACACTTAAATTAGATTAGAGTAAAATTTCTATATTTTGTGTGTGTATATATATAAATTATAGTCTCTCAATAGTTTTTTTTTTTTGTGAAAATATATTCATTAATTTATTTTTTAAAAAATAATTACACGTTATCCCTTTTATTTATTTATTAAATAAATAAACCCATTACACCCAAAAATTAACCCAAAAAAGTGAAAAACAAACCACTATTTAAATTAACACCTTCCACCTTCAATGCACGAAGTACTTGGGTTTATGGGGAAGGGTTCGAGTTGTAGGAGAGAGAGAACGACAAAGTCCAAAGGCAGAGAGAGAAAGAACGAGAGAGAGATCGCCGCTCCACCGTCGCTCACAGTGCCAAGCGGATAATCGGCGTTCATTGTGCCAAGCCGTGCCTTCCGCTCCACCGCCACTCTTCCTCATCCCCCATGGGTCAGTGATCGGCTTCTGTCTTCTTCTTTTTCTTCCTTTTTGTTGTTCTGATATGATCAGTTTTAAAATCATGTTTTGAGTTTGTATTTTGATTGTGATTGAGTTTAGAGCAAAACGTTTTGTGGGTTTACAAGGATTTTGGGTTTAGAGAGGCGCTATTGGAAAGACAGAAACCCAAATGAACACTCCTCCACATAAACATAATCGAATGAATGAATCACCAATTTCTCAGCCTAAATTCCCATCAGAGTCTCTCCCTGACCACATTATCCACGAAATCCTCACTTGGCTGCCAGTGAAATCCTTAATCCGATTTAGATGCGTTTCCAAATCTTGGTACTCTACCATCACCAGCCGCATTTTCATTAACACGCACCTCGACAGAGCAATATTACTATTCAATTATAACAGTAACAATCATAATGGTTATCTTTTATACACCCCAGTACCCATGGGTCCTCCCAATTGCAGAAAATTATTGTGTACTGGTGTTCGCAATAGTGATGGCACATTGACCCAATTTTCTAGCGTTGAAATACCCTTTTATCATTCTCGGATAGTGGGCTTCTGTAATGGCATGTTCTGCTTTGCTAGTTATGTGAGCAATTGTAAAGATTTATTATATTTGTGGAACCCGAGCATTAGGAAATTTAAGATGCTCAATGGTACTAGCATCTCTTACACTCGTATTGCTCTTGGACTTGCATATCATTCTGAAAACAATGACTTCAAGATATTGAGAATTGGAGAAAAATTGGAGCCGGCTGAGGCCGAAGTTTATTCATTGAGTACGGATTCATGGAGAAGGGTTGTCATATCGGTGGAGGGACGTAATGGATCTATTGATGGTATTGATGATTCACCCTGTGTATTTTTTAATGGAGCTCTGCACTGTATAGCATATAATGCTCACAAATTCATTTTGTCATTTGATGTCAATGATGAAAAATTTCGAGAGATAATGCTGCCACAGAATTACTTAGATGAACTTGATGGATTTTTAGATGGATTTTCTCAAAATATTACAGTGTTTAAGGGATCATTGGCATTTATTGTTTTCGGTAAGGCTCGAGTTGGAAATAGTAATAAGTGTCACATATGGGTGATGAAGGAATATGGTGTCATTAAGTCTTGGACTCAAAAGAGTGTAGCTGTGGGTTGGGTTGACAGCTTCTATGGCTGCACTGACGACGGTGAACTTCTCATTGAGAAGCGCAATGGGCTCCTTCTTTCATTTGATCCTGAGAGTCTGAAAGAGAATAGTCTTGGATTTCAATTTCCTACATGGGTAGGTTTCACAAGTAATTTTATGGAGAGTTTGGTTTTACTCGAATAGGAAGATTAGTATGTTGGAGTTTCTAATGAGGTGCGTATCTCTATGAAATTCACATTGTCGTATCACTGTTGTATCATATGAAGCTGTTAGGAGGTTTGTTCGCTATGTAATTTGTGGTTAAATGAAGCTGTTATTGTGTTCAGTGACTTCAGTCTTCTTACCTTTTATTGTAGACATGAAAGTATTGTTTTGATGTAGGAGAGTAAATTATAGTGAATAGAAAAAGAATGCCTTTTGAGGATTATGGATATTATTTATCAACTACATTGTGGGGAGGGGGTTAGAAATGTTGTCCATATTCTAGAACATGGCATTTTCATGATTCATGATGAAACATCAACTTAATTAATTACTGTGTTTGGAATCAATAACTATAAATTGTTGATACTTGGTTGGTATATTACGAAGTTGATACAAGTATTCCTGCTTATTTCTAGTCAATGCAAAATCAAAAAACCAAAATAATTTCCATTAAAAAAAACCAAAATAATATTTACAGTTGTAACCATAATTCCCACAAACATCAGACTCAGCCATTACTTCCTTGGAGCAGACCCCAGTGTCTAATTTAAGCCAGCATTAATTAAATGCAAGTATTCTAGCTGAAGTTAAGCCAGAAGTTGGTTAGGACAAGAAATAGAATCACCAGAGCATCGTTGTAGCAGCCTGTGCAAATATGAATACACAAAAAATAATCACAGGTAAAGAATACAATGTTGACTTCTCAGTTCTCAGTTCTCACCCTTCCTTTTTTTTTGTTTTGTTTTTTGAAACTGACCTCTCACCCTTCCAATTATATAAAAATTATACAAGTAGACCTCTATATTCCTGCTGTCAAATCCCATTTCGAATAATTCAAGCAGCAACTCCATTTGGATCAAGAACAGCACCAGATTCAGAAAAACTCAAGCACTGAGGTATTATATTCCTTAACCCAGTCTAGCATACATTCTGACTAGCCATTGCTACAACTTAATTTAAATCTAAAAGACTATGGCAGAAGGTTTTAAAGTTACGGATTAATTGATACTCTTTGGGACAAGCCATATGACAATGATTGTGTAGTTAATTTAGTAATAGTTATGGAGAG
Organism: Quercus ilex subsp. ballota; assembly: GCA_032727855.1. Lineage (NCBI taxonomy): Eukaryota > Viridiplantae > Streptophyta > Magnoliopsida > Fagales > Fagaceae > Quercus > Quercus ilex. The sequence goes on along the minus strand of CM064913.1, from coordinate 22,256,762 downwards.
CTATACCTTACAAATTAGCCTATTATATAGTTTTGACTTCAATAGTTCAATATGAGCAAGACCCCAGGGATTGAATATGGTATTCCTGAAAGCTTTTGCCTAGCTTTTAGTTCCTTGCTATGGTCTGTACATGCATATACATGGAAATGGTTGTAACTTGTCAAGGGGAATAAAAAAGGAAAGGAACTGTGACTGTTAGATTTATTTGTTTTATTTTTAGTTTTGTCTACTATGTTCCTCTCTGTCTCACCAGAATTTTCATCTCTTTTTTTTTTCCGCTCCAATTTAAGAACCTTAGGTGTAAGGAAAAAAAAATACGAAGAAATTCCTCAACTTTATTTCCAAATCCATATTACTTTTTCAATGGTTTCATGTGATACAATCCTTTATGGTTGCATCAAACAAACCCCATCCAACTTTAAAATATTTATTAAAATCAAGTGGCTTCACCAGTATCTTCTGATTTTAGAGATGCAACAGGAAGTGCTCCTAAATTTCTGTTAGGACAGAAAATTGACACTGCAAGGGCTAAGGGTTCACATCAAGCTCTCTCTCTCTCTCTCTCTCACACACACACACACACACAAGAATCAAACAGTGACAATACGGCATCATTTTTTATTCTTTTAATATATTTTTTTTTTCAAAAAAACGCAAGTGGCAAGACTGTAACCCATAGGGCCATATGGCATTTAAAAAAAAAAAAATATATATATATATATATATATATTTTAAAATGCAAGTGGGAAGACACTAGAGTTACTAGACAAGACCACTCACACTCACTGATGAGACTATTCTGCTATTCCTTGACACACGTTTTTGGACTGAGAAAGGTAGCCTCACTCACACACGTTAACTTCTTTTTTAATTCAATTTTTTTTTTTTTTTTTGATAAGAACATTAGGCCTGTTCATGGTCATGGATAAGAATTCAATTTTTTTTTGACCTGTTCATGCATGAGAACGTTAGGCTTAGGTGGCCGCTTCTCTTCAGCTCTTCTTAGAACGGTATGATATTTACACACACACACACATATGTGTGTGTGTGTATATATATATATATATATATCTATAAAACATGCTTAGGTCGGTTTGGTCTTTGTTGGTGTGCACATCTTGGTGCTGATGGCTGCATCGGTCCAACGTCTGTACTGAAGATCTACCGCCGATCACCGTGTCGGAAACCTTCGGCGGAGCCTTGAGTGGAGCGGGGCTGTGTGGTTAGACTGGTTCTGTCGGTGCTGGTATATCCATGAACAGGCCTACACAAGATTAATATAGGGACCTGAAATACTTTGATATGTGTCCTCCAGAAGTTCTTGGGCCAACAGAGATAGAAGCAATGTTTACATAACTTTGGGTGGTAATAAATACAATAACACAGGCCTGATACACATCATGATAAGAACAATTAGCCCCATTGAATTATGCTCACCAGCTACTATGGCCACTAATATGTATCAGTTGGTAAAATTAATTATCAGATCTCTATCACATTCCGGTAAGATGAAATTGGACTTAACTTGATATTCAGAAAATTGGATGGTCATTGTCTTTAAAATTGTGTCTTCTGGTTAAAGTAATTTATGGGCTTCCTGAAATCCAGTGGGAAAAATATTCAATTCAAGAATCAAAATCACACCACTAAAGTCTTCTCTTGAATTGATAAATACCAGCACTTCACTATAGAAAATGGTACATATAATGAACTCTCTAGCAGAAAGTGATCCAATGATGTGCTAAAAATCTGGGCAAAAACATTTGGAAAAAGTTCCCCTATCCTAGCTGAAGCCTACGCAATTCTATGGGGTGTCCAGCTAGCTCGAGAGGAAGGTTGGAACCGTATTATACTTGAGGGAGATGCCAAAAGCTGTTTTGATCCGCTAACTTCTGAAAGCATCTCCCCAGCATGGACCATTAGCAATGTTATCAATAATGTGTTATGTCTTAAGCATTTATTTTCAGTTTGTCGCTTTTGTTGGGTCAAAAGGAATTGCAATGTTGTTGCCCATGCAGTTGCAAAGCTTTCCCCTAATTCTCTTGAGTTTTTCTATTTCCATAAGGACAATTTGCCTAGAGCTTTAGCCTCTATCTGTAAGGCAGAGTGCCCATCCTTTTTTGTTTTTGAATGAAATCGCAGCTTATCAAAGACAAACTCTTAGGAGAATTACCGGGTGCATATGCTAAAGCCTTCGACCTGACTGACTAGTTGGAGGAGGATATGGAGGCAGAAGAAGAGTTCGTGGATAACAACGATCTTGTTGGTCCTGGAAGGGTGGCGAATAAGTTATCCAGTGAGACTAAGAAGCACATCAGGGGGGCTTGGTCGAAGGCCATTATCATTAAGTTGGTTGGAAGAACAGTAGGTTTTAGCTTTTTGCAAAGCAAGCTGCTTCAACTGTGGAGACCGACAGGCAGAATGGATTGAGTAGACCTTACCCGCGGTTTCTTTCTCGTAAGATTTTACTCCAAGGAGGACCTTGATAACGTGATTCAGAAGGGCCCCTGGTTCATTGGAGACCACTTCCTATCCTTGAGACCTTGGGAGCCTTTTTTCAAGCCATCTATGGCCAATGTATCCCTTATTGCAGTATGAATTCGACTTAATGAGCTTCCTTTCGAGCTCTATGAAACTGAGATTCTAAAACAAATTGGGGACTCCATTGGGAAGGTTTTAAGAATTGATTCTCAAACGGCTATGGAGGCTAGAGGCAAGTACGCTAAATTGTGTATCCAGATCGATATTAACAAACCATTAATCAATTCCATCCTCATTGACCAATTCGAGCAAGGGGTGACATATGAAGGCATCCATAGGCTGTGTTTTTCCTGTGGTAGAGTCGGAGATAAAGTTGAAAGTTGCCCATTCACTATTTGAAAGGACACGGAACCACCACCCACAGCGAAGGAAGGGCAGCAAGGACAACCAAAGGGCACGCACGAAATGCATGGCAATAGTCATACAACGGCGAGTAAGGTCACACATAGTGTGAGTGAGGCAAAGCATGAAGAAGGACAGTACGGTCCTTGGATGGTAGTGCGTAGAAAAAAAAATGGTAGTGCGTAGAAAAAAAAAAGGGGCATAAAGGTCCAAGGCAAGGTCAGACGAAGGAGAGTCCAGGTGCATCAACCTGGAATTCTTCATCCCACTTCATTCCTAAAAGCACAGATGGGATTAACGTATTCATTGGTGGTCCCTCGCTACGCTAGAATGAGTCACGTGGAGGGTTTTTACACAAAGTAGGGGTACAGGCCAGATTCGAGGGATTGGGCCGAGACCAAGGTTTTGGGTTTGGAGAGAAATCACTTTCAAGCCCACACAAGGAAGCCTCATTGTTAGGTGAGCTTAGGCATCCTTACTACTCCAAAGCCCACGGGTCCAATTCAGGACCATCAACCCTATTGAGTAAAACCATCCCACACTCGGTGAAAGGCAAGAAAGCTTTTGCTAGGAAACTAAGTCACTCCCCTATCAACACCAGCGCTGCTGGTCCTAAATTGAAAGGAGCTCTTACACACCTCTCGTTTACCTTACCAAAGCTTGCTCACTCTGCCCCCAATGAAATCAACCAAGCCGTTGACGCAACCTTTGAGTTCATGGCTTCGCCCAACACTGAGATGGCTGATCCCAAACCTGTGGTGGCTACCTCCAACAGACGAGCCAGCGTCGAAGGAGGTAAGGAAGGTAATATGCCCAGTCATGATAGTCATAGAGACCAAATTAGGTGGCAGTAGGACAAAGAATATTATTGACCGTCTACCGTTTGATGAAGCTGTACATATAGATACTATTGGGTATGCCGGAGGGATCTGACTACTTTGGAACTCTGACAGGGTGGAAGTGGAGGCTCTAGCAAAGACTGAGCAAAAGATTCATGCCGAAGTTAAGGTACGCTTCTCAAATCTTACTTGGCTACTTTCTGCTATCCTAGGAGTGAAGAGAGATGTATATTATGGGAAAATCTAACCAAGGTTGCAGAATTACAAAGAATGCCATGGATCATGGTGGGGGATTTTAACGAGCCCTTGGTTGATGAAGACAAATTTGGAGGCAGAGAAGTTAGTATTAGTTGTTCTCTTGCTTTCAAAGAGTGTCTTGACAAATATAGTATGGTCAATTTGGGGTTCTCTGGACCTAGGTATACCTGGACAAATAAAATGGATATCAATAATCTCATATTGGAAAGGATTGATAGAGTTTTTATGAACCCAGAGTGATGCGCTCTTTATTCAGATGCTAAGGTTACCCACTTGCCCAGATGCCATTCGAATCATTGTTTGATCCTTCTAGAAGCCTATCCGGTCAGAGCAGTGCACCTCACTAGGCCGTTCAGATTTCAAGAGTTTTGGCTGTCAGATATATCCTTTCCCAATGTTGTCTCTAAGGCTTGGGGCAGAAGCCGAAACTTAGCTGAAGCCATAGAGGGGTTTTCAAAGGAGGCTACTGTGTGGAATAGATGCCATTTTGGCAACATCCTTCATAAGAAGAAAAGAGTCATGCCCAGGATCTATAGGGCCCAAAAAGTGCTGGAAAACAACCCTAACACCTTCCTTATTAATTTGGAAGGTCACTTGCAAAAAGAACTTGAAGAAATTTTGGATAAAGAGCGGGATTTATGGATGCTAAAGTCTAGGCTGAATTGGATGATACAAGGGGACCGCAACACCTCTTTCTACCACATATCCACTCTTGCGAGAAGAAAGAGGAATCATATTGCATCAGTTAAGGATGAAAGGGGGAAGTGGTTAACAGAGGAAAGTGAAGTCATGGAGCATTTTAGAAAGGGGTTTTCTGCTTTATACACCACCTCTCAGACGGAGGTGCCCTGAACCCCTTTCCCAATTGATCATTGGCAAGTGCAGCTATCGGAAGAAACTAAGCTTACTTTAGATACAATGATTACCTATGAGGAAATTAAGGAAGCGCTCTGATCCATGCAACCCTATAAAGCTCCGGGCCTCGACGGGCTTCACGCGGGGTTTTTTCAGAGGTTTTGGCTACTTGAGGGGGATTTAGTGAGGGAGGAAGTCGAAAAAGTTATTCTTACAAGGAAGGTTCCAGAATACCTTAATAAGACCCATATTGTTCTCATTCCTAAAATCCAAGGGCCGGAATCTATCGGGAATTATAGACCCATTAGTCTATGTAACTCCGTTTACAAGATCATTTCCAAGATCATTGTCGCCCATCTTAGGCCTCATTTGGACTTGCTTATCTGTCCATACCAAGCTGCCTTTGTGCCAGGAAGGAGAGGGGTAGACAATGCCATCATTGGGCAAGAGTTAGTGCACATCATAGGCAGAATGAAAGGAAGTAGAGGTGCCATGGCTATCAAGGTCGACTTGGAGAAGGCGTATGACAGGATTGAATGGAGCTTTATTAGGGAGATGCTAATTAAATTCAATGTCCCCCAGAAGCTTACCGAGCTCATTCTGAGTTGTGTGACTTCAGTTTCGACAGCTGTCCTTTTTAATGGGGGCTGCCTTGAATCTTTTTCCCCCTCAAGAGGCATTAGACAAGGGGACCCCCTTTCCCCTTACCTCTTTATCATGTGCATGGAGTATTTGGGGTATTTAATTGAAAAGAAGTGTACTGCCAGATTGTGGAATCCTATTAAAGCCTCAAGGAGCGGCCCGACTTTATCACATCTGTTTTTTGCAGATGATTTGGTCCAATTTGCCAATGCTGATACGGAAAATTGCAATGCTATTCATGACATGCTCTAGGATTTTTGTGCTAAATCAAGGCAGAAATTTAGTGCCTCTAAAACCCGTGTCTTCTTCTCCCCTAATGTAGATTTTGACCTCAAGGATAACCTGACAAACTTACTTGGGTTTTCCCCTAAAGCATTCTGGCACTCGGAAGCATGATTTTGACTTCGTCCTAGACCAAGTGAAGAAAAAACTCGTTGGTTGGAAGGCGAATCTGCTATCAATGGTGGGCAGAATGGTACTTGTTCAAGCCTCCTCTTCCACCATCCCTAGCTATGTTATGCAAAATGCCCTCCTTCCTAGAAAAATTCTTAATGGTATTGACTGTGTTAATAGGAACTTCCTTTGGGGGTCCAATGACCACGTCAGGAAAATGCACTAGGTTAATTGGGATGTTGTTACCAAACCTAAGGATGCAGGAGGGTTGGGTCTTCAATCAGCCAAAGGTAGAAACACGGCCCTCCTTGCGAAGCTCATTTGAAGATTCCATTCGAAAAAGAGCTCTATGTGGGCCAAAGTTCTTAAGTTTAAATATTGTACTCAACAAAGAATTACTTCTAGGAATTCAGCTAGGCTTCCAAGCTCATCCACTTGGAAAGTATTGAAGAAAGGAGAAGATATATTCAGACAAGGAATCAGGTGGATCCCAGGGCATAATAGCCAATTGAGCTTTTGGAATGACTGCTGGTCAGACCTTGGGCCCATCAGGTCCATGATTCAAGGGCCTCTCACCCAAAAAGCCTCAAATCTCACCATCAATGATGCTACAGGTCCTTTTGGTTGGAATTGGGTAGCCATCCCCTTTGATTTTCCTCCTGAGATCAAAGAGGTAATTCAAGGAGTGCCTACTCCTTTTGTTGCTAGGAATGGGGACAGAATGGCTTGGAAACATTCGGCCAAGGGTGGTTTTGACATGAAAAGTGCATATCTTCTAGCCTCGAACCCTAGGAACACGGAGTTATTCTCGGGAACATGGATTTGGAGACTTCACACGCTGCCTAGAATTCAAATGTTCATATGGAGATGCATGCATAACAGTGTTGAGGTGAAGGAGTGTCTGGCTAGAAGAGGTATCCCTATTGATAATACTTGCCCCCTTTGTCATTCGGAGGCAGAAACAATTGCATATGCCTTACGTGATTGTCGCATTGTTCATCCCATCTGGCAGCAACTCGGAGTGCAAAGAACTAACAATGCCTTCTTTGACCAAGATTTGAGGAGCTGGTTGAAGTCTAATGCCATTTCGAAGTCCACTCATAATCCTAAAGGCATTCCTTGGAACGTCCTCTTCCCAATTACCATTTAGTCAATCTGGAAGCAACGTAACCAAGTCGTGTTCAATAACAAGAGTCTCAACCTTTCATTAGTTAAGCAGATAACCATGCAAGCTACAGAACTCATTCATTGCGTTTACCACCCAACCAATTGCAAAAGGATGTCTATGAAGCAGGTTAGATGGGAAGTGCCTGAAAGGGGAAAGTTGAAACTTAACATGGATGGTGCCGCTAGCAAAGCGTTGGGTGTGGCAGGGGGAGGTGGATTGATTAGAGACAATCAAGGAAATTGGGTTGTTGGCTTTTCTAGAAGGATAGGAGTCACAAATGGTTTTATGGCAGAGGTCTGGGCTCTTCGTGATGAGCTTATGTTGTGGAACCAAATGAACCTGAGTGATGTGATTGTTGAACTTAACGCTAAGGCGTTGGTTGATGCCTTTAAAAACCCATCCTATGCTAATACAGTGATTTCCCCCCTGTTTGAAGATTGCAAGCAACTAGCTAGTCGGATTCCTCGTCTCTGCATCAGGCACATCTATCGTGAAGCTAACAAGTGCATAGATAAATTAGCTAGTATAGGTCTGAACCAATCTCTGGAATTTGTTATTCATTCATGTCCGCTTGTGGACTTGCTTGGGTGTTTTGAGGCAGACTGTCAAGGGTTGTATTCGAATAGGCTGTGCCCTGATACGCTTGTTTCCGTTTAGTTTTTGTGTTTTAATGATACTCCAGTTTACCCAAAAAAAAATAAATGCCAATTGATGGCAAGATTGCATACAATATGGTACAATCATCAGCAGAAAGTGATCCAATGCCAGTTGATGGCAAGATTGCATACAATATGGTACAATCATTAGCAGAAAGTGATCCAATACCAGTTGATGGCAAGATTGTATACAATATAGTACCATCCTCCGATAAAATATTTTTTTTATACTTTTAAATGGATTTCAAGGAAATTGAAAGCCCCAAGAGGGGTGGCCTAGTTGGTGTGAGATCAAGCGTGCATGCATGAGGTCCCTTGTTCGAGTCGTGGCGGGTACCATGTTGGGGGGGGGGGGGTGTTTCTCGCATGCATTACGCATCATCCGCTAGCTTATTAGGTCACACCTTGGGAGGTAAGTCACATATGGTCGCCCCCGCCCTCCTTTTGTTCATCAAAAAAGGAAATTGAAAGTTCCTGTGAAAAGAAATGACCAAGCTAAACGCAGAAATGGCTTTGAATATCAAATTAAAGGCATAGTAGAAAAGTTCTAAAAATCAGTACCTCAGCCGATAAGTATAAATTTTCAACAGATTTCAATTCTTTCTTTATCTCATTCATTGGAATCTTCTCAATCTGCCTCCTGATAAATATGAACTGTTCACCCCGAGAAAACAATTTAATTTTATACCCAAAAAAAAATAATTAATTGGGGTTTCTTTCAGCTACTTGCAAGATGGCATGGACTTGCACCCAAAAACTTGCAAGATGAAATCCTAATTAAAGTGACAATCCACTCAACTGATCCTGAAGCAAGTTCTTGGTATATTACATGTAATGATTCAAATATTCTTCAGATCAAACTGAATTAGCACAGAGCATTAAGTTTGTGTATGTGTGTATATATATATATATATATATTGAGAAAAAGAGCATTAAGTATTTAAATGAACTTAAAGAATTTTATAAAGATCTATTTTAGTTGATTGCATTTTATCATTATATCAAGATACCAATTAGTTTTATTTAAAACTTCAAAAATTTTAATTAAAATAAACTAATTTTATTTTCCACAAATAAGAGGTTTTTAATAGAAACTAATTGGCTGTTATTAAAATAAAATAAAAAAATTGGCCAAAAATAGACTTTTTCCCTTTATATAATAATGATAATAATACCATGATAAAACACAACAATATAAGAATTTTAATCCACTATAAACAATCAAAGGGAATTAGATTTTTCTCATAAAAAAAAAAAAGGATTTATAAAAATGGGGAAATTAAATCAAAATAAAAAGATAAAAGTTTGTCCACTACATATATCGCCAAGGATAATCCGACACTATATCGGATTCAAGTTCAAATCCGAAGTCGTCTAGGACTTTTTTCAACTCCAAACCGACTTGAATTCAGTTTTCACATACCCTAACGAATACTTGTTTCCTTTCTTTTAAGTCGGCAACGAATATTATATATATCATGCGGGGTTTTAAGTCCTCAACGATAACTTTCCCAAGTTTCAGTCTCTCTAAAAAAACAAGAAAAACAAAGAGGCATTTTGATCATGGCTGAAAGCAGTAAAAGAAGAAGAATTTCTACGACCAAAGGGAGACCAAAGTACTCATCCTCTTCATGGTTAGACCTCCCTACCGAACTCTTGGAACTTATCCTCAAAATGCTTTCCTTCGTTGACGTTATTCCCTTCAAAGCTGTTTGTTCTTCTTGGAGATCCGCAGCTGCACAATTACAATCACAATATCACTCCATTCAAATTACTCCATGGCTCATGCTTCCTAATGACCAAGGAGATTGTTGGTGTGGGTGTGTGTTCCAAACACTTTTATTCTTATTTATTTTCTAGCCGTTGGAAATTTATGAGTAAAATAGCCGTTGGACAATTATGACAAAAATAGCCGTTAGGCAATAATTGATAATATAGCTGTTGGGCTTTTAAGGGTTATTAGTAACCAATAACTATAGACTATTATCTTCATAAGTAGCCTATATAATACTCATCATAACACATTTTTCTAAATGTCTTTTTTACTACTCTATATTTTTAGATATACACAACTCTACTATTTTTCTCTCCCACATATTTTTCTATAAGAATATTTGTTCTAAGGAAAGATAATGGAGGGTTGTTCTTAAATCTTTTGTGAGTAGAAATGCGTACATCACAAAAGTCGACGCTATAGTGTAATTCTAGGGGGTTGTTTGGCCAAGAGAACCAATCGTACCAAGTTTTATTTTGGGTGACACGAATCAACCTTTAAGGACAACGCTCTTTTCGTAATTCTATAGCACTGTAAGATTGTTCCTAATTTTACTTAGATTTATATTATCATTACTTATTTACATTCTTGCTAATTATTTAGGATATTGTTTGTTGTATCAAACTTGTTTATTCACTATTATTTTTCCAACAAAGATGACTATACATCTCGCTGCTTCCTTAATCTCGCAGAAATCAAGGATTACAAGTTCGAGAATGTATTTGAGTTTGAGGGACTTGGTAATGACCCTTGGTGTGTGGGCTCTTCTCACGGTTGGTTGGTGATTTTGGACGATGAAGCCAACCCACTTGTCTTTAATCCTTTCTCTAGAGTTCAGATTGAACTCCCATTGTTTCCCAATGAATTCAATCCAATCATGATCCAATTTTTGCGGAAGAAACTCATCACCAAAGCTGTCTTGTTGGCAGACCCATCACGTTGCAAAAACTTTGTGGTGGTAGTGATCTATGGTTTTCTGTCAAGGCTTGCATTATGTAAGCATGGAGACACAACGTGGACCAAACTCAGCGATGCAGCTGATCAAGTCTACCGTGACATTATATGCCACAATAATCAGCTTTACGCATTGGATGACAATCTTTCAGTGAAAGTATGGGATTTTCAAGGTCCCTCTCCCAAAGAAATCATGACCATTCCACCTTTGACACTACTAAAAGATGTTGATAGTACTCGAAAGTTTTCTAGAGACATTTGTGTTTCAACGCAGATCTATCTGGTGAAGACCTCAAGTGAGCTCTTGTTCATCGAACGGTTCATTCGAAAATCTTTTAAGGAACTTAGGACCGAAGACGGCACACAGACTGTGGTTTGTTCATATAGTACAAAGATGTTTTATGTCTTCAAGTTAAATTTGAGAGAGCAAAGATGGGAAAAGGTGAAATCTTTGAACGATCAGGTTCTGTTCTTGGGTGGAAATTAGTCCATATCATTCTCCGGTCTTGATGTTTTCAATCGGTGCAAACCAAATTCCATTTATTTCACGGATGATAAATGGAATGATGAGTATGATACGGAGTTCTCGTATGGTGGCCACAATGTTGGATTCTTCAATTTAGATGATCAAAGTATTACGCATTTTTATTATTCTGATTTGGAGAAGATCGATCCACCACCCTTTTGGATTACTCCAAATCCATGGTGAGAGACTAAGGGCAGCCTCGGTTTGATTTTTCTCTTCAGGCTTTGTGTATGGATGTATTTAGAGTTTCTGTCAGCACGCACACGCACACGCACTCTCTATTTTCTAGTTTGTTTAGTAGTTGACTGGTTGATTTCTCTGTATTTAGAGTTTCTTTCTCTATGTAGTCTCTGTTTTTCTAGTTTATTTGTTGTTGACTACTTGGTTCTCTGTTCTCTGTTATAATCACTGTAGTAGATTGTGGAAACTTCATTTGTAGTTGTTAATGAAACTTGAAATTTATTGTCATGTTCCAGTAAATGCTTTGGTTTCGGACCTTTATGTTCTTGTTAACGTTTTTAAAAAAAAAAAAAAAAATGTTGCAGCAACCCATGACCATTACACTACCGGTTTCTCATTGCAAAATTTACTTAGTTTTCAACCATCTATTACATTTTTAGATTCTGATAGTGTCATTCTATTTCTTTTTTTTGATAGGCTAATAGTGTCATTCTAAGGGTCTATTTGGATACAGCTGAAAATTAAAAAATATTATAGCAAAATAATTTTTAAATGTATAAATAGTACATTGGGACCCATTTTTAATGAAAAAGTTGTTGAAAAGTGAAGTTTGTGAGTCCCGTGACTGAAAAGTTGTTGAAAAAGTTACAGTGTGCACTGTTCACACCCCAAAGTCAATAATTACAGTTGAAAAAAATAAAAAAAAAGGTTGAAAACACAGACGTGAACGCTAGGAAGCGCAAAACGTGCTTCCCAAACGCTTTGCACTTTCCAGACACACACTAATCCTCTTTCATCTCTAAAAATATTTCTTCAAAAGTACCACCACATCAAGCATTATTGTTTTTTCGCACATGGCCAATTCGGATATTCCCTTGGTATTAAGGGGAATGTGTCCAGGGCCCACTTCAAGAAAAAAAAAAGAGTGATGTAATTGAACGTTGGTATGAATTCTACTTGGAGACGGTCAAATCTAAATGTGACAAATTTAAAAAGACATTGGTAGTGTAATTTCAATAATTATATGCAAAATTACTACTTGCTTCACCAAGTTTATTGGTATTACAAATTTACAGTCATATCTATTCCTAATCGTATCAATAAATGTATTTGTGGACGGGACGGAGAGTAACTAGTCCATTATGTTTTATGATTTTTATCACAGTCCAATAAAAAAATCAGCTAGCAATGCATCCAAAGTTTAAAGAATTAAACAGTTAATTGATTTTGGTTATATCTTAAAAGGGTAAAATTAAGATGACGGATACATTCAAATAAACTTGACGGTATTAGATCAGTGGATTGATAGTGGATGGATCCCAGATGCACGGGCATGAGGTAGACGGATCCCAAATGCACGGGTGCAAGGTAGGCGGATCTCAAAGGACACATGGCTTCTACATGATTTAAGTGACTTCCAAGTAGTCCTAAATGGAAACAACTTGCATCCCACGGCTAACCCTAATCAATAGAATCTCAATATGGAAAGGATCCTAGCATGAGAAGGATTCCGTAATATATGCCCATTAACAATGATCTTCTCCATAAGAAAATGCCTTCCTACGCAAGAAACGGAGGTCGGTTCTACTCTAATATAAAAACCTCAAAGCCCTCAGATAACAAGGTACGCATAATTTACCCCAACTCTGACACTCTAGAGTTGTGAAAACTTCTCTAATTTAACATTCGGAGGGTCTTTGGCTAGTATCACACCGGTACTCTTCTAAGGTTTTCTTTGTCTTTGTTTCGTAGGTCTTGTTTCGAGCATGTGAGTATCGTGTGGCTTACTGACGATTTTCGGCATTATCAGTTAGCACTGTCTATGGGAACTCTTGCAACTTGTAAGCCATACTATTGCTTCCCGGACAAAGAGTTGCATGGTGCTCACTCACTCGATGACAACCACTAACAATGTTCAAGGAGACAAACCACGCATGACCGCCCTCAAGAGACAGGTTCAAACTCTCGCCGCTGCCGTGGAGCACCTCACCAAACAAAATCATGACCTGGAAGAATAGTTGCGCCAAAAGAATGCAAACTTTAATACTCAGCAGGAAGACCAAGAAGGCACCAGCGCTGAGAGGAGGAACCAAGAAGGGCCGGAAGGTAGCAACGCCCCAAGTAGACCAGAGTGATAGGACACGAGCCGGCCATCCATCACCAATACGGTCCCACCTCACATAGTCGCCGAGACACAGATGATGAAGGAGCGGATGGACTTTATGATGAACGCCCTTAGAGGACGGGTATCTAGCGACCTCGATGACCTGGTCCATCGAACTGATTTGCCATTCACAGTGTCCGTCACTTCATTCCCCCTTCCACCAAAGTTTCGTATGCTGCAGGTGGAAAACTACGACAGATCCAAGGACCCCTTAGATCACTTAGAGTCTTTCAAGACCCTGATACACCTTCAAGGGGTGCCAGACGAGATCATGTATAGAGCCTTCCCCACCAAGCTGAAAGGACCCGCAAGGATTTGGTCCAGCAGGCTGACACCCAACTCCATTAGTACCTTCAAGGAGTTAAGCGCCTAGTTCGTCTCACATTTCATAGGAGGACACAGGTACAAGAAGTCCACCGCATGCTTGATGAACATGAAGCAGCGGGAGGACGAGACGCTGAGATCTAACATAACCCGCTTTAACAAGGAGGCCCTTTCGATCGACGAAGTGGACGATAAGATACTCGTGGCAGCATTCATTAATGGGCTATGAAAGGGTAAGTTCCTATTTTCTTTGTATAAGAACGACCTAAAGACTATGTCAGATGTGTTTTACAAGGCAACCAAGTACATGAACGCGGAAGACGCACTACTGGCCAGAGAAGAAAAGCCCAAGAAAAAGGAAAGACAAGAAGACATACGGCCGAACAAGGGACGAAAGTTGGCTAGGACCGGAGAACGGTGGGAGGATAGACGCTTGAAGCCCCTTGCAGGGAAGTTCACGAGCTTCACCCCACTGACTGCCCCGATCGACCAAGTCTTAATACAGATTAAGGACGAAGGAGCCCTAACCTTTCCCGGCAAGCTGAGGGGAGATCCTAATAAGAGGTCTAGAGACAAGTACTGTCGTTTCCACCGCGATCACGACCATGACATAGCTGACTGTTACGACTTGAAGCAATAAAGACAGGGCGGACCCATCTTAAAAGCAGGCTCCCCGACGGGAGAATGAACGTCCTAGACTGCCTATAGGAGACATAAGAATGATTGTAGGGGGCACAACGGCTACTGGGTCATCCAAAAAGGCCCGTAAGACTTACCTCAGGATGGTTTAGAACGTCCAGCTGACGGGTTTCGTACCAAAGATGGCGCGGATAGATAACCCCGTCACCGAATTTTTGGAAGAAGATGCCCGACGTCTTCACCACCCCCATGACGATGCATTTGTCGTTAGCATACGAGTAAGGGATTATAACACGCACCGGGTTCTGGTCGACAATGACAGCTCGGCTGACATCCTTTACTACCCAACATTCTAACAGATGAGGATTGATAAAGAGCGACCGGTTCCGACCAATGCTCTGTTTGTTGGCTTTGGAGGAACAAGGGTATTCCCCCTTGGCGTAGTCACATTGTCCGTGACGGTTGGCAACTACCCCCAGCAGATTACTAAAGACGTAACGTTCCTTGTGGTCGACTGTTCGTCCGCTTACAATGCCATCCTAGGACGACCTACCCTCAGTTCGTGGAAGGCTATAATCTCAACCTACCACTTAATGATCAAATTCCCTATAAATTATGGAGTAGGGGAGCTATGCGGAAACCAGGTAGCTGTGCGCAAATGTTACATAGCTATAATGGAGATGGACGACCACCTCCAAGCCATGAACATAAAAGAACACCGGACGGTTACAAAACCCGTTGAAAGGCTTGAAGAGGTACTTCTCGAGGACTTCAAGCCTGATCGAACAACCAAGATTGGTAACCTCGCCAGCCCGACAATCCGCCAAGCACTTACAGCTTTTCTCAAAGATAACCGCGATGTATTTTCTTGGAGCCATGAAGACATGCCAGGAATAGACCCTTTGATTATGGTACACAAAATGAATGTGTCGCCCTCCTTTACACCCATTTGTCAGAAGAAGCAGGTATTCGCCCTAGAACGAGATCAAGCTATAGTGGAAGAAGTTCACAAGCTATAAGAGGTGAACTTCATTAGGGAGGTTTACTACCCCGACTGGCTGGCAAACATGGTGATGGTTAAGAAAACCAGCGAGAAATGGAGGATGTGCGTAGACTTCACCGACCTGAACAAGGCATACCCCAAAGATAGTTACCCCCTCCCACAGGTTGACGTCCTAGTTGACTCTATGGCTCAACACCAGTTATTAAGCTTCATGGATGCTTTTTCGGGTTATAACCAAATCAGAATGGATGAAGTAGATCAGGAGAAGACTTCGTTCTTTACTAGCCAGGGCCTCTTCTGCTATAAAGTAATGTCATTTGGCCTCAAAAATGCGGGTGCGACATATTAGAGGCTCATGAACAAGATGTTTGCACAGCTGATTTTGAGAAATGTTCAGGTCAATATTGACGACATGTTGGTGAAAAGCCGAAAGGAGGAAGATCACTTGGAGAACCTCAGGGAAACTTTCGACACCCTTCGCTTTTACAACATGAAACTCAACCCAGGCAAGTATGCCTTCGGAGTGGCGGCAGGAAAGTTCCTAGGGTTCGTGGTATCCCAGAGGGGTATCAAGGCCAATCCAAACAAGATCCGGGCCATAATAGAGATGGCACCCCCAAGGAACGTGAAAGAAGTACAAAGCCTTAATGGTAAAATAGTAGCACTAAACAGGTTCTTGTCAAGGGCGACGGATAAATGTCTACCTTTCTTCCGCATGCTGAAAAAATATTTTGAATGGATAACCGAGTGTTAACAGGCATTCAAGGACTTGAAGAGCTAACTCTCGTCCCCTCTGTTGCTGAGTCCTTCCCAGCCCGGGGAAGAGCTATTCCTTTACTTAGCAATATCCTCGGCGGCCGTCAGTGCAGTCTTAGTCAGAGAAGAAGACAGGGTACAAAAGCCCATGTACTACACGAGTCGAGCAATTTGAGGTGCAGAGGAAAGATACCCACCAATGGAGAAGCTCACCTTCGCTTTAGTTACAGCAGCCCGTAAGCTCAAGCCATACTTCTAAGCTCACATGACGATCAAACTAACTAACAAACCACTACAGCGAGCAATGAGCAATAAACTGCCGGATGAATGGCATTATGGGCAATAGAGTTGAGTGAGTTAGACATACAGTACCGCTCGCGCACTGCCATTAAGGGACAAGTGGTCACCGACTTCATTACGGAATTCACTAACGTAGAAGGCCAAAGGGCAGAAGAGGTCCCATAATGGAGCATCCACACAGACGGATCCTCCAATAAGCGAGCAGGCAGAGCTGGTGTGATACTTCGTAGCCCAGAAGGAGATAAGATCGAATGCATGGTCCATCTAGATTTCCCTACAACTAATAACGAAGCAAAGTACGAAGCCTTAATAGCAGGGCTGGACCTTGCCAAGGCCGCGGGAGCTGAAAATTTGGTCGTTTACTGCAATTCTCAAGTAGTAATCAGTCAGGTTAATGAAGACTACGACTGCAAGAATGAACGGATGAAGAAGTATCTCGAGCAGGTGAAAGATCGGGTTAACAACCTCCGAGTAAAGTTTGTTCAAATCC
Source organism: Quercus ilex subsp. ballota (assembly GCA_032727855.1). Classification (NCBI taxonomy): domain Eukaryota; kingdom Viridiplantae; phylum Streptophyta; class Magnoliopsida; order Fagales; family Fagaceae; genus Quercus; species Quercus ilex. The sequence continues at coordinate 22,239,958 of CM064913.1, read as the reverse complement.
CAAAGGAAGAGAATGAGCACACCGACCAACTTCCTAAGGCTGCATCAATAGAGCACATGGTCATCCTCGGTCAAGTATTTTCCTTTGTTCAAATGTCATCATTAATAAACGATACAAGTGTGCAGGAGATAGGCTTCGAGAACTATTGGACAACACCAATAGCCTCCTACCTAAAGGACAGTGTGCTACCAGGCGATAAGGAGGCTGCAAGGAAGTTGAAGGTTCAAGCAGCTCACTTCATTCTGATTAAAGATGTTCTTTATAAGAGGGGCTTCTCCCGACTGTACTTGAGGTGCCTCGTCCCCGAGGAGGCAAATTATGTCATGAGAGAAGTCCATGAAGGGGTTTGTGAAAACTACTTCGGATCACAATCGTTGGTACATAAACTGATTCGGGCCGGGTACTACTGACCAACCATGCAAAGGGATGCCCATGCATATGTCAAAGCGTGCGACAAGTGTCAGAGATTCTGCAACCTCATAAGGCAACCAACAGAAGAGCTCACCCCAATAACGGCCCCATGGCCGTTCGCTCAATGGGGATTGGATATCATAGGCCTGTTCCCAACGGCGGTTAGGCAGTTGGAATTCCTAGTAGTCAGTATAGACTACTTCACCAAATGGGTAGAAGCAGAAGCCCTGGCCACAATCAATGAGAAAAAAGTGCGAAGTTTTGTATGGAAGAACATCATTTGTAGGTACGGTATACCAAAGGTGCTGGTCTTGAACAACGAGAAGCAGTTCGACAATGACGCATTTAAAGACTTGCTCGCAGCTAAGGATCAAGAACCACTACTCGTCACCCGCCCACCCGCAGGCCAATGGACAGGTTAAGGTCACGAACCAATCCTTGCTTGATACTCGGTTCGAGGGGGCAAAGGGTATATGGCCGGACAAACTACCAAGTGTTTTGTGGGCATACAGGACGATGACAAGGACACCTACAGAAGAAACCCTATTTCGATTAGCATATGGGAGCGAGGGAGTCATCCCGGCTGAAGTGGGACTTACAAGTTACAGGGTAGGGAACCACAATGAAGGTAAGAATGATGAAGCTATGCACCTACAGCTTGATTTGATAGACGAAGTAAGAACAACAGTTGAGCAGAGGTTAGCACGGTATCAAAATCTCATGGCCAAACACTACAACTCCAAGGTCAGACACAAGAACTTCCAGGTTGGAGATCTTGTCTTGAGAAAGGTGATGGGCGCCACAAAAGACACCTCTCAGGGAAAGCTAGGACCTAACTAGGAAGGACCATACAGAGTTGCATCATGGCATAGAAAGGGAACCTACCACCTGGAGACGTTGGACAGGCAGAAGTTACATCACCCATGGAACACAGAGCACCTAAAGAAGTACTATCAGTAGGCTATTTGCAGTATACGAGCAACGGCACTCCTTATTTCCAATTTATTTCTTTCTAGTTTAGTTTTTATTATCTACAGTTCCTTTTTAGCCCAAAGGGCAGTTTTTTTAGAACAATTTTTACACACGTTTACCACAAAATAAGAGGAATTATTCAAAAATATAGTATGATGTCCACATGTCTACATACTCATTAAAGCCAAGTCCATAATAGGATGGGTTTCATCCATAACGATAATCAGAAAAACATAAAGTCCATAATAAGGACGAGTTCATCCAAGGGGATGATAATTATGAGGTCCATAAAATGGACGGGTTCAATGATATGTTGAATAAAAAATACAAGTCCAACATAACGGACGGATTCATCCAAGAAGATGACAATTACGAGGTCCATAAAATGGACGGGTTCAATGATACATTGAATGAAAAATAAAATTCCAACATAATGGGCGGATTCATCCAAGAAAATGACAATTACGAAGTCCATGAAATGGACAGGTTCAACAATACGTTGAATCAAAATTACATGTCCAACATAGTGGATGGGTTCACTCAGGAGAATGATAATAATGAGATCCATAAGTTGGATGGATTCAACAATATGATTGAGTTAAAATACGCCCACATAGTGGATGGGTTCATCCAAGAGGATGATAATGAGGAAGTCCGTAAAATGGACAAGTTCACCGACATGAATTAAAAGCTATACGTCCACATGATGGGTGAGGTCCTCCAAAAGGATGGTAATTATGAGTTCTATAAGTGGACGGATTCAATAACATGTTGGATCAAAATTGTCCTTAAAGTGGACAGTAGGTTGAATTGAAACCGTTAATAAAGAGGACGAATGCAATGGCATCTTAAATCCACAAGCATAAATTGAACGGATTTATCCATAAGCATAAAAGTAGACGAATAATAGAATAAATAATTAATTATTACTTAAAACCCATGAAGGGAGATGTTTATATACAGAAAAGCAACGGTTAAATTGAAACATAAGCTATTCTTCAAAATCCTTACAATTTAGCCATTAAAAAAAAAAAAAAAAAAACTACTACTATTGGACGGGAGTTTCATTTTTCTCTTCAACCACTAATTCCTTAGAGTAACGAGTCTAGTCCTCAACTAGCTTAGTTTGACTTTCAACTTAGGCTACCTCTCCATCATGAGGGTCCTCAAGAGGGGCATCATCAGCAAACAAGTCCTCCGTACTCTTCGAGAGGATGGGCTGAACTGAGGATTAGTCCTGGTTTTCAAAGGTGACATGGGACACGTTTAGGTCCGGATAAGAAGTCTTGACCTGACGGGGGACGTCATCAAAACCCTCAGCAAGCGAGCCTCCGAGCTCTGCCAGGAGAGTGTCAGAGTCACGATACTCACGTATCGCTTCCTCCTTCGCCTGACGGAGCTGGTCCTCAGTGTCTCTGATCTCTTTCTCCTTATCTCCCAGGACCTGCCGTAGTAGCTCTGTCTGCTTTTTGAGCTCTCCATTGACTTGCTCAGAGTAGCAAGCTTCTTCTCCATGCCCGTCTTCCAGGCCTTAAGCTCGTTCAGCTTATCCTTCGTCAAGTTAGCATTCGCCCTGATACGGTCCAGAGCCGTCTCATAGTTCAGGCAACGGCCTATCAACCCCTTCATCATTAACATTGACTGGAAGCAAAGGAGTTAGAAACAAGGCAAGTTGAAGGAAAGAAAAAGAGAAAAAGGACGAACATGGTTACCTGAACAATGCTAAAAAGCCCCGTCTCCCCCATGGCTTTAGTAGCGTGGTTGCTCAAGTCCTCATAGTCGTTGGATGTGATGATGGATGAGAGCTGTTCGAACGCGTACTTAGAATCCTCGCAGAGGAGGACGAGTGGTTTTTCAGTGACGGGGGTAGGGCCCTTTATTAAGCCCTTGCCCTTTCCTTGCCCAAAGGGGGTGACCGTCTTCTTTATTTTAGCTTTCAACCCCATGATGTGGTCAGGGATAGTTTTGGGTTTCTTCGGAAGACGATCGGTCTTCTCTTACTGCTTCCTCTTTGTAGACAGTTTGGATGAACTAGTCCCTTTAAAGGTCTGACCCTCCACTTGTTTTTCCAAAGAAACTTGCTGCTTAATATAGGCCCTCCTCTTGGCGGCGTCCATCTCTGTACAAAGGTAGACGGATATCAGAAGTTTGATAATACAAAAACAAAGAAAGAGTATTAGGTAACGAACTTATGTTGACGAACTTGAAGATCGTAGCGACGGGCGGCTATAGTGGGCTCTGGTCCATCACAGTACCAAAAAAGAGTGTCTAAGGTTACCAACTTAGCCCAAGGCCTCTCTGATAGCTTGGTTTTGCTAAAGATTCTCTCCAGGAAACTCCATTTCTCAAGTGAGACTTGTGGTTGGTCTTGGACTGCAAAAGAGGATGGTTAAAGTAACATGTAAAAAATTAAAACAGTTAAAGACCTGAATATGGACGGATACATACTGGACGGGGGCATTATGCCCCATGTTCTGTCAACGGGCATATATTCATGGTCACTAGGATGACACATCCACTCATCACCCTCCATGAAAAAATACCGACTCTTCTAGTTCCTGTTGGAGTTAGGGGTATCACACATGAGCCTCAACAATGGGCTCCTGGGCACAAAGCTATACATGACTTTTGATTGAGCAATCTTAGTCGGACGATAACAGTGAAAGAATTCTTCCATCCTCCGCGCTCCGTCAGACATAACCCCGTACAAAACCTCCGCACCAAGGAAGACTCTCCAAGCATTTGGGGAAATCTGGGTGACGGCCAAACCTAGGTATTGGAGGAGGCGACGGTGGAGTGAACTTAGGGGGAATCTGAGCCCAGCTTTCAGCATCTACTCATAAACCCCGATGCCTTCAACACCCTCGTAGTAACATTTCTCCGACTTGTAGGGTAGATGGAGAGGTATGTTGACGGGTATCTGATACTTTTCCCTAAGTGTTCTTGAATTGTCTCAATTCAACCGAATCATAAGTTTTTAATTGTATAAGAACAATCAATTATGAAATATATATTTTCTTAGATCACAAAGAATTTCATATCGATATAGGGAAACACCCCGATACCCTAGTATTTACATTATTGATTTAAATCAGTTATCAGTGTTATTCTTGTTTACAATTACCAGGCAAAAATTATTCTTCATCTTCGCCAATAGTTTTTTTTTTATAATTACATTGTCTTTGAATCTACCCCACTCCTTGTGGTTCGACCTCGATACTCCGAGAATTATATTGCTACGATCTCCTGCACTTGGGAGTGAGCAAGCAGCCCACCCCCTCGCGGACACATGATTGGTTACTTGACGCACTAGGCATCTTTCACCTACATGTGATGGGTAAACCCTAAGACAGTAATGGATCTACATAGGTGACAACGTGCAAAGTTTAAAAAAAAATGAAAAATTTACGAAAGGCAAAGAATACGTACCAGTTGAAGATGAGTGGCAGGGAAAATGTAGCTGACGGGTGAACTATGTAGACAAGATGCTTGATTTGGCAAAGGTGACTGCAGCACTCTGGTCGTAAATTTTTCGCAAAAAGTAAAGAATGAAGGATAAAGAGGCTGGCTTATATCGAGAGAACGACACGGAAGACAAAGGGACACTTCCTTCCAAGAGATTGACCACTAAATAGACGCCACGTGTCCCTACGACATTAATAACCCTAGGCCAACCTGTTAGGCTAGGTATGTTTCTCAGGAGACAAGTAAAACCGTCACTCCATAGGTCTGTCCCCTATGAGATCACGGCCCTATGGAGTGAGGGGGCAACTGAAGAGGGTAAAATTAGGATGACGGATACATTCAAATAAACTTGACGGTATTAAATCAGTGGACTGATAGTGGACGGATCCTAGATGCTCGAGCATGAGGTAGACGGATCCCAGATGCATGGGTGCAAGGTGAACGGATCTCAAAGGACAATTGGCTTCTACATGATTTAAGTGACTTCTAAAGAGTCCTAAATGGAAACAACTTGCATCACACTGCTAACCCTAATTAATAGAATCCCAATATGGAAAGGATCCTAGCACGAGAAGAATTCCATAATATATGCCCATTAATAATGATCTTCCCCATAAGGAAATGCCTTCCTACGCAAGAAACAGAGGTCGGTTCTACTCTACTATAAAAACCCGAAAGTCCTCAGATAACAAGGTACGCATAATTTACCCCAGTTCTGGTACTCTAGAGTTGTGAAAAGTTCTCTGACTTAACCTTTAGAGGGTCTTTGGCCGGTACCACAGCAGTACTCTTCTAGGGTTTTCTTTGTCTTTATTTCGCAGGTCTTGTTTCGAGTACGTGAGTATTGTGTGGCTTACCAACGATTTTCGGCATCATCAATATCAAATACCAATTGTAGAATTAAAAAAAAAAAAAAAGTAATTTCGAAAATATCGAATTGTGAAGAAATATAATGGAGTTACCAATTGCATGTTTTCAAGAAAGGCATATGCTTTCTTTGTTCTCACTAGAAACGTAACCTTTCACTAGGAGCTACCAATTGCATTTTAGAATATTTTATTTAATAAAAAAAATATGTTTCGATTAAAATTTACTTAAAATATATTTCTTTCTTACGCGTTTTCTTCAATAGAGGGGGCACATATACAAAAATATCAATTTGGTTATTTCTCAAAAATTTAGGGATTCTTGATTTCAATTTAGAAGATCAGGGAGTCCGTTTTATTTTGATTCAAAGTTTTTTTTTTTTAGAAAGTTTCAATCTAGGCATCTACTCCTGATGATGCTCTATATCATCAGACCAAGACACCAATTGGTTTTTGGTGTAGGCAGAAATTGAACTCCAGATCTCTTATTCAACCATCAAAGATTTTACCAGTTGAGCTAATTAAAATCCACATTTTGATTCAAAGTTCAAGAAACATTTTTGCCTTCTTTTTAAAAAAAAATTATTTAATGAATTTAGTACCATATCATAGATTGATTAAGCTTATACTTGTCAATGGTGTTTTTATAATTAAATTATTACAATCAATAATCATAAAGGTTATCTTTTATTTAAAAATATTGAAGCCTATATATATATATATAGCCAACCATAGTTTTGGGGGAATTTTATTTTTTGGGCTATTACATGACTTAGAGCATCCACATTGGTGGAGTTATAAATTTAGCTATTTGGCACCACAAAAAGTTACTTTATTTATTTTACTTTCTCACTTTACAAAACACCCAACGTCAGTGATTTTATTTTAACTTTCAACACAATAAAATAATATAAATAAAATAATAAAACAATATATCCACTACAATAAGTAATCATCACAACCACTATTGTAGTGGGTTTGGCCTTCTATTTTTCTTTCGATCTGACTAACACACAAGTTTGCAAAAAAAAAAAATTCACAAAATTCACAAAATTTCAATTTGCAAAACCCATAAAACTACCCAACATATCAAATCTAAAAACTGAAGAAAGCTGAGAGTCATTAGCTTAAAAATAGCATGCAATGGAGAAAGAGGCAAAAAAAAGAAAAAAACAAAACAAAACAAAGAAGAAGAAGAAAACAACGTGCAAGAGAGAAAGAGGGAAAAAAAAAAGGAAAAAAAAAACAAAAGAAGATGAGCGTGCAGGGGAGAAAGAGAGTGTAGAAGTATAATAAAATAATATTTTTTGCTTTAGCTTTTTTGCTACAGTGCATAGCTATAAATGGTTGTGCCCTGTAGTAAGAAGCTAAAGATTTTTAGTTATGGCACCACCATTGCAGCATGTTTTTTAGTATTGGTGGTGCTAAAAATAACAATATAATTTTTTAGCACCAACAATACTAAGAGCAACTACATTGGGGGTTGTATATGCCAAATGCTAGGAGCATTTGGCATTTCAACCCCAAAATCCACCAGCAACCGGAAAGGGAAATCTCATATGCAAAAAAAAAAAATGAGATTTAGCTACAGTACCATCTCAAATGTAAGATGGTACTGTAGCTGAATCTTATAAAAAAAAATAATATTTTAATGTTTTTTGCCGGGAATATCTCTCACGCTGTTCATTATTTTTCATTACTTTCTCTTTCTTCAGTCTCTCTTTCTCCGTTCTCTGCCCCTCTCTCTCCGACCCATTACTCTTCAGACCCATTACTCTGCCCCTCTCTCTCCGATCAGTTATGGGTGCTTCTCTTTCTCCGTTCTTTCTGTCTCCGTGATCCGATCCCCTTTACCGATTCAGTCCTCTCATAAATCGGTTTGGATTCACCGATTCACTCATCAAAATCACCGATTCACTCGTCCCATCGGTCTCTCAAATCAAATCGGTTTGGATTCACCGATTTGTTTGCAAAATCTCTTCACGAAGCTCCATCGGTCTCTCTTCACGAAGCTCCATTTCAGAGTTCCATCCGAAGCCTTCTTTTGGGGACCCAATTCATTCATTTCATTTCATGGGTATGTATATATAGCTCTCACTCTTTCTTTGTATATTATATATAGTATTATATTTCTATACGTGGATCTAACACTTTTCTTTTTCGTTTTTGTTTTAATCAGATTCTGCTGTCTGAGATTAGAGGCCAACATTCTCGCTCTTATTTCTTTGGATTCTTTCGGTGACTCTGAACTCCACTCCAGTATGTTTCCTACTTTTGTTCAATTGCTTTGCATCCTTTATTTTGTTTTGGGTTCTGTTCTTTTAAGAGTCATATATAAAAATGCATTTGTGAATTTCTTTTAGTTGTTAAGATAAACATTTAGAATTAATGCCAAAAAAAAAAAAAAAAACCCAATACAATAGTTCAATAGTTGCATGTTGTGTGTTTCCTTGTGGATTGATTTGGAAACATTTAGTGTACCCAGTTTCGATTCTATGACAATGGCACGTTTTATATGTTGAAGCTGCAATTTCGGTATGTTTAGTGTAAATTTAGGAATGGTTCTCAAAAGGAGCTGTGGAATTCAGTTCAATGAGTGTGAAAATTATTGGGGTGTAGTCAATAGCACAGAATTTTCACCGTACATATTTGATTTGACACTTGGAAAACAATTATAATTAAGCATCCATGGAAAGAAATCGATTTTGTTACTAATGTCACTGTATTGGTGTGTGAAAGGAAATGAAGATTCTCTTTTGATCTTTCTAGAGCAATTTAAAAATACTAGAGCATCTCAAGCATCTACATTTCCACTTATGTAAATCTCATTTTATTATTAAATGTCCTGTTTTGAACTCTTCCTTGTAGAGACTTCTAAACCGATATTTCTCTAATTACTTATTTACATGCAATGTTCCTTGTACTTATTAAGCCCACTATGCAATGTTACTGTGTAATTAAGCCCACTGTGTAATTAAGCCCACAATGTAACATGCAACTATTCTGTGTTACTGTGTAATTAAGCCCACTATGCAATGTTCCTTGTACTTATTAAAGCAATGTATAGAGACACAAGTTAGAGATGTAATTAAGCCCACTACTCTGTGTTACTTATTTACATAAACTCACTATTTGATACTATTTTATTGTACACGGATTACAGTATCTCAGCTCAAAAGTTGTGAATGAAAAAATGTCATTAGACTTACTATGTTTGTAATAGGCCATTTGTGAGTGATGCTTTTGTTTGTAATAGGCTCTTAGGAACACTGAATTAGCACTTAGCTAGTATCCAAATTCTCATCCCATTAAAGCAATGGGGAATACAAAATAAGTAAAGATCAATAAATCCAAATGAATGATTGAATGTGTTTTGTACGCAGTTGGGCATTAAGATCCAAGCTTGTGAACAAACAGAATAAACCCTTAGCAACCATTAACACAGCTAGCAAATGAGTTCCAAAACTAGCCAATAGTCATACACAAAAAAGTATGAGTTACAGTTCTACTACTGTCACTCAATTATGTCCACAAGAGCCTCTCTCACATAACATGTGATCAAGGCAGGGGGCTACTCAGGCCTAACCACTGTTCCCTTGTGAACCCCCACACCTCTCCTAACCTTAAGTGCACACTTTCTCTACCTTGTAAATTAACCTCCATTATGTTGGGGGTTACTTGGAGTAAGTGAAAACCTTTTGTATATAAGACCTAAACTTCTTCATTCCCTTTCAAAAAAGCTCTCTGTTTGTACTGTCACAAAACATAAGGGATAGTTTGTATTTCTAATATATTGTTTTGATTAGGAGTTGTCAAAATATATTGTAGGATGTTGTTGTACATGAGAAGCTGCCACCAATCATAATATGTGAAGGCTTTGAACTCTTGTAGATTTGGTTAGGTTTGTATTTCTAATTGTAGTACTGTTTTCTAAAAGGGATGGATACACAAGAAGAGATAGCACGATATGCTAATATCTCACGGATGGATGATGATTTTCTGGCACCATTTTTAAGTGGGTCTCAAAATACTTCAATGCCCATCCAAGAGTCTTGTCCAGAAGTTGAAATTGTCACCCCTAATCCAACAAAACGTGGTGGCAACTTCAGCGTAGATGAGGACAAACTCCTTGTCTCTGCATGGCTTAACATTAGCATGGATGCTGTGGAAGGTACTGACCAAAGACTTGACAAATTTTGGAAGAAAATTTGGCAATATTTTTGCAAGAACAATACTTACGGAACCACACGTTCTGCTAACTCCCTCAAAAGTCGATGGGGAAATATTAATAGGGAGACAAGTAGGTTTGCTGGGATCATGGCTAAAATTGAAGCCCGAAATCCAAGTGGTGTGACTTACGAGGATAAGGTATACATTATATTGCAATGGTGTCACAATAATAATTTCTGAATAGATTCAAAACACTAATTATTTATTTATTTATTTTTTTAAATTTAGTTGAAAGATGCAAAGGAACTATATAAAGAATCACCAGCTCAAACAACCGGCAAAAAATCAGCTTTTGCATTTGAACATTGTTGGGTTGAGTTGAAGAACCAACCAAAGTGGAATATGCCTAAGGAAAGATCAAAAGGGTTCCCTCAAACTCCAAGTTCAATTGATGAAGGTGGTAGTAATGATGATGACACAGTGGAGTTAGAGAGACCAATTGGCAGAAAAGCCGAAAAGGCTAAGCGAAAGAGAGCAGATGGTGATAAGAGTTTTGACGATTATTTGGCAAAAAAATTGCAATATATGGAGGAATCACATGAACAAGACAATGAGGCTCTTCGCATCAAAGCAGATAGGGTTCGAGTGGATGCGCAAAGAGCTGATATTGAAAAGGAAAGAGCTGATACTGGAAAGAAAAGAGCTGATATTGAGAATGAAAGGCTTCGACTTGAAACTAGTAGGGAGACGCATAGAGTTGATACTGAAAATGAAAGGCTTCGTCTTGAAACTATTAGGGAGGAGGGAAGAATAATGACCTTAGATACAAGTGGCATGAATGACAAAGAAAGCCGTTATTTTGAAAATCTCAAGGATAAAATCCTTGCAAGACAACAATTAGAGTAAATAGTTGGGTTTGACTCAAGAAGATGATGTCTTGTCATAAACTATATTTTGGTAGTAAATTATATATGGGTTGGGGTTTGGCATATGTAGATAATATTTTGTTTCAACCTTATTTTGGTAGTGGTTTATTCTAAGCGTAGGTTTGGAACATGTAGATGATGTATTGTTCCAACTTGATCAATTGGCAGTAAGTTGTGCCACGTATGTAATGACATCATTTTTGTTTATATGAAAAACTTATGTCCTTTCTATGTTTGATGATGTATTTTTACTTATAATAAGATTGATTAACTAGACTAGTGGTGTATAGAATGGTGAAGAAGAATGCATGTGGTCAATCTCGATTAATATATGATTAAGATATGCTTGCTTACAAATTATATGCTTTCATCAAGAACCATATCATTTTGCCATTGGTTTGAAGATATTGAATCAGCTTGTTTCTTTCTGAAACATGGAGAAGTTCTTTTTGACATCTCATGATGTCATTTGTGCTGAGGCAGTAGCGTTATTTTATATATATATATATATATATGTTATTTTTTTTTTCCTGTGTCTTGGATTTTGTAGTGAAGGTTATTTTTCTTGGATAAAATGTAAATTCTTTATTTCTTGTTTGGCTATGTTTATAAATAGTCTGCTTGTGATCTTTTAATTGAGGAAGTAGGTTGCTTTGAGCAATGTAAAAGTATTGAAAGGAGTTGGTTTTATGTCAGATCAGATCCTGTTTTGGCCGATTCTTCTTCGACAATCCAGTCCTTCTTATCTGATATTTATTGGGTAATTTTTTTTTTTTTTTTGGCTGGTTGGCTGTTCTTAACTGATTTGGAGTGGAGGAATTCTTGAATTTCCAAAGAACTAATTCTGCTCTAGCCTCTGTTATGTGATAATTGTTTGTCTAGAATTGGGAACTTAATGTCCTCTATGTCAATTGTAGCCAGTTTGTAAAATGAATGTGTTGAGGTGATTGCTGGACTGTACTTTGACAAGTTTGTTCTTGATATTACTTAAAATAATAATGAAGATGAATTTTGTTTGCTTACATGCTTATAGTTTTGATATTCTGCTTATACCACTTCACAGATGTCATTTTATTGTAATTTCAATTGAACTCAACTTGGCTAAGTCTTAATCCCAACTAAATTATGGTTGACTATATGTATCTTTTCTTATCATTATATCGTCTCAAAGGTTATACTCTCATTCCTCATCTCATTTTTTAAGTGTGTGTGTGTGTGTGTGTATTGCTATGATCTTTCAACTTGAAGATAGTATGATCTTTCAAATTGAATAGTAAGATCTTTTTGGACCATAGGTTATAATTGCTTGTTAGTTTTGATAATTTTTCAATGAGCCTAACTTCATGAAAAGTTTTTGGGATCTTTATAAGTAATAGTTGTTAGGGATGCTAGCTGTTTACTCTTTTAATTTAGCATATACAATAGTGGTATCAATTTAGCATAATTCTTTTAGAATTTTCAGCACAAATCCAAAGAAACAGTTAGGACGGTTGAGACCTTGAGATCACATTTATGTCTTTTTTTGTCTTTTCCCTCAGCACATCCTCAGATGAACCTCAACTATGCTACAAACACTTTTTTTTTTTTCACACTTTTATCTTTTATTTTACAACGTGTTAAGGCGATAACCAGTAAGTAATGATTAACTTAACATTATTTTCACACAAACCCATTATTGACACAATTTTTTCGCGCGCCAATCACAATTTATTATCTCAAGAAGTTATGAAACTTGGTGTGAATAAATGTGTCCCTAGACTTTCTGTTTGAACTTTCCTCGTGTAATCCTAGATAGGTGCTGCTGTAAAGTATTAAATTCCAGTCCTTTATAGCATTTGAGGAATGAGGACCACCCACTCTTCTACTATTCTTCAGGACTTGTAGATGCTCATCTTTTAATTGATTGATATCCCCACTTGTGGACTCTGCTGGACTTTTTCATTGTCTCTTTCAGCATTCAAGTCTTTTGGATATTCTTATAAGCAGTAGCCAACAACACTTAACAGCCTTCATTGGGCTTTTTCTTTTTAAATGAATGAGAGAGATTTTTTCAACCACAATAAAGCACTGTACAGTTACAATTTCAACTCAGAAAGAAACTCACAGTAAACAACACCTATACAAATGCATCTCACTGTCAAAGAAACAAATCAAAAAACGGGAAAAAAAAAAAAGCACTCATGAGGATGAAGTAGCCTTTGTAAACCTTTATTGGAGTTCGTAGCTGTTTACTCTTTTAATTTAGCATATACAATAGTGGTATCAAAAAAGCACAATAGCGGTATCAAAAAAAAAAAGCACTCATGCTATCTTCAAATAATGGTATCAATTTAGCATATACAATACACTGTTCTAGTTCGTAGTGCTGAAAGAGAAGATTATGAGCCTTGGGGACTTTTGCTTTATTTCTTATCAATCTTTACTAGGGGACTTTTGCTTTGACAGATTTTAAGCTTTGTTTATTGAATAATATATCTACTTGTTCCCTTTCCATAATGTAATCTCTGCTTTCTTTGCAAAAATTGTGATAATTTCCTAACACTGTTGTCTTCAAGATTGTCTCTATGGGTCGCTCTAGGCTTCGCAAATTGCTTTTTGATGACTCAGACGAGGATGAGATAATGAGGCGAGTTCTTAAGGGTTCAACATCACAACGTAAACGTCGTCGGTATATCGAACGTGATCGTTTGGCAGGCCATAAAAGACTTTATCTCGACTACTTTGCCGACACACCAGTATATCCTCCTAAGTTATTTCGGAGGAGATTTCGGATGAGTCGGCCTCTTTTTCTCCGTATTCAATCAGCAGTGGAAACTTATGAACCTTACTTTATCCAAAAAAGAGATAATGCCCAAAGGCTCGGTTTATCTTCTCTTCAAAAGATAACAGCTGCACTTAGGATGCTTGCGTATGGAGTGGCAGCTGATTTTATGGATGAGTATGTGCGGATTGGAGAATCCACTGCAATAGAAAGTATGAAAAAATTTGTTAAAGCGGTGGTTGATATTTTCTCCAAGGAATACTTGAGGTCCCCAAACAACGAAGACATTGCTCGACTTTTAGTTAATGGGGAAAGACGTGGATTTCCAGGGATGCTAGGGAGTATTGATTGCATGCATTGGAAATGGAAAAATTGTCCGACTGCATGGCAAGGTCAGTACTCTGGTCACATTCGTGAGCCAACCATTGTTTTGGAAGCAGTGGCATCATTTGATCTGTGGATATGGCATGCATTTTTTGGATTACCTGGATCAAATAATGACATTAATGTATTAGAACGGTCTCCTATATTTTCTGAGCTCGAACAAGGACGTGCTCCTGCAGTTAATTACTCAATCAATGGCCATGAGTATACAATGGGATACTACCTTGCCGATGGCATATATCCGAAGTGGTCAACATTTGTTAAAACAATTCCATCTCCGCGGGGACATAAGAACAAAATATTTGCAAAAGCTCAAGAGGCGAATAGAAAGGATGTAGAGCGTGCATTTGGAGTGCTTCAAGCAAGATTCGCAATTGTGCGTGGGCCTGCAAGATTTTTCTATAGTGAAACGCTCCAAGACATCATGAAAGCATGCGTAATTCTTCATAACATGATCATTGAAGATGAGCGAGATGTAAATGAAGCGGTGGAAGTAGATTATGAGCAAATTGATGACAATCCTACTATACAACCATCACGGGAGAACACAAATGAATTTACGGAGTTCATTGAAACCCATCGATGTATTCGAGACCATAAAATTCATTCTCAACTTCAATTAGACCTCATTGAACATTTATGGCAATTACAAGGGGAGTTGTAGGAACTTAAGTGTGTCAGTTAAGCATGTGGAGTTTTATTGTAATTTGATATATGTATGAGTCTTCTAAAGACAATATTGATAGTTATGTATGTGGATTGTATCTATATATATGTATGTGGATTATAAAAGTTGATAGGTTGAGTACATTGATATTTGATAGGTTGTATGTATATATATATATGTATGTGGATTTTAAAAATTGGCAGGTTGTATGTATATATATGTATGTAGATTTTTTGAGTTGGCAGGTTGAGTACATTGATATTTGGCAGGTTACATTTTTATGTATGTATGTGGATTTTTAAAGTTAGCAAGTTTGAGTAAATTGATATTTGGCAAGTTCTTTCTCAAAAAAAATGAAAAATTGGTAGGTTCTCTGTGTGTGGTTATTGAAATAGTTGGAAAGAAATTGGCAGGTTCTGTGGTTGTTGAAATAGTTAGAAAGAAATTGAAAAGAAAAAAAACTAGAAGGATGTGTGTGTGTGTGTGTGAAAAAAAATTTGGCAGGTTGTATTGGCAGGCAGGTTGTGTGTGTGTGTGTGTGTGTGTGTGTGTGTGTGTGTGTTGGCAGGTGTGTGTGTGTGTGTGTGAAAGAAATTGAAAAGAAAAAAAATTTGGCAGGTTGTATTGGCAGGCAGGTTCTGTGTGTGTGTGTGTGTGTGTGTGTGTATGTTGGAAAGAACTTGAAAAAGAAAAAAAATTTGGCAGCTGTGTGTGGCAGGCAGAGAACGTGTGTGTGTGTATGTGTGTGTGTGTTGGAAAGAACTTGAAAAGAAAAAAAATTTGGCAGGTGTGTGTGTGTGTGGTAGAAAAAATATTTGGCAGGGACATTGTGGCAGGCTGTGTGTGTGTGTGTTAGAAAAAAAATTTGGCAGGGACATTGTGGCAGGTAGGTTCTTTGTCTCTGTGTGTGTGTGTGTGTGTGTGTGTGTTAGAAAAAATATTTGGCAGGGACATTGTGGCAGGCTGTGTGTGTGTGTGTGTTTTAGAAAAAAAATTTGGCAGGGACATTGTGGCAGGTAGGTTCTTTGTCTGTGTGTGTGTGTGTGTTAGAAAAAAAAATTGGCAGGGACATTCCAACGTGTGTGTGTGTGTGTGTGACCGTTTGAAAAAGCAGTTAATTTGAAACAACAAAAAAATGGTGGTTGAAAAAGTAATAATAAAGAAAGTTTAAAAAAATAATATTTTAATAAAAAGATGAGATATAGAATTTTGGAATGTTGGGTGTATTGTAAAATGGGATGGTATAATAGATAAAGTAGCTTTTTGAGATTGTAAAATAGGATGAGATTTAGCATCCGGATGTGGATGCTCTAATGCTCTTAGAAATAGGTATTACGAATAAAGATAACTTTTCCTCGTTTTAAAGAATACATTGTAATGAAAACACAATCAAAAAACTAAATGATAATTACAAAAGAATAGTTATGTCATTCCTGAGCCTATTCTTAGGTATATATATTCAAACATGTCCGAAGTTTTGTCTTTTTTAATTACAAGTTAATGGCTTACGAATTTGTAGCATGTCTATAGAGTAGTGAATCATTCTTGATGGTCTACTATATATATTTTTTTTTAAATAGAGTATTTTATATTGTTATATATATATATATATATATATATATATATAAAATTGCATTTTACCCATATGTAATTAAGCCTATTTTAAAAGTAGCTACTTGTGGTTTAAAAATTATCCTCTTTTACTTTGATTCAGAGTACATTCCTAAAGATTGTTTTGTCAGAAAAATTCACAACTACAATAAGTATTAGCAAGATGTCTGTATTCACTTAGGTTTCAAGTTCATGGTGCTTAATTGCGCTTTTTGTATTTGCTCATGAAGAGGGCAAAATAAGTGATGACGGGTCCATTTAAATGCACATGACGGTGTTAGACCAATGGGTCTATAGTGGACAGATCCAAGGTGCACGAATGCAAGGTGGACGGATCTCAAGGCCACGTGGCATCCACATGGTTTAAGTGACCTCCAAGTGATCTTAAATGGAAACAATTTGCATCCAGTGATTAACCCAAGTCAATAGAGTCTCTATAAGGTTAAAATCCTAACGTGAGAAGGATTCCGTAATTTGAGCCCATTAATGATGATCTTCTCCATAAGGAAAAGATTTCCCACGCAAGAAACGGAGGTCAGTTTTACGCTACTATAAAAACCCAAAGGCTCTCAAGGAACTAGGTACGCATAATTCACCCCAACTCTGGCACTCTAGGGTTGTGAGAAGTTTTCTAACTTAGCCTTCAGAGGGTCTTTGGCTAGTACCATACCGGTACTCTCCTAAGGTTGTCTTTGTTTCTGTTTCGCATGTCTTGTTTCGAGCACGTGAGTATTATGTGGCTTACTAACGATTCTCGGCATCATCAGCTTATAACTTTTGAGTTTGATTTATGGATGTATAATATATTGAATTGTAGAAATTTTAGGGATTAAAATTGCTCAGTTAGACTTTAGAGACCCATACTATATTTTAGAAAAAATATTTCTACAATTCCATTATGGCCAAAATTGGCTTTTACCCCTTTCAACCAAACTTTCCAGCAAAATGGTCCCTGTCTGAAACTATTAAGGGATATACTCTTGCTTTGAAACTCGATTTTTAGAAAATCGAGTTGCTTGAAAGAACCTGCATGGAACTCGAGTTCCATGCAGGTTTTTTTTTTTTTTTTTTTTTTAAGTTTGATTGCATATAACTCGATTTTCACCAAATCGAGTTTTTCATTGAAACTCGATTTTTAGAAAATCGAGTTTAAAACAAGAGCATATCCCTAAATAGTTTTAGACGGAGAGCATTTTGCTAGAAAGTTTGGCTGAAAGGGGTGTATCCCCATTTTGGCCATATTATCCACATGCCAAATTTGTATCCTCCAATCCATTGTGTAGTCTACGGACTGTTTTAAGGATTCTTGTCCTGGCCACCCTCACCAATGTACACCATGTTGTCATTGTGGTCTTTATTGTCCTCATAATCACCAGACATCTCAACACTTGTTTGATGGGGGAATTAGATGATTGGTTTAATGTTTGGAATGCTAAGTTGCTTAGAGAGTGAAAGATTAGGCTAACTCTTCAAGAGAGACATTCTTGGAATGGAACGAATATATTTAGACTAACTCTTCAAGAAACACGTTCTTAGAATGAACATCTCTCGAACATGGGTTATTCATTCACAAATTCAACTAATGCATCCCAATGGCACTTTGCTTATTTATAGTGCATAAGCAAGCTGTTTGAGTTGTTAGCTAGTTACAAAAGTAGCCATGATTGGCTAATTCTCTAATTAACTATGAAGCTAATGCACTTATCAGTAACTACCCTATCTTCTATCTAACTTTCTGTTTTAATCAAGATTCAATTACAATACAAAGCCTAGCTTATCATATCAGCTTACATATCACATAACCAACGCAAATTATCGAAACTAACACAATTGGACAAGGCTAGGAAAAGCTGCTACTCTTAGGTAGACACTTATAGGCACTTAATTGAGCAGCATTATGACTCCCCTTCTTTAGAAACACACTTGTCCTCAAGAGTAGATTGAATCAAGCTGGTTTGGTGCATGATAGGGCAACAATTTGTGCATATTGATACTATTGGAGATGCGTATCTGATCTGGTAGTTTCACTAAAAATAAAAATTAAAAATAGGGTTTGGGTTCGGGGTTGGGTACCTATAGGACTGAATTTCAGGTGAAGGGATCAAGCCATGCGTTACCAAGTTTCAAGTTCAGATCTACCCAACCCAAACCTGCCCTATAGCCATCCCTTGGAAATCTAGACATTGATTTCAAAAAGAGTGGCCCAAAACCAACATTTTTAGTAAGGGTCAAGCTTAGATCTAGTGTCCAGTAGTATTGAATCCGTTGAAATGATGACATGTGTCCACTTTTGGACATGTGTCATCATCTGACCAGGTCCAGTGCACTGGATGCACTGGACCTAAACCAAGTTCTTTTAGTAATATTTGTGCATTTTGCTAAATTTGTGTGAACCCTTACAAGATGCAATGCCTATGTGTTTCAAAGAACCAGTGAGCTTTGGATTTTGTACCGGGGAACCAAGGGTTGATAGATGCTAAGGACTCTTTTCACACAACATAACACTATTTTATTGGCAACTCACACCACATCAACATTATCAAGGAACTTTTTTTTTGGAGAAGATAATCACATATATTCTTAATCATATCATTAAATGTATTTAAGTTGTCTCTAGATAGGTGAAAATTAATTATTCCGTTATGTTTGTAGTCTTTTTTTTTTTGAGAAATATGTTTGTAGTCTGATAAAGAATCGGGTAGCAATGCATCCAATGTTTAAAGAATTACCACTGCATACTTTGGCATGATGTGATGATCATTTCACAAGTACAAATACTTATGGGTGTAGGATCATATAGGATCCTATCAATCTTACTGATCCTATGAAAACCAAAATTTTGGTTTGGGCTTCTTTAAGCCCAACTAAACCCTTGAGCACAATAGATTACTAGCGGCCCAAAGAGTACTTTGAAACCCCAAATTTACCCCTATATCAACTGCAAATATATATATATATTTTTTTTAAATCACATTTTGAAACCTAAAATATACCTAAAATTCAAAAACGATAAACTTCAAAGCTCAAACCCTTATTAGTTGAATCAAGCTTAAAGATCGTAGCAGTTCTCTCAGAAACCCATTGTCATCATGTTGACTATGAGTCGTTGTCGTCAAAGTCATCGTTTGTCTTGTAGGTTCTAATAAGTCAACTAGTAAAGTTTCTGATGGTTGAATAAGAAATCTAGGGTTCAATCCCCGCCTACACCAAAAACTGATTGGTGTCTTGGTCTGATGATAAAGAGCTATCATCAAGAGTGGACACCATAGGTTGAAACTCTCTTAAAAAAAAAAAGACATTGTTTGTCCATATTTTTTGATAAATATTTTGGAATTTTTTTGATAATTAAACTTTTACTGAACTTTTTGGATACATTATGTCAAAACTTAAGTATATTTGTTTCGTTAGTATAGAAGTATTGATATATGACATACAAATTATATAATATTCATGAAAATCTTTGGGTTTTTTTTTTTTTGGTATGAATGATTATAATTTATATGATTATTCAACATACAAAATCATTACCAATGTATATTTTTTGCTTTAAATTTGAAAATTGGTAAGATTTTACAATCCCCAGTTCCATCTACCGCTCACGATTCTACGTAGAATCCCGATCCTAACAACCTTGATACAAACACATTCATAATAAATATCTATTAATAACTATCATAATTCATAAGATTGTATTATGTCAATTTTCCTTATTTTTCATACATTGCACAGGTTACCAACTAATTTAAATATATATATATAAAGGTACACTCCTCTCTCTTGAGGTTTTGAGAAATGACACTCCACCCCAAATTTGAAAAGAAAAAACACTTTCTCTTATTCACATCCACTTGATCAAACTCTATTAAATTGATGTTAAAAATGTTGCGAACTAACCTGCCAAAGCTTAAGGGCAAATTTCCAAAATTATCATCCATTTTAGAATTTAAATTCATTGATTTAAAATTTTAATTAAATAGTATTTTAAAATATGACTTTTTCTTCTTTTTTTAAAAAAGTTTTTCAACAAGTTGTGTAGATATTGAAGATGATAATATTACATAATATGATTATTGAAGATGAGTGTCATCTCAATGGAGTTGAAGGCTTTGATTATGAGCAATTTGATGGAACTACCATGACCCAGTGTCACATGATCATACGCTTGAATTTACAGAGTTCATTGATCTCATCTTCAAATTAAAGACAGAGGAACTAATTCTCACCTCCAATCAGACCTTGTAGAGCACTTGTGACAACTACATAGCGAATCATAGGTCCTTGTAATAATGAATTCCTTATTTGCACAATATTATTTATGTTAAACTTCATTATTTATGTTAAATTTCATTTACTATTTATTATTTGCACGATTTTGTGGGTTGAGGCAGTAGCAGCATTGTGGTGGTTGGGATGGAGAGGGGGGAGAGGAGAGAGGAGAGAGAAAATATAAATATTTAAATGAAGTAAGAAATAGAGTATTGAGTCTAATGTGTGTACATAAAAAACATGGATAGCTAAACTAGTAAAAATAGATTTTTTCTTTTTCTTTCCTTTTTGGATTAGTTTAGCTTAAGAGTATGAAAAAAGTGAAAAAACTAGTAAACTGAAAATAATCGGTTGAAATTGCCTGAACCGAGTCTAATTTTTTTGTTTGGTTTTGGTTTGAATTTCTTGAAACCGAAATATTTCGGTTTTGGTATCCCACGCAAAATACTAACCTGCTTTATATCAAGAAAGTTCCTAACTCGTCTATACCAAAATTTTATTGGTGTCTTGGTAGATTTGAAACTCAAAAAAAAAAAAAAAAAAAAAAAATCCTGGTAGCGAAGTGGCAAAGACGCGCGTGTTCACAAACGCATTTTTATTTTTCTCTCCTTATTAGCACAAAACTAAGTCGTTTTGGGTTTGTTTATAACCCTATGTTTTATCTCTTCTCTCCCCCGCGGCCATCCCCTTCTCCATTTTGCCATTCTACCCCCACAACTTTCTTCTTCTCCATTTCTTTCAGTCTCTCAGAAACAAAGTTGCACACAAGCGGTACCACAACCTTCTTCTTCTCCATTTCTTTTAGTCACTCAGAAACAAACTTCAAGAATCCCAAAAACGTTTAACCCAAAAAAAAAAAAAAAAAACAATCTTCTTGATTTTGAGTATATGTTCCTTGTGTTTGCTTGATGCTTGGTGTTTTGGGTGCTGAGAAAGTGTGGGAAAGCAAAGGGAAATAGGTTTTTTCTTATTTTGGTATGTTCTCTGAATATATTCATGATTTTGAGTATATTGTTTTTTGTGTTTGCTTGGTGTTTGGGAGCTGAGCTGCTACCTTTTGTTGTAGATGGGAGCTTAGTCTTAGGAGGAGGCTGATGTGAATTCTCTAAGAATTTTACCTCGGTCGTTTTGTTAATTAATGTTTTGATAAAAGTATTTCAATGGAGATTATTATTTCAGAACTAGTTGTTCTAATATGGTATCCATTTCTGCTTTAGGGCAAAGCACTTCGTTACCTTTGCTGTAATTGCGTTGAAATCCCTTCTTTGATAAAAATAAGGTTTCTTGGGTAGATTTATGATTAGCATAAATATTAATAAGATTCGTCTAGTTGTTCCAATGGGTTGATTTAAATTATGATATTATGTATACATTTTGAGCTTTGGACTTAGATTTTTTTTTTTTTTTTTTTGAGAAAGTTCTTTGGACTTAAATTGAAACCCGCATATCAATAAAAATTAATGCTATTTTGAGAAACTGCTATCTGTGTTTGAAATTTGGTTACTTGTGGAGCCTGGCGTTGCCCATTAGCATATGTTCAACACTGGTTACCATCTAGCCCTGCCCACCAGGTTATAAATAGATAGGTATACATATAAATACACATAAATTAAGTAGTGGTATTACATAGTAAATTTAAGCCACTTAAAAAAAAGGGTGCCTTTTGGTCTTTTTTCCCACTCTTGTTTTGAAGTATAATAGTTTTGATTAATTCATTGGAAGTTCAGATTAGAGGCCTTTGGTTTCTAAGAAATAGTTTTTCTAATTTAGAGGTTTTAGTACTGGGTCAAAAGTAGAAAAATTCCAATATTGAATCCACAGTTATTTTTATATTACTTGGACCCTTTTTTCTAGATATAGTGTCGAAGAGTTTGTTATTGAGAGTTTCAATTACTTCTAGAAGAGATGGTAATGTCTGTTTTCTGATAAAGTGTCAATTCTTAGCACTTCATGTCCTTGTGTATAATTTTAGTACAACTGGTCATTGATGAAAAATAGTTACTTTCTTTTATTTCTGCTTGAATTTCATATTTTCTTTTGTTATTGGAATGCTTCTACCAATAATATATCTGCATAATGGATACATTCAGTTGTTTTTTGGTTATTTTGTGTGCAATATTGGCCAAAATATATGCTAAATTCTTCTGTTATTTGTTCACTTTCAGAGATTACAGACCTGGTAATTGTCAATGTTTGAGGGTTGAACTCTGATGAATTAGGATTTGAAACAAGGAAGAGCCGGGAGGTTTCTGTCAGTTCTTTTTCCCTTTTGGCACTCTTATTATTCTGGGCTTGTATCACAAATTACAATGTCGGTGACAGCAGGTGTTAGTGATACTATAATTGCCATTAGGGATAAGCTTAGGGGAAAAATTGGGCAAACAAAAGTTAAAAGGTATTGGCCTGGTAGAGCACCTGAATGGGCTGATGATGCCCATGAAGATGGAGATGTTCAGATGGACAGAGTGGTTGCTCTGGAACAAGCGTTCCCAAGTCAGGAAGACTCAAATATTGTTAGGAAGGATGATGCTAGGCTGCGTCGCTTGGCTCAGAGTAGGATAGATAATCGTGAGGAAGTGAGAGCTGATCATCGGCGCATTCGACAAGCTGAGATTGTTTCAACAATTGAAGAGGAAGCTAGAAGGCAGGAAAAGTTAGATATGGAGGAAGATGATGCAGATGCTTTAGAGGAAAGGAGAAGAAGAATTAGGGAGAAGTTGCTTCAGGAGCAGGAAGAGGCTGCATTTCTGGAAGAAGAGGAGGAGGAGGTAGAGGAGGAGGAGGAGGAGGAGGAAGAGGAATCTGAATATGAGACTGACTCGGAGGAAGAACATGTGGGTATTGCAATGGTTAAGCCTGTCTTTGTTCCCAAGTCAGAGAGGGATACCATTGCTGAGCGGGAACGTCTTGAGGCTGAGGAACGGGCCCTTGAGGAATCAAAGAAGAAGAGATTGGAGGAGAGGAAGATGCAGACAAAGCAGATTGTGGTTGAGGAGATCCGAAAGGATGAAGAGATTCAGAAGAATTTGGAAATGGAGGCAGATATTGCTGATGTGGATACTGATGATGAAATTAATGAGGCAGAGGAGTATGAAGCTTGGAAGGTGAGGGAGATTGCTAGGATCAAGAGGGATAGGGAGGACCGTGAGTCGATGTTGAAGGAGAAGGAAGAGATTGAGAGGGTGAGAAACATGACAGAGGAAGAGAGGAGGGAGTGGGAGAGGAAGAATCCAAAACCTGCTCCACCACCAAAGCAGAAATGGAGGTTCATGCAGAAATATTACCACAAGGGTGTATTCTTCCAGTCAAATGCTGATGACACTGCTGCAACTGCTGGATCAGATAATATTTACACTCGGGATTTCTCTGCCCCAACTGGAGAAGATAAGATGGACAAGACAATATTGCCTAAGGTCATGCAGGTCAAGCACTTTGGTCGTAGTGGAAGGACAAAATGGACTCATCTTGTCAATGAGGATACAACCGACTGGGACAACCCGTAAGTTGTATCTTTTGATTATTCTTCTTTCATTAGTAATTGTTATATCGTATATACATTCACTTTTGATATCGATCTGCTTCTGTACTGATTCTTGTTAGTATTTGCTACATCAGTTCTATATTTTGATGATGTGTATGTGAAGTAAAAAATAAAAACTTTATGCTACTTTTGGTTACTTGAATATTCTTTACCCATGTCTATTCTTGATCTCAATTCTCAAATATTTGTTTGTTGAGCAGGTGGACATACAATGATCCTCTACGCACAAAATACAATGCAAAAATGGCTGGAATGAATGCACCTATAGCAAAACCTAAAGGAAGCAAGAAATTGAAGGATTGGGAGTCTCGTTGATTTTAGAGCACGTATAGAAAGTATTCCTGTAGCCTTTTATCAATCATCTTATTGGAGAATTGAATATGTAGGCTTGATAGCCTCCTTTTGTACTTATTTTAGAAGCAGGGCGGTTATTATGAATTCAAAGCAACTAAGGCAGGTGAAGATAGCTTGAGTTTTGTGGACAGAAATGCTCCTTAGAATATTTCAACATGAGATTACGATTTGGTCACCTCAGAAATACACATTTTTCGCTATTTTCTAAGGTGGGGGAGGGGAATAGATGTGTTTGATATTTTGACTTGCATTGTTTCAGTTTGTAGGAAAGCCACTTCACTTGAAATTGAGATAAGTTATTTTGGTTAAAATTTTATTTTTTGAATTTAATAGTGTACGTATTGTCTTGTCATTTAAAGTTTTAAATGATATGGCAGTAGGAATATCTAAATCGTGAAATAGTTCTATTTCAAATGGAGATGGTAAATTTTTGAAAGAAAACCACTGCCCACTAAGGAGTTTTCTCCTTCTAATCATGATGGATAAGTGGAAAAACCAACTGTTAAGGTTCCGGTTAATTAACCAATTGATAAATCATATTTCTTTTAAGTTGTATGTAACTGTTGTGCCTTTTCTAGTTCTCAGTTTATGCATCATTATTGATTGCTGTTACTGGGTCTAAGTGGTTTCATTTTATTTTTCTTTTCATATTTCAGGAAAATGAGATCGAATTACCAAAATGTTGTGAGGCCGCAATCTGGTCAATAGGATAGCTTTGTCAATCAGCTAAGAAGGTTGTGATGACCCAATGCCAATAGCAAGGTCGTACATGTACCTTCCATCAGATGTATTCAGAGTATAATTTAGATGTTATCAGGCAAGGAGCATTCAAGAGAAATTAGGCATTGAGCCTGCTAGAAAAAAATAATCGGTCTAATTATCACTTTGGTGCTCAATTTTTACCCTATGTTTTAAAATGGTTTTTAACCTTTTAAATGTCTCATTTGAGTCCTTAACCTTTTATTTTTGTGTCAATATAGTTCTTTTAACTTTTAGTTGTGCTTTCTCAAAAAAAAAAAAAAAAAAAAAAAACTTTTAGTTGTGGATGGAAAATCTTAAAATAGCTAATGGAGATATTAAAATATTGTGCTTGTGTTGACTATTCGTGATGTAGGACAGTCAAGGCTTCCCAGTGGCTCCAAAATTTTTTTTTTTTCCTAGAGGGGTCAACAAGAAGATGTATCTTGGATAAGAGATATATCTTGTGGTCTATGTGATTTCCATATTCAAATTTGTACATAGTACTAGTAAGAGAATAAAAGATAAACTATAAGTTCTTTAGACATATTATTTCTTAATACAATGAACATACTAATTATTACTTCTAAGATTAAATATTGGAAATCATTTGTTGTTTCTAAATACAATAAACATGTTAAGTATTGTTGTTAAGTGAATTTTAATTATTAAAGCTTAGGATGTTTTTATTTATTAGTTTATGTCTATACTCTTACAATTATTTTATTTAACAATTCAACTTCACTTGATAACAATTGGTCTCTGTAATTGTATTAAAAAAATTTTTGTTGTGTTAATGTTTGCTTTTATCTTCACCTAATCAATCTCCTATACCACACCACTGGTCTAATTTTTTTTTTTTTTAAAGAATCACCATCTATCTAATTGTTTGATTCTCTTTTAGTGTTGACATTTGTTACCCACTAACCAATTGACCCACACCCGTAGTCCCAACTCAAGAAATAACAAATTAAAAGTACGTTCAAATTCAGCCACTCTAGTCACATATTTGGTCAAAAGCATAAATTACTTGAGAATTGTTATATCCACAACATTTTCACAATAAATCTTAGGTGTTAAGTTGTTACCGATTCTAATTTGAAACCACTACTGAAATTACTTTTTTACCCAAAAGTAATAGCCAGTAACAACATGCCACTTAAAATTTTTTGTAAAAGTACTGTGAAAATGTTGTGAACATAGAATTTCTCAAATTAATTATAACGTTATTTGCAAGAACATATTGTTAATAGGGTCATCTTCAAGCTTATATTAGTTGAGCCTAAAAACAATTAGAGTCAGGGTGTTCAAAATTTTATTTTAGAAAGTCATAAGTCACTCAAAAAAAAATTGGCCATTTTAGGGGGTTCATTTGAACCCCCTGAACTAAAGGTGGCACCGCCCCTAGCTTCCCCACTTAGAATAGCCTTGTAAGCCATTGTTTGGAATTGCCCCCAAACAAAAACACAAAAATTTTATTAATAAGGCTAAATTGCAAAGCACACCCCTAAAGTTTAGTGATGGATTTTATATTTTGAAATTTTAGAATTTAGATTTTACCTTCTAAAGTTTTATTTAGTTTGCATTAACAGCTCCTCCATCCACATTTTCCGTTAAGTGCCACATAAACTTGTCACACGTGTTTAGTTTGCAATAAAATGATGTTACATCATTTTTGTAACCTAAAAAAGTTAAATAATTAAAAAATGATGTGGCATCATCTTTTGGGATAAACTAAACACACGTGACAAGTTTATTTGGCACTAGATGGAGGGGTTGTTGATGTAAATAGGATAAAACCTCAGGGAGTAAAATTCAAACGCTTCTAATAAGGGTTCAATTTGTCAACTAGGACATTGGCATGTCACCCATTTTGAGGATCAAAGATTAAGTGTTATACTCTTCATAATACCTAGGTGATTGGGATTGTCCAATCATTCAATGATTAGAAGTGACTCAGTCACTAAAGAAGATAACACATTTTTCCTTTTGGCTATTTTCATATTATTTTGGGTAGCATGTTTAAGAAAAAAGTGTAAAGATTCTGAATCTCATTTTATTGGTTTTGTTTAGGAACATTATTTAATGCATTATTTTCCCCTAATGACAAAAGGTTGAGGGGGATTCAAATCCAAGTTCTCTTTCCTGGGAGAATTGAGCAACACTACAAGTTACAAAACTCTTAACAATAAATTATCTTTTTAGAAAATCCAAGAACAAAAGTGACCCAAACTATATTTTATTAATATTGTGTAAGTTAAGAAAATGAGTTATCGACTTTTAAACAAGTAGCTAAAGTCCAACTAAGAAAGTTATTAATCTTGTGTTATTGACTTTTCAAAATAGAATATAGGACTATCAAAATGAAACGGAGGGAGTATGAACAATTGTGTACCTAAAATATTGTTTGTGGGCCTTTTTCGGTTGCTCGGCCACATGTGGTCCGTTGGAGAGATGACCTTACTAGGCCCGGGTTCATTTGGGGAGTTGCGCCCGGAACTCAACATTGGGCCACATGGTCCAACGGCTACCGGCGTACTTTTAAGCCTACAAAACCATTAAAGCCAAAGTCTAAAAATCACGATAATGGTCGACTAAATATGTAATATGCGTTTGATATGATAGTTTTGATTAGTGGTTGTAATAACAGTTGAAATAAAGTAGTATTTATTTGGAGGTAAAGTAATTATGTACTCAATGATGTAAATTTAAAGATGTAGAAGCAAAGTCACTTATCTTTGTATGGTTTATGGCTTTAGTTATGTAGCATCAGTGAGCTAATAGGATTCCAGTAGAATGCCAGTGGTAGAGGCTAGTTAAGCTTGCCCCTCTTATCATGCATCTAAATGAGTTTAAACCTTGGTTAATAGTTGGAATAAAGTAATATGCACTTAAATGTGAGGTAATCAGATACTCAATGATGTAAATTTAAAAATAAGGAAGCAAAGTCACTTATATTTGTATGGTTTGTAGCCTCAGCTGTATAGCTTCTGTGAGTTGATAATATCCCAGCAGATTGACCCCAGCAATAGAGAGGCAGTTTGCCATGATAACTTCAAAATTGATGGGGGAAAATGGGTGCAACTGGAGGGAGAGAGAGTATGTCCAGCTGTGTGTAGGGGCTGGTTAAGCTTGCCCCTCTTATCATGCACTTAAATGAGTTTTCCCCTTGACAATACTCTTTTAGTTGTTGTGAAGTTATGAATAGTATTGTCTTCCATGAGAATGGTTTTTGTATGGAGTATTTGTGCCTTCTAAGAGAAGGGCTTTATGTAAGATGGATTTGTGCTTTCCATGAGAATGGCTTTGATATGAGATCTTGGTGCCTTTTAGGAGAAGGGCTTTAGCATTAGAAGTTTATGTCTTCCATGAGAAAGGCTTTTAGTATCAGTGTTTGATATCTCTTGAGAAGTGTAGAGATGGTAAAAGATGTAGATATTTTGTGGGATGTAGTATTTGTAATATGTATGATATGTGGAAGTATGAGAGGTATGGAGGTTAAAGATAGTAAAAATGTGAAATTATAACTGCTAGAGAAGTTGTAGAGATTGCTTTCCAAGAGGAAAGATTTTGTAAGAGAAGAGTATAGAGATGTGTTTAGGTATTTGGAGATAGGAGCAGTAAGGTATGTGTATTTTCTGAATATGGACAGTGAGAGAATGAGAATAAGAGGGGTAATAGTATTGTAATTTGTTTAGCAAAGCTACTGGGATTTTCTGCTGGAGGATGGATGAAGGCTTATGAATGGCATTTATGAGCTAAGGGCTGATGAGTTTAGTTCATCATTTAAAAACTAAAAATTCAGAAGCTTAGTACTTCATTAAGAGCTTCGGAAGATAATTAGAGGGAGAGAGAAATTTATGAAAGAGTTCTCCTCGATTGGTGTCCTCCCTTTGAGGTGTTGATCAAGGGTTCCCTTTAGAGCTGAGTTTAAAGGGGTATTTTAGCAAAGAATATCAGCCAAAATCTATCCCAAATAGCAATGAATTTTCAGAGAATCTATCTTAAGATTTGGCCAAAAATGGAATGTTTAGCTTTAAGGTATTCTTGCTGTTTCAGGTAAGAGTTGTTGGGAAAAGAATAGAAGTAAAGGAAAGTATTTTGGCAAGAAAAAGATAGTTACTTTAGTTGGTTAGCCAAAAGTGGAAAAATCAGTAATGCTCAGGCTGCTGGGTCAGCTATCACAACTGTTTTGAAAATGCTGTCCTAGCTGTTAGGAAAAACTGTGATAGCTATCATGAAAAAGTTGTCACAGCTGTCATAAGATAGCTGTTTGCTTTGGGCAGAAGCCAATGAGGTCAGATGGGTGATTTGAGATTACTGGAGAGGTCATTTCATGAACTTGGCTGAAAAAAAGGTAAGATCTTTTTCAAGGGTATCTTGCTATTTTGGGTATAGCAGCTGGTTGTTGGGATTTCAGCATTAAATGGCTGATGATATCACTTCTAGCCAAGTGTCAAGTGCTGAATACACTGCTGGGGTTCAGCTGAAAATGTTTCCTTTTTCGGGTGTTTGTGTTTTTGGTGCAAGGTTCCATTACAAAACATTTCTAGTAAGTAATAGAAGGATTGGTTGAAAGTTAATGAAACTTTAGAGATTTAGTCAAAGTCTCATTGTGTTGTGACATAATCTTGGTGAGCAATAAGAGTATTTAATACTCTGCTCTGGCAACTGGTAGAAAAATATATGGTTTGATTATGGCAGACAACAGTTAGGTATTAGAGATATCATGAATATTTTGTATATCATTGGAGATTAAAGATAGCCAATTAGATTAGGCCATGTGTTTGAGTTGGATTTTAGCTTAAAGTAGTAATAAGATTTATGTAGAATAATATAATGAAGTTTCTAAATTTGTATAGCAACAGTTGGGGATTGAATGAACAGTTATTTTCTCAGCATTTAGATGGCTGGGGATATTGAGTATTTGTCATATGATGAATATTAAGTTTTAGGAAAAGAGTAATGGGGAATTTTATCATCTAAAGTGCTATGTGATGAGAGATGCTTACCATATGTAACTCGCTACACACGGACTCATTAGAGTTCAGGGAGTTGGAGAAGACACGCCAAGCAACATGTCTCTTTTATCAACTTTAAACCGCTGGAGCTTTACTGAACATACCTCTTGGATCTCCAAACCACGACTCCCAAAGTTTCCCCAAAGAGACTTATGAGCTTGGATCATAAGCCGAAAATGAGATGACGTACCTCGGGTTTTGTTGTCATTATGGGCTCTTGTTAAAGAAGCCGTTTGCCATGAGTGTAAGAGAGGTAATATGACCCATGAGCTTTGATTCATTGTTTAAGTCTGATTCATATGTTGATGATGATGATGTCGTGGGGTTATGATCCCAATTGATGAAGAGGAAATATGGACCATGAATCCGCTTCTTGAAGTAAGGATCTCATGGGCCATGTGAGCCTAATCCATGTAGTTGAATGAGATATGAGCTTATTTTGGGCTTTAAAGAGATTTACTCAAAAAATCAATAATATGTTAATGTGGCATGGGTTACCAATGAAGTAATGCCATGTGGGCCGAAAAAAGAGTCCTCAACAAATATCAAAGTGGGCAAAACTTGTTATATTTTGGAATTTTCTATAAAGGATCTAAAATGTGTAAAACCAATAATGTATTAGGGTTTTATTGGTCTTAGACTGAAGTAAATGTAGTTATGCACAACTAATCTAAGAAGTAATACTAACACGAAAAGTTTGGTACTGGGTCTAGTTTCTTTGAATTTTTCATTATTAGGATTTCTAACAACATTTCCCACATAAGTCAGGAGAGTCTGGAATGCTATCTTCACTTTGGCATTATCATCTTACTTCCTACACAAAGTAAACAAAAGTTAGATCACTATAGTTAGTTCTAATTAGATCAATTTATAAAGTCTATTGCCTTAGAATAAGGAACTTAAGTTCAAATTCTATATGTGGGTTTCAGTTAACTCAACTGGTAAAGTCTATAGTGGTTGAATAAGAGATCTAGGGTTCAATCTTCACCTACAACAAAAACAGACTGGTGTCTTGGTTTGATGATAAAAGAGCTATCATTAGAAACAGACGCCATAGGATTGGTATCTTGACATGATAATAAAAAGAAAAAATTTATCATGGAGCGAATGTTATAGATTCAAATCTATCTTCTATTTTTTTTTTATATAAAAAAAAAAGTTTAATTACTTAAAAATAAATGTTAACACACTGCATAAATTGCAATCTGCCTAAAAGTTTCACTTACCATAAATTACTTCAAGAGCAAAGTTCACAGAAAAATAGAAAAACAACTGAATCCTTTCAGTTAATGGTGAAAAATGTGGAACAAACAATTGTTGATATCATCTAAGATTCTAAAGTACATACCAACATTTGTTGTATCATTTCTCAAGAGATGCAATCAAGATACTCATTTCAAATACATTGAACTCACAACTATATATAGCCTAGCTTTCCTCCTCAGCATCGTAGTACTCATATAACAGGAGTCCTGTCCAACTTGATAAACAAAATC
Organism: Quercus ilex subsp. ballota; assembly: GCA_032727855.1. Lineage (NCBI taxonomy): Eukaryota > Viridiplantae > Streptophyta > Magnoliopsida > Fagales > Fagaceae > Quercus > Quercus ilex. Next base: position 22,208,309 of record CM064913.1, on the reverse strand, counting down.
CGATTGTTATATAAGTGCAAACATAGAAACACACTACTTTTCCTTTTTACACAGGAAACCATAAATTGAGGAGCACATACCACATAGAACTGCGCCTCATAAATTTTGTTGGATTCTATAATACTGGAGTATTTTTCAATGGTAGGCTGGCATAGCAAATAATGTCGGATTATGGACCAATCTTTGCATCAGGTGGGCATGCCGGAGTGGTTATCGGGCATGACTAGAAATCATGTGGGCTCTGCCCGCGCAGGTTCGAATCTTGCTGCTCACGTTTGGTTTTTTATCCAATTTATATTTTTGCTGCAAATGATTCTGAAATTTCCACTGACCAATAATGGTAAACACTTAAAAAAATTAATAAGTTGAGTAATAATAAAAATTTCTAGTGTAAAAATTCTTATCTATATTTTTAGCATAAAAACTTACTTTTTCTATTTTACATAACCACTTTTCAAAAAAATACATATCAAATTATTTATTTTACACTACATTTTATTAAAATATTATTTCTTTATCAAGTTTTTACTACCCTCCCAAATTATCTCTCTACATATATGAGTAAAGAAAGTATTAAAAAACAAATTTGCATATGAACATAAGTTGATGTGAATGATTTTTGTGGATGGTTGTGCGAAATTCAACTCTTATGCCATTTTATACAAACTAATATAAATGCTCTTAATGACTACACTAAAAAAAATTCATAAAGCCACCAATGTGGTAAGTTATGATTGGTGGAACATAAAATAAAATACTAAAAATGAAACAAATGATTTGTATTCCTAAAATAAGATATCCTTGAATTGAGATTTGGTATAATAACTAGAACTATTGTACCGTACAATACCACTTACAGTGGATGAGATTAAAAGCACTTTTATTCTAGGCCTTTGAATTAAAAAAAGTTTTTAATCACAATCTAGATATCCTCCATATAATTTCTCAAAAAAAAGATATCCTCCATATAATATTACTCCTTGATAATATTTCGAATGAATAATTCCTTTCCTTCCTGTAGTGATGCCATGGAGTGATGGAACTAGGGATGGCAGATCAAGATTTTGCTTCAACGAAATAGAGCCAAAGAAGGGTTTTTTTTTTTTTTTTTTTTTTTAATTAAAAAAAAATTATAATGTGGAAAAGGCCAAAGATTAGAAGTGAAGTCGCACAACTTCTGAATGAAGATTGGGATTTTGCTTTGAAAGGGAGAATAATTTTTTTCTTAAAAAGAAAAGAAAAAGAAAAAGAAAAAAAACAACATTGATTGCAAGAGAAAATTGAAGTACAGCCTTCCGGTTTTTATTCATTTGTCTATTTGATTTCTTGTAAGGGGGTCCGGGGGAGCCTTACAGGAAAGATACCAAGAGATAGCATTGTAGGAAGACTAGCCAGAGACCTATCCGCGTAAAAAAACACATTTTATCAACGGGAAATTCCTAGATGCTGCGGGATGAGGAAACAGTTATAGAAGAATATGGTCTTGTTCGAGATTTTTTAATGCTCTCTCAAATCATCATCACTCATCAGTAAGTTCTGTGATAGATTGATTGTATTCAGGAAACTATTTCATTCTACATTCCGATTATTCCCTCTCTTTTTTTTCTTTTTTTTTCTTTATTTATTTATTTTTTTTTTTTTTAACATAAGAGCTATGGTTCTTTCATCTTTGGAATGCTTCCCTTGCTGAAGATTATGAGTTTGTCAACCCAAGCTTGGTTTTTTACCAAGTTTGTGGATACTGCAACACCTCTGACAACAACTCAAACGCCATATATAATCTAAAGGATGTAATTATGTTTGTCGCTTTACTTCAATGTGTTAAGAACTACAAAATGCATACACTTTAACGTATCTTTGATCAATTCCTAATTGAAAATATACATCTTTCTTATAACTTTCTTAATAAGCATAACAACCCTATTTTTGAAGAGAAACCTTAAACCGAACTTCCAAGAAATTTGCATTTGGACAATTTCAAGAAGAAAAAACTTCCAATTATTGTTTCAGAAACTGCTCCAATCCACTCATGTATGCAGCCAAAGCCACCATTACTATTCGTTCCTAATTCCATTCATACAAAGGATATTGTCTTCGAATGCTTTTGAGTTCACATGTGACTTTGAGCTGAAGCATGTGCCATCAAGAAAATCTGAAGTTCGAAGAATTAAACCATCAGTTCATAATCCTATATTTCTAACAAAAAGAATAAGAAAGGGAACCACAACCCATTAGGTTGTTCTAAATTTATAGAAGAGACAATACACGTCGCCAGAGAAGCTATCATGACTTAACTATTAGCAGAGGCTAAATGTAAGAACATTCTCAGAATTTTGGATCAAAATCAAACTAATCTTACTCTTCTATGTAAAATTAGAAGCTCTTGAACTTCGACAAAGGCCAAATTGATCCTTCTATTACCGTTCCAATATTAGATGGCCAGACAGAAAATACTATCACATGCCATGCACGTTATGCTTTTAAATTCGGGTCCGTTTGGATACAATTTATTGTTGCTGAAAATTGATTGTTGCTAAAAACACTGTAGCAAAATAATTTTTAAATGTATGAATGGTATCGTGAAACTCATTTTTAATATTTTTAATGCGTGAACAATACATGAGCAGTGCATAAACAGTGCACGCACTATTCATACACAGTACTTTTTATCCTTCAAAAGTCAATAACTCCGGCTAAAAAAAAAAAGACACTGAAAACGCAGAAACAAAACACAAAGCAACATTAAGTAAAAAGAATTGCTATCCAAACACATACAGAATATCACCCTATATATAGTAAACTTCAATAAAAATTCGTTTTCTTTTTTTCCCTCTCCGTATTCTCGCCATCTTCCTATCTCTCCAACAACCAAGAACTACCACCTTACCGCCAGCCTCCCAAACAACCACCTCCAAATTCTTCTTTATCATTTTAAAAAAAAAAAGTTTTTCTATTCTAACTCCTACTTCTCTCTCTCACCCAACATACATACACAATATATCGAGTACTGCAAATCCTAGATCACGGAAAAGAGACCTGATGGTGCTGATGTCCATAACTGAGTCTGATCTTACCGTACTCGAGGGCAAGGGCAACCTCTACATCAAAACCAAAAGCGCCAACAAGGGCTTCTATGAAAACCTACCGAATCATTCTGGTTGGAGACAAGCCCTTTGAGTCTGCCATTACCATTCGTACCATCGCGAGTCATTCACAACACTTGTGATTTTGAGAGGCGGGTGGTCAAGTGTGGTTCTTACCGCTGAAGAATCAAATGAATTTTAAAAGGATTTTTTATTAGCTTTTTTTAGTTTTGAGATTTTTTTTTATTAGCTTGTATGTTAAAATTATTTATTATTAGTTACTAACCCGTGCGATACACAAAAAATGTATTGAGTATAATATATGATTTAATCTTAGTTTATTTTATTAAAAAACAGAAATTAAAATCTTAAATAACACCATATAGCTAAAACATATATTAAAAACTATATGTCTCAAACATTTATTAATATAAATAATAGCTCATGAAAATTTCATTAAAAATGACATTTATTATTATTTACAATGCATAAAAAAACTTATGGAACATAAATTGAATTTGTTCCCAATATACTAAGTGCAGTTCTTGATCTTACTTCAAAATAAAATCTGCAAAATAGGAATTTAATATTTTAAAAAAATGTTATATCCCTAAACTTATTGTTTAACAGGTGTCTATTGTAGCAACATGTTACAATACCAATCGATAAAACCACAAACCCCTTAATTCTAGACTACCATATGATCTGAGAAATTTCATTAAAATCCATATTTTACAACCCATAGATTCCCATTTTCCATTAGCAAGTACTACACAATGTCTGACTGTCTCTAATGATCCCTAAGATTTTTTTTTTTTTTTTTTTTTTGGATAATTACAGTAAACCCACCTATAGTATGGACAATTTTCACTTTGCCCACCTAAGGTAACTTCCGTTAGCCTTTCGTAACCCACCTCTCCATTTGCCATTAGAAAAACACATTTTTAGGCAAAAACAAATATAACAAGAATAAAAAAGCTAGGATTTTTCATTGCTCATTAAATTCAATGAGAACAAAGTGGAGGACCAACACGCCAATCAAATGGCTCAATGAAATTATTTTTAATCTATAACGATATCAATAATTTCACAACTCAAAATTTTGAACCAAATTTTACAAGAAAACCAACATCTCAAAACAACCAGCAACGTTATCAACAAAGAGAGAGTGCAATAGAGATAAGCCAACAACTGAAGTGTGAGGTATAGAAAAATCCAGCTGTGGATTTGGATCATGGTAGATCAGCCATGGGTTTGGTGAGGGCCTGATGAGGCGAGGCCACCTGAGGTGGCGACGTTGATGTGAGGGGGTGAGCTTGAGAAGGGCGGCCATGGAGTTTGTTTGAGAGAGTTTTAGAGATGAGAGAACAGAGGTTTAGAGAGAGCTCAGGCCGAGAGCTTAGAGAGACTGAGCTCGGGTTTAGAGTGAGAGAGAGAGGGCTCAGTGATATTTACTGTGGGAGCTTGAAGGGTCGGCCATTGAGGTCCAATGGAGGAGCCTACCGCTAAGGAGGAGGAGCTCGCCGCTAAGATGGCGTCGATGATTGAGGGAACAAGCTTGAAGGGTCGGCCATGGAGTTTCATTTGAGGCAGCTCAAATGAAACCCAACCACAGTAGCAAACCCACCCCCATTTCCAACTTCAAAACCACTTTGAATCCTAGCCACAGTAAGAAGAGAAGCCAAGATCAGTGTGGGATTTGTGTGCTATATTCCTCTACTTTGTTCTTATAGTAGTTCTTAAGCAATCAAAACCCTAGCTTTTTATTCTTGTTATATTTGTTTTTGCCTAAAAATGTGTTTTTCTAATGGCAAACGGAGATGTGGGTTATGGAAAGCTAACGGAAGTTACCTTAGGTGGGCAAAGTGTAAATGATTGAACTACGGGTGGGGGTAGTTTAGTCAAGGCTGAAACAGAAATATGAAAGGTAAAATTGAGTGCAAAAAAGTGAACTAATGTTATAAGCAAAGCAACAACATAAATTGACAATTACACTAAAATTTAATGCTCATAAGTCATATCATATACAATACAAAGTTAATGACCATATAGGTGACTATATACGTGTAATAACTAACAAGCAGATTGTGGCTATAGATTTGTGACTATATAGTATAGGACATATTTATCAAGGTGAGATTTTTAAGAATTTTTTTGCCTTCCCTCGGTGAAATCAATTGCAAGGTAATCAAATAGTAATTTACTAATTTCCACTCAATTGCATACTCCTATTAATAAATCTGAACAAGGGGCTGAACAAGTGGGCCCTGGACAAAAGAATTCAAGGTTTGACGAAGATGAACAGTCATCATCATATGCTTTTGCCAATACAGAAGAAGCTGCAGTCGAGGCCTTGAATATGTTGTTTGGGAAAAATTCTTAAGTAGTCCCGGAGTATAGTGAAATTGTGCTCCCTTCTCTCACATTCATGGTGGACCCTACCATGAATTTAATGAGTGGACTCCACTATGAATGTGAGAGGAGGGAGCACCATTCTCCGTGCTCCGAGAGTACCTATGAATTACTCGTCGTTTGGAGCTAGTAGTTATGCCAGAAAACTTCTGGAAGGCATGGGCTGGAAGGAGGTATGTTCTCATCACAATATTAGCGTTTTTTTGTTGGAAATCTGCTTAGAAGAAAACCGTAACAATTGATGATATTCTTGATTCTAGGCAAATAGTGTCACTTGGCTAACACTAGCACACATTATTACTGGTTTTTGATTGATGATTGGGGTTGGGGTTTGGTCTTTGATGAAGGAAAGATGACTTGAATGGATGGAAATGGTCCTCCAATTTGACATCTAAGACAATCTACATGCTGATTTTGTTAACTCACTCCCTATGTTGACATTTCATTTTGTAATATCTGCAGGGGGAGGGACTTGGCAGCACTACAAAGGGGATGGCGGAACCAATACAAGTAGTTGGAAATGTTGGTAATGCTGGATTGGGGTGGCCTTAGGGAATAGCAAAGCACCATTTAGATAACTGGACATATCCAGCATATACAAGTGTAGTCCCAATCGTTAAGGCTATTACAAGCGTTTAGCTCTCTCTCTCTCTCTCTCGTTTATAGTGGTCCTTTGCCAAATCTGCTCATTGTTCTCAAGTCCTTTTTTAAATGATGAAATCCTACCATATTTTACGGTGGTGTGGTAGTCTATTTTAGTCTTGGTAAACAATGCATACTTTTGTGGCATACATGCATAAACATTGCTCTCCTTTTCTAATGGGCAGGAAGAAATTTACTTAACAATGCACCAATACCTGATTCTAATACTACATTTTTTACTAGACTTTTAAAAATGGGCAGTGAGACTTATAACTGCCAAACAGGTCAGGCAGGCGTTAGACCCATCTGTGGTTCAACCGGTCCAATTCACTGGTAAAATCTTGTATTTGGGATGAGGGAACCTAAAATTCAAGATGATGTTACCTCATCCACTAACCTGGTGGTGGTGTAGATTGAAAATGAAAAGCATAAATGTCACCAAAAAGAATGACATTAGTATTTGATGTACAAATCACAAATGGAAGGGGAATAAATTAATTAAATCCTACAAAATTGCATTGAATAACTCAGTTGTTGGTTTCCCCATCAATCATCTCTTCATCTCTCTCTTTCTGGATAGGAGCCGAATCAGTTTTTTCCTCCATTTACTCCTCAATTACGCTCTTTTGTTGCGCCTCATTCTTCAGCCTTTCAATCTCTTGATCTTTTTCTTCTAGCTTTTCTTGCAAGATAAGCGCCTGCAATAGATGCACAATATTTTTTATTGTTGTGCAGATAGCACCCCAGGACTCCAATCAATAACAGTAAATAAGTGAAAATTAAATAACAAGCACACACAAAGAACACAAGAATTTACGTGGTTCGGCAAACTGCCTACCTCCACGGAGACGACGGAGAAATTTCACTATAAAATTAGGGAGATACAATAGTGCACAATAACACTCTCAAGAAACCCAAATCCCAATTACACCCTAGCGCTCTCTCACAGAAACAATAAGAATAGAAGCTGGCTGCCTCTTTTTTCTATATTTTTCTCTCATGCGGCTGCTCACTAGGTTAATTGGAATTCTCTAATTCTCTCTTACACACGGCTGCCCTTTTTCTCATACCTAATATATATATATATATATATATATATATATCAAAGTCGGCAACACTAGGACTCCTAATACAACAAGTATTAGGTATTGTGTTGACTTGGGCTTGGCAATTCAAGCCACACGGGGCCCAACGTCAACAAATCTCCACCTTGCCCAACGTCAACAAATCTCCACCTTGGCTTGAATTGACCAAGCTACACTAGCAAACTCCTCCATCGCCTCCACCTTAGCCCTTAAGAGCTTACAAGTTACAAACACCAATCAAGTCCAAGTAGCCCTTGAACTTATCTGTTGGAACTGTCTTTGTCAACATACTAGATGACTCCCAAATCTTATTCTTCTGTAGTGACCCCATCTCTTCTACATCCCTGTAAGACAATGGATCTCTACTGCTAGTTATGAGAGCAAAGCTAACCATATCTTCAAAGCCATATCTCTGAGGTGCTTTGTGAACCCGCTTCTCTCTACCTTTAGCAATTGAATAAGACTCTTCTTGTTGCTGCTGTGGATCAATCTCAGCATCGCCCTTATCACTGGTTGAACTATTCTCGTCAAACTCCACCTCAACAGTTAATTTCTCCTGTGGACTCTCATCACCTGTCTCTGCTTCATTCTGTTTCAACATAAAGGCTTCATCAAATATGACATCTCTGCTGGTCACCATTTTCTTTGAGATTGGATCCCAAAGCCTATAGCCTTTAACACCTTTTTCAAAACCAAGAAATACGCATTTTCTTGACTTCGAATCCAATTTAGAACGCTCTCCACTCTGCACATGCACATAAGCTGGACAACCAAAGATTTTTAGACTCAAATAATCAATTGGTTTACCTGACCAAACCTCTTCTGGAATCTTGAAATCTATGGCTGATGATGGAGATCTATTAATAATGAAGCTTGTTGTGTTAACTGTCTCTGCCCAGAACACCTTAGGCAACCCTGCATTTAATCTCATGTATCTGGCTCTTTCTGCTAAGGTTCTGTTCATTCTCTCTGCAACCCCATTCTGCTGTGGAGTTCCTTGAACTGTGAAGTGACGAGTAATGCCTTCTAATTCACAAAATCTTATGAATTCTTTATCTCTTTACTCTAGTCCATTATCTGTTCTAAGATATTTTATTTTCCTGCCAGTCTGATTCTCAACCTGTGCTTTCCACTTTTTAAATATGTCAAACACATCAGACTTATGCTTCATAAAATAAATCCATACCTTTCTAGAGTAGTCATCAATGAAACTGACAAAATACTAAGCACCGCTATAAGAAGAAACTGATACTGGACCCCAAACATCTGAATGAATGTAATTAAGAACACCCTTACTTGTATGAGAGCCTGTCTTGAAACTGACTCTATGCTGCTTCCCATACACACAATACTTGCAGAAGTCTAGCTTGCATGTCTTCACTCCTTTCAATAAATTTCTCTTGTGCAACTCTAACATACCACGTTCACCAATATGGCCAAGTCGCATATGCCATAATTTTGTGTCGTCAGTGCTGGACTCCACTGGAGTGGTGACTGCAACTCTTCCTACAACTGTGTTCCCAATCAATCTATAAAGTGTGCTTACTTTCTGTCCCTTCATCACCATCAAAGCACCTTTGGTAATCTTCATGATTCCACCCTTTGATGAGTATGAATAGCCCAAATCATCCAATACTCCTAAAGAAATCAAATTCTTTCTAAGATCTGGAACATGTCTGACATTACTAAGAACTCTCACAACTCCATCAAACATCTTGATCTTCACGGTACCAATCCCAATAACCGGGCATGTAGCATCATTACCCATTTGGACCATACCACCGTTGTAAGGCTTATACGTGTCAAACCAATCTTTCTTTGGAGTCATATGATAAGAGCATGCTAAATCTAAAACCCAAGATTCCAATAGAACGTTGTTACTTGATGAAACTGAAAGTAAATCTACACCAACTTCACTGTCATCTGATGTTTCTTCAGCAACACTAGCTGATTCTAGGGGTTTCTTTCCATTGTTCTTCTCCTCTAAATGCTCTTTCAATTCTTTACACTGATTCTTGTAGTGCCCTTTCTTGTGACAATAAAAGCACTCTACATCATTCTTTGCACGTGATTTAGATTGTGATCTGTTTTTGTTGGAGTTCCGTCCTCTTGACCTGCTTCTACCCCTATTACTTGACTCAGACTTTACAATAAGTCCATCAACCTGAGAACCATCACCATCTTGCTTCATCTTTATGTGTGACAAGAGAGCACTAGTCACCTCCTCGAGTACAATAGTCTCTTTCCTGTACATCAACGTAGTCACTAGATGATCAAAAGAAGTAGGTAGGAAGCGACGCTAACAAGAGTAATGCTTTAGCTTCATCCTCATAATTCACCCCAAAACTTGACAGTTGGGTGTTCAACATATTAAATGTGTTGAGATGCTCCAACAGATCAAAACCCTCCTTCATATGCAAACTATACAGTTGCTTCTTCACGTACAACTTGTTCGTCAGATTCTTTCTCATATAAAGACCTTCTAGTTTTTCCCAAACCTCCTTTGCGGTCTTTGCTTCTAGGATGTTATGAATGACCTCATCACCTAGGTTGAGACGAATAGCGCTAGCTGCTTTCTCATCCATCTCTACCCATTCTGCATCCTTCATTATTTCCGGTTTCTTCTCCTTCCCAAGCAAGGCCTTATGAACTCCTTGTTGAATTAGGAGATCCTTCATCCACCTTTGCCAAAGAGAAAAATTTCCCTTACCACAAAACTTCTCTACATCATACTTTGTGCTTGACATCTTTACTGTATTCAAAGGATTGAATCCTAACCTTGCTCTGATACCACTTGTTGTGCAGATAGCACCCCAGGACTCCAATCAATAACAGTAAATAAGCGGAAATTAAATAACAAGCACACACAAAGAACACAAGAATTTACATGGTTCGGCAAACTGCCTACCTCCACGGAGACGACGGAGAAATTTCACTATAAAATTAGGGAGATACAATAGTGCACAATAACACTCTCAAGAAACCCAAATCCCAATTACACCCTAGCACTCTCTCACAGAAACAATAAGAATAGAAGCTGGCTGCCTCTCTTTTCTATATTTTTCTCTCATGCGGCTGCTCACTAGGTTAATTGGAATTCTCTAATTCTCTCTTACACACGGCTGCCCTTTTTCTCATACCTAATATATATATATATATATATATATATATATATATATATATATCAAAGTCGGCAACACTAGGACTCCTAATACAACAAGTATTAGGTATTGTGTTGACTTGGGCTTGGCAATTCAAGTCACACGGGGCCCAACGTCAACATTTATGATCACTCATATAACACGGTTACATTTAGATCACCTTTACCAATATTTCGTTTAGTTCAAAGCATCTAAAGCCAAATCACAGATTAACCTAAAGATTCCGGCTATAATTGATTATCCTATAAATGTCAAACAAAGACAATCATATAGCATCAATCATCAACAACAAGATATTTGACCCAGAAAATTGGTATAATACAATTATGCAATCATGATTCTGTGGGGAAACATGTCTATTTTCAGTTACCCCTGGAAATATGTTATATATAAGCATATAAACACTAACATAACAAAAAACTGCAAAATTTACTCCAAGTAAATTAAGAAATGAAAGAAAGATGAAAACCATTTCATTTGATCTTTCCACATCATTCGTAAGCCCCTCCATATGTTTGTGCAGTCCTGCACGCAATAGAACAAAGAGAATCAATATAGCATGAACTTTGAAAACCATGGTATAGCAAATTTGGTTTCAACTTAATGTACAAAGAGAATCAATATAGCATGAACTTTGAAAACCATGGTATAGCAACATTGGTTTCAGCTTAATGCACAAAACGATTGAGTGTACCCTTAACAATCTCCCTTATTTTCTTCTGAACAAAAAAGCAGAGGGAACTAAATGTTTGATGCCACAGAAACTGAAAGTGAAGATTAATTGTGACGACAATTTGAGTTCTATCCGGATTGGAATTGTGGTGGGATCATAATTCTAGCAATTTGACAAATAAAACAGAAAGAGGGATGCACCTTATTCATTAGAAATGAATATTCTATAGGTCTTTTACAAACAGAATGTCTTCTCCTCAAAAAGGATTGATTACGTTAAGATATTTGCATGAAGACTTCAATAAATAAAAAATTGTTTAGTTACTAATAAGTTATATTAATTTTGATAAGTAGAAAAGAACTCCTAAAATGTTAACTATACAGTATCTGAAAGTTAAAAAGGTATTTTCCTACGTAACTGTAAATGATTGGAGTCATTTAATTTACTTGATACTTAGGCATCTATTATAATTGAAACCCAGCCAAGGAAATAAATATACATACAGTCGATATATACTAAGTACTAACCTTCAAATTGGCTTCTGAGTTCATTTTGAGATTTCTGCAAAGTAGGTTGCATTGCTAACTCATGCATCTGACAACAGAACGTAGAGAAAAATCAAGTTAACCAAGAGTTTAGCATAAGGAAAATCAATCACTTCTGGAAACATAAGATAACATCATACTATGAACTAAATTAAATTGGTTTACTTAAGTTTGTGCATAATCCTCCTTAACCATATAGAATCAGGAGTGAAAGTGTTTCTTATCGTATACCACCTATCCCCTAACCCCCACCCCCGGAAAACCGCCCTTAATGCCAGCTCATGCATGAAATCATGTCTCCGTTTCTCATAGAAGAAGCATAAATATAATAAGAAACCTGGGAAAAAAAAAATTCTCGAGGCCAAACTGAAAATTGATACAAACTGAGAAGTATGATGACAGGTGCAGAAATAGTATCCTGTTTCTCCTTCAGCTCTTTCTCCTTCTCCTCAACCAAATTCTAGCATTATGGCATCACAAGAAAACATAAACAGACTTTCTAAAAGCAAAAGACAAATACTGAGCCACTTTCGGGTGCTCTAAAGTAACAGAAAACAACAAAAGTATAACTTCAAATTAGAAATCTTATTAAAACAATTAACAGCAATCACAATCAGATATGGTAGAAAATGGAATGAAATGTAAACAAAGAAATTATTACCATTTTCTTTCTAAATGCTGATACTTTGTGTGATTTCAAGTTATGGTCTCCAAAGGACTAGAAGCAACCTTGGGTTATTAATGGAACCCCTGCTTTTATTTCATTTATTGCCTCTGATTTCTAAACTTTGCATCTGGAAACTTAGTGTACTTCAACATATAAAAAGCTCCAAATTGAAATTTTATATTTGACCTAGGAGCGGAGCATATAAATGCCCTCCATCTATCTGTGAGGTGACAATGAAGAAAATTTGGGCAAAGCCTTATTATTTGTTGGGATTTAAATATGATCCCTATTCCTTTTTACATAAATTAATTCACACAGCAAATCCAGCAGTCAATTGAATGTAAAAAGACATGGGCATTAGTCACAATGCCCTACATCAATGGATCAACAAATGACCATATCTTAGACATGAGCATTGGTCACAATGACCGTCTTCCTTTTTGCAATAAAGTCATTGCTGTTCATAACCAAAAAGAAAAGAGAAGGAGCACGTCCATACTCAGGGGTAATAACACCCATATCTAATGGAGTTTTACAAACCTTTAAACGTGTAAACTCTTCATGAATTGCAGGATTTAGTAATAATCTCCTAGCCTGTCAAATCAACCACCATACCAATTCTGTTAGTTAATTTAAACAATTAACAAAAAAGAGAACACTTCTTTCCCAAAGAAACCAAATAATGAAACATTTATCTACGAAATTTCCAATTGATAGAGGATAAACATTTTTAGAATCAAGAAACCATGAAAGAGTAAAAGCAAGGATTATATTGATGTTATTAGAAACAATACTGTCACAGCAGTAAGGTAACCAAATAGAGGAATCAGGATGACTAATATTTTTGGAAATAGTGGCAATTAGCCATTCAAGATCAAGAATGTGGATGACATTCGGAAATGTATTGTTACCACAAAAAAATAAATAAATAAATAAATAAAATAAAAAATAAAAAAATCTTGTATATTTTCATAAGACTACATATGATAAAGACAATGCAAACAAAAATTGCCTGTGTGCAAGCCTAAGAAAACACAAATTTCTAGGTATAACTAGCTCAGAATTTCCACACTGATGCCTAACCAATCCCATTAACTTTCAAAGATGCACTTAGAACAGGTGATATACTTCAGAGAAACATTGTCTGAGCCTCAATAAACAAAGGACTCCAGTTCTCAGCTTGCCCATCAAGTACCATCCCACAAACCTTAAATATGGCCACCAGTTTTCAAAGCTGAAAAGCATGGCAAGACTGCTTTCAATGCCAGTATGAGCATCACTATAATCTTAATATATTTAGGTAAGTGCATATTTAATTTGCTATTAAATATGAGTTTTTAAAAAGTAGCAAATTATTTCTGTAGTAGGACATGCACAACCAAAACAGATTTTAGCAACTTTTGTGACACAGAAAGAAACTGCATTATAACATTTGAAGTTTAAAAACAGTTCATAATTAAGTTTTTTCCGGAGTACAGAGAGTCACACTAGAAAGCTAAACATATTTGAAAGTGTGGAGACATGAACAAGTTACAAGATACAATCCAAATTTTTAAGGACATGTTGCTACACGGTCCTATAACATCAAACACGTGTCCCCTTATGGCATCTTATCCTAGTCTCCAAGCATATTAGCAAACAATTGTAAGGATAATATAACTTGCAGGGAAAACGTTATTTTCATAAGTTTGAAGGTCATTGAAAATGAACAAAAGCACTTGCTCTCTCTAGAGAAAGTGGGGAAAAAAGTTAGCAGTAAATTTAACCACACTTGCAATGTTGAACTCCAGCGATTGCACCATAACTCAAAATGAGTACTCAACAAGGGATGATCTTGAGGAATTAGGCCAGGGAACTTGCACTGTGACCATCTTATCTTCATAACTAAATTCCACACCTACTCCATCAATCTTGCAACTCGTAGGTTTCTCTGATGCAAACACTCTCATTTCTCCACTTCCCCTGACTCCAACTCTTACCAAATTCTCATTATCATCAAATTCAACTGACTAAATTGCACCACCACAGTTCAGCATGTTGACTAATCCAACTGGAGCAAATTGGATTATTTGTTTGGGCAAGACTGTCACTGGAGAAACAATGGCTCAAGTGAAATCTCGTATGTCTCTGATGACTTCAACAGCGTCAGCTTCTTTTCTTGGAGCATATAGACTGCAAATACATCCACCCCTTTTGTGGAAATGGGGTGCTTTCCATTGTTCCATTCAATATCTTTAGGACTAGTAACACAGGTCACTAAGTGTGAAAATTGTGAGGCACTCTTGTTTCGCCTGGATTGAGGGCACCACCCCCCTCCTTGACAGTTGAAAATTCCTAAAACTCCCGTGTGCTGTGACAAATTTTAAATAACAAAACATTATATTAAAATTACTGTATATAAATCATATGTTGGATTGCATATTTGGTCTCTCAAAATTTCTTTGTATTTTAAAATATTCCAAAAAGGTTCTTACTATCATTCAATGGATGAAAAATGTTGACATAACAAACGAAATTCAGGAAACCAAGATTACTTTGATGACATGATATGAGTTCCATTTGCCACTTCAGAATCTTCCATCCATTAGATAATGATAATGACATTTTAAAACAATTTTGAAAGAATATGTATTAAAGTGAAAAATTTTAAAGTATAATTTTGAAACAAATTTCAAAATTGAGAACTAAATATGCAGTCTAATCTAAATTGAATTATATTATGCTTTAAAAATATACTCTTAGGTATGCTACAATCAAACTTGCTTGAACTTGTAAATATTAATGGCTTACTTTGTTAAGATTCCAAATCTTGAGCATTGTTTTCCCATCATGTAAAGGGTCTTCAAATAGGCAATCTCTAGTACGAAGTGCATAGTTTGGCATCGCAGAATAGACCCATTTGGCAACTCTAGGCTTTTGAGTAACTTAAAGTTGTGTTTTCCAACAGAGTTGCTACATAAATTGGTCCACCAGAAATAGCTCGGGATGCAGCATGGAATTCAGCACAAGGATGAGTGGATTGGAACATGTCCCAATCTAGACGTATAAAATTTCCCATGCACAAGCTATTATAGGCACAATGCACCATGTGACACCCATGCAGCCAAAATGTACCATTTGGATCCCCCGATGGGTCAGTGCACCAAAAATCATCTCCTATATGCATCACAAACAGTACTCAACAATTTAGCTTAAAAGACCATTTGCTAAACCAGATATGAGTGTTCTTATAAGCTCAGCATCTGAACTGTAACTTAGAAATTAGTCATTGGACCAACTGAAACATAGATTAGATAGTGACATGTTGCCATTCATCACTCTTGTGTATGCTTTTCTATGAATGATGGGGTATAGCAAACACAAATGAATGAGAATAGACTAAAAACTTTATAAAACCTGATGGCAAATAACAAAAACAATGCCTGGATTTCCACCCCCCACCCCTCTTTGTTTTGTAATGGAAGCTTCTGTGGATTCATGTAGTGGAAAGCATGAGACCATGTTCAAGCAAGAGTTTCTATCCATGCTTTGGCTTATCAATTCTATTTCTAGAATTTGGCTCAACAAATCTATGTGAAGAACTAATAATCTACCTGAGGGTTTACTTTGCAGCTTCATTTGGTTGAAAGGGAAACATAGAAAAAGGAATGAAGAATTAGAATCTGATTAGATTTCCAATAAAGCATAAGCCTGACTAGATTAGGACATAGTACAGAAATATGCATCTGAAATAATCAAATAACTCATGATTTATAACTTAATGCTTTTAAAATGAGCCAAAAGAATAATGGCATTGAAAAATCATGGAATTAAGTCAAAATTTTGACTTCGACTTCCGCTGTATACAAAAGTAATGAGCATTCAATCAAACCAAATTGTCTATATCACTAGACCACTTATCTGCAATCTCACTAAACCCAGCCATCTTATATCATACAAAATCATATGTTTCAATAATTCCATGATTTTCAGCAAACTCTAACTAATTCAAGCAGTTAAAACGTATTTAAAAAAAAAAAGCATAAGATCAATCAACTATAGGTGCAAAGAATATAAAGCCGTCTGTGATTTAGTGAAATATTAAATTAGTCTTATTTATTTATTGCTTACCACCAATAAATCAACTTTCTGTAACCTGGACAGATTGCAGAAATTAAGCCCTTTTTTTTTTTGTGGGGGCTAAAGGCAAAGGGATCAAGCTCGTCAAATTGTTCATGAGGGCAATCACATGTGATAAGATTATTTTAGTTAAGCATGTATACAGTACCATTACATTGCCATCTTTGTGGTTGTGAACAATGTTATTGACACAAATATCAATTGAGAAATAATATCCACAATATCCATTAAGATTTTTTTTTCTTAATAAATTAATACCTCTAATGTTCATGTCATAAACAATAAGGAAGAAAGAAACAACATAACAAGAGCTCGAATTCAAATTGCATATTTGATACCAAAAGACTTGTCATTGAACCTCACAAAAATAGCCACCTTCACAAAAACAGTCTCTTATTAATCATGGAATGGAGATGCTGAAGGGCTGGGCATCAAAGTGGGTGATCACTATGTCCCAATTCATTATGGGTGTATTTGAAATCCTTCTTTGAGGATTTGATGAATGTTGGTGCACGTAAACCTTGTTTTGCTCTTATCTGCTTCAATTTTAAAATTTGAGGATTGTTGATCAAAAGAAAGAAATAAAAAAATTTGCATACAGATTTCATTTAAAAAAAAAAAAAAAGTATTTGCGTACACAAGTAAAACGTGCTACTCCTATTGAATATATGAAAAGCTGCTTAGGATATGAAATTTGAATAAATTAATGCCTGATTCTTAAAAAGATATCTATGGAATACTTAAGATCATCTTTCTCTAATAATGGATGTTCTGGGTTGTCTGCAGACTATTTCGGCAGTTGAGAGTGTAGTCGCCATGCTCAATCACGATAGGATGCTGAGAAAGCTTTCCACAACAAGGGTACAGAATGGTAAAATTTAAGCACTTCTTTTCTTCTAGTACTGTTCATGCAGCCCCTAAATAACACAGAATCATCTCCATTTCCTTATTTCTTACAACCCCTAATCAATCCTTTCTTTTATCCATCAACACCTTAAAACTCTGCATACTTTCTTCAATCAAATAATCATCAAATAACTCATCTACCCACCTTTTAATTCTTAATATAAACCTATAACCCTCTATTTAACAACTCTAAATCAAAATTTCCTCATATCCTCCTAAATGTAGGGGGTAATGGCAGGGTTCAAAGCGATTTAAGGTGTTGACAATAGCAGAAGAATGCACAAGTCAGAGTTTGTTCAAACAAGTGTTCTTAATCTTAAATTGGAAAATTCTTCTCCAAAAAAATCAAACATCACCTCCACCATACCCCAAATAAAAAGTGTCATAAAGCCATGAAAAAGGTATATAAATCTTGTTTTATCAACAATCAATCTATCATTGGGAAAAAGGTCTGCATCATTTTAACGGTCAAGCAAATAGGAGATTGGAGTTGACATAAACATCAATTCAAATACATGTTTAAAGTTAGGAAGTACTAAGGGCCTTTCATTTTCATGAAATTTTATCTAAATTCCATACACAAATTAAATGAAGAATATATCTACCTCACATTAGTATTAGTCAAGTAGAATGTTTACACCTACATCACAGCATTTACTCTAGATATCAAGAATTGTCCATTTACCATAGTTACAGTTCATTACAATACAAACATAGTACATAATAGACCATCTAGAAAAGTTACCTTGTGCATTGCACAACTGAGAATATTTATTAACCACTATAGCAACACTTAAATACAAAATTCTGAGGTAATCCTCCTCAATCCACACCCTCCCCTTCCATCACCAACAACAAATTCATGAATTTAGAAAAGAGCGGTAGTAAAGAAAAGTATGCATACCCACAATATTCAATGCAACTATATTCTATCAAAAGAATAAAAGGAGGTTACAAAAGGATTACTTCACTAATTAACGAAAAAAAAAAAAGGATTACAGCACTAATATCTTGTTCCATCGAATCAAAAGGGGAAAATGAAAAAAAGGCAAACACAAAAATACCACTCATGTTGTCAAACTTCCAAGCAGTTGTATCCCAAATCCAAATGACCGTCCCTGCAGTATCAACACTCTCCAATTAGCATGACAACCATGACAACCATAAAAATAACAAATATATATAAGTAGAGTGGCGAAGGCATATAAATTACAGAAAAGGAAGAGTTTTAAATAGAGAAAGAGATGCATACTTACCCCACGAAGCCATCAAGAAAGGGCTTTATCCAAGGCACGACGTAGGATTGGCATGACAAGATAGAGGCATCCAAGCGAAAAGTTGATCCTTGATTTGGGTGAACTTTGGAAATACGAAACTTCAGGCAGTGAAGGCGAGATGTGATGTTGTCAAGAGAGCCACCAGGGCTGGCAGGAGGATCCCCAAAACAAGCAGAAATCATCATCGGCTAGATAAGCCAGGCGCGGAGGTAAATTGATCTCTCCATCCAATAGACATTCATCACTGTCATGTATAGGGACATAGGCCAATGACCACTCGTTTGTGACCACATCAAATGCAGCTAGGCATTGATAGTTGAATTCATACCGATAAAACTTGCTATCAACAACCACAAGTTGTCCCTGAGGGAAAAGATAAAAGCCATCCTTGTTTATAAACTCATGTAGTCTCCAACACTTGGTATGCACATCATAGATTTGGAGAGGACAAGGCTGCAAAGTTGAACCCACCACGATAGTTAGGATTGAGACCTCTATAGCTACTGAAAAAATATTATCAAGATTTTTGGGACAGCGAGGAGGATCCACTAGAGAGCCCCATCTATCAAGACTCAAGTCGTAAGCCATGGCCCAGGGTTTGTTTTCTTGATAACCACCTAGGCAATAAAGCTTATTGCCAAGAAAGAGGGCATGCGCTGACGACACGCCATTAGGCATTGGAGGAAGAAACTCTTGCCTAGATTTTTTGGTATTGGTAAGGTCAAAGCGAGACACTAAATCATCGCGTCCAGAAGCACAAAAAGGGCGGCCAGCTATATGGTATAAAGTGTTGTTGGATCCTAAAATGCAACACTTCCTTCTTGAAGGTACAATCACTATGGGTTTGATATGCTGCTGTTGGTGGGAGTTTGGATGAAATATTGCTTGTAGAAACGGACTAGGACCAGGAGGAGGAAGAGCCTGATTGTGCTCAACATCGTCGGAGATGTTAAAGACATACCACTCCAAAGCCATACGAGAACCTTCTATGAGAATACAAGCAAATTTCTGGTATGGAAGAGAATCTTCATCACTCGATGGTGGTAGTGAGAATGTAGATGAAGAAGGTGGAGACGGCGAAGACGAAGACAAAGAGGATGATGATTTCGGTGTTGAAAATCTGGAATTCGACATGGCCAACTCTGGATATATATATATATATATATATATATATATATAAAAAGAACTCTCAGAATATAAGTCAGAACCGTAACCGTAACCCTAACCCTAACCATGGCATAAACTAACAACCACCAAATAATCAGAGCCTTAAAAGACAAAGAATCAAAGAATTCCATATATATGAAATTAACAAATGTAACATGGAATTCAATCTAAACTAATCAAAGCAAAATTTGATAGATCCTTGGAAATCAGTGGGCTAAAAGTCTCCGAGCGTTGATGATCTTGAAGGCCAAGTCCTGTAAAATCAAATAAAATCAGAAAAGACCGGTGGTGGCCAGTCCAGAACCCTCCGATGGTAAAGTCAGTGGGTTGAAGTAAAAAGGAAGATACTTCTTAAGACTTTACTATTTTGTTAGAAAAATGTCTCAATGAATTACCTCTACGTAGAGGAGTGCTTATATAGGGTACATTGAGCGGTTATTTGTCATAATAACCACTTCTATTGTTGAGGAGTCCAGAGAATTCAGAGATAACTTCCATAACTTCCGTGGAAGTTACCTTGTTTGGACCGGTGCTTCATTGCGGTTAATGGAGGCTTTGGTTCATTTGGCATGTTAAGTTCAAAATGATCGTCCATCTGTTATTATGGACGGACGAGGTCACGCTTTTGGAAGAGTAAGTCATCAGAGCCCAATGTTTATAAACCTTGTCCATCCATTACTAAGGACGGACAAGATTCGCTTCTAGGACCAGCATAGGGTGGTCAAGTAAAAGAGGGACGAATGTAAGAGCCCTTCGTCCCCTACTTTACACTTTGTCATGGACGGCCCATATGGACGAGACGAAACTAAGCGCGTTTTCTTTACACCATCAGTTGCCTCCTTGTCCATGGGTCGTCCCAGGAAATATAGTGATACAGTTCTTTGGACGGACGAGCTCCTTTCAACAATTAGATGTGCCACGTGTTATAACCTAAATGGTGGCAGGTCTCGTCGATTCATTTTTTCTAGACAAAGACCACGTGTCATCACCTGATTGATTGTGTCGCTTCGTATGCCCAGGTCAGCTATCTATAAATAGTGGAATGCGTCCACTACCCTTCACATTTCCAAAATTTTCGGCCTCTGACACTCTTCGTCTATAGCCTCGTCTAGGAGTTCTTTTGCTTCCATAGACTTCGTCCGTCTTAGAGCCAGGTATTCCCTCCTTTCTCATCTTTTAGGTTTTTCTTCAATTTTTGCTTTGTAAAATGTCGGAAACAATTGTTTCCTCGTCTAGTAATAGTACGGAGAAAGCCATAGACGAGTACAACAACGAGAGTAGTTACAATAGTTATAGTAGCACTAGTGATAGTAGTGGGGGAAATACCACGGACGAGGAGTATGTTTCTGGCGTCCCTGGATTTCCTGTAGAAGTTGTACAGGAACAGCTTAGGAAGGCCTCGGGTTCCCAGGCAGGTACCTTGTCCATAGTCCCTCAACCTGGTCCTTTGGACGAGGAGGAGATCACTGTTTATAGTTGCGCAGTAGATATTCCTTCCAAAACAGACGACCAAAGATTGTAAAACCTTAGGGTGTGGTACCAAATTCCGGACGAGGTTAACCCTAGATTGCCCGTCCGAGGAGAATGGTGTTGTAACCCTCACTTCAGGATAGGCGTCTACGAGGCCTATCTTTTGGGGGGTCTAAGATTTCCTTTAAATGCCTTTACTAGAGAGTTATTGGTTAGGTTAGGTTTAGGAATATGTCAATTCAACCCTAATGCGTGGAGATTGATCATCTCTATGCAAATTTTGTGGAAGGAAGTATTCGGAAGGGACCGTCCTCTTACTGTGGACGAGTTCCTTTACTATAACAAACCTTCAAAAATACATCAATCCCTTAACTTTTATCAATTCACGGCCAGGGGTAGAGACTGTAGATTGATAAGGTCCCTGGCCTCGTCTGACAGAAAATGGAAGACGGAGTTTTTCTTCATCTCTGGTTTCTGGGCTGGGAATCCTATGGACGTTGGCCAGGACACATTTGGTCGTTACATTGGGGACTTAGGGAACCTTCGTCCTGAGGGTAAGTTGCTACCCTTTTTCTTTTCTTTTCCTTCTCCTTTTTTTTTTATATTCACGACTAACTTCTACTTGTTTCCTTTCAGCTGCTAAACGTCCTTCTTTGAGTAAATTTCATCTTGACCGTGTCCACAGGGCTCGTCTACACGCGGATAGGGACTTTCATTCTTTGGTCACGCTTAGAAGACTTGCCAAGTGGGGATTAGGCCCTAACCCATCCGACAAAGCACTTGCACACGAAGTTACTGTAGGAAGAAGTAAGTTTTAGATTCCAAGCTTACTTTACATTGT
Source organism: Quercus ilex subsp. ballota (assembly GCA_032727855.1). Taxonomy (NCBI): domain Eukaryota; kingdom Viridiplantae; phylum Streptophyta; class Magnoliopsida; order Fagales; family Fagaceae; genus Quercus; species Quercus ilex. Next base: position 22,186,261 of record CM064913.1, on the reverse strand, counting down.
TTACTTTGTTTTAATTCTAAAAGCCCTTCTTCTTTCTTTCCACCCCCAATTTTTTTTTTTTTTAGAAATGGCAACGATGAAAGGGAATAAGGAAAAGGGGGTGGCTGGTGAGGGGGATCGTCCTAAGGCCCAAACTCAAATTCATCCAGCCGGGGATAGTTGTCCTGAGATCCCATCGCAGACTCGTCCGTCCGCTGGGGACAAAAGGAAGTCCCTATCAAAAAACTTGGATCTGCGAAGTCTCCCTAGTCATCGTGACAAAAGAGTTAAGCATTGGTCATCTAAAGTAGCTAAACCTAACCTTCCTCAGCCCCATCCCTCCGTCCAAATTGTTGACGTGGAGGCGTCCACGCCAATTGAGACTACCCCGTCCAAGACCCCTCCTAGGACGACTGCATCTGTCTCATCACAGCTTCCTCCAAGGGTTTCCTTGAATATCATTGAAAATGAGGACTTGGCTTGGGAGCGCTTCCAAGAAGCTGTGAAGGACGAAGACATAAATGCCTGTTACGACATGTCCCTGAAGGATTTTGAACACTCAGGTGTTCACGATCTCTTTAAGGTATGTAATTTTACTCTTGTCTCGTCTTTATTATTTCGTAATTTTTTGTCGTCTAACCTAGCATTTTCTCTCTTTTAGGCCATGTCCAAGTTCATTGCAGCGTCTAAGCAAGCCACTGAGTTGGACAAGACGAGGGTCTTATTGGAGACAACAATCTAAAATGTAAGGGACGAGAGCAAGAAATGGGCTGGGATTGCTGCTAAGGCTAAGGAAAAGGCAACAGAGCATCAAAACTTGATTAAGGAGTTAAGAGCTGACATAGTGGAGAAAGATACTCGTCTTGATCATATGCAAAAGAAGAACGATGAGTTGAGTACTCTTCTCTCCAAGACGAAAGAAGATGCAGCTACTGAGTTCAAGGCGTCCAAAGAATTCACGGACTTATTGGATCGCAACTATGCAGCAGGTTTTGAGGATTTCAGGTTGGACGCTGTTGAAAACTTCCCTAAAGTGGACTTCAGCTCCATTAAATTTAACCTGAATGCTGCTACCAGCTCTCTCCTTCAATCTGGTTCTGAGGACGTCAACATTGAAGACGATGCCACAACCCTTCCTCCTCAGGATGCCTCCAATGCGAATGCTCCCCAGACTTAGAAAATGTTTCAATGTTTTGTACTTCCTTTCTTTTCACTTGGTCCACTGTTTAGGACCTCTTTATGTAATGCAAGTACATTTGGCTCGTCCATAGTTTAAGGACGAGTTTTTGTAAAACTCAAGTTTTAATTTTACAAGGGTGTTTGGACGTTGGTTGTCCGCCCTTGAAACAATTGAATGAATGTTGTTTCTTCTATATATGCATGGACGAGAGTTTTTACTTTCATATACAAGAATTCTTGTTTAGCTCGTCTTCATTTCATATATATACTTTAACCATTTTTATTGGAATTTTACCAAGTGTAATTCATCCATGTGAAATGGTAATCATCAGCGTTACTCGTCCTTAGACTTGGCTGATTCTCGCGTTTAATGAAGGTAAGACCCTGCATTTCGCTCGTCCATGGACTGGAATGTTTTTGGTGCTTGAACAAGTTTTTAAACACTCGTCCATACATTTCCTCATCCATGGTCTGGGTTTGAGCTTACTTCGTCCATAATATGGACAAATACGCCTTAGGCTTTGTGGTTTTTCTCAAGGTATAGGATTTTATCTCATCCTTTACTTTAGACGAGCATGCCTTGATTTTTCTTTCCCTTAGGAAAGTTTGACGTTACATTCTCCGCGTCTAGAGAATTTTCTCGTCTTGAGCTTTTTAGCCCTCTTCAAGAGTTAATATGAACAAAAGTGGTATGGAAATCATGGATTCACACAACATTATGTACATTCCACAAATATTATTCACAACACAGATATTGTTCATAGACGAGGCATGCACTTAGAAGTTCACGCCTTGAAAGGAAATAAATACAAACCAAACCACAACTTCGTCCATGACTTTAATACAATAACAAAGCAACACTAAAAATACGTAAGTAAACAAACTTATGTATATAGACAAGTAGATAAATGGTCTCCAGGCTGGCATTTTTATTGGTAGTACCTCCTCAGGTGCTCAACATTCCAAGGATGCTTCAACTTCCTCCCGTCTAGGGTCTCTAAGTAGTAGGATCCTTGCCTTTTACAATTAACAACTTTGTAGGGACCTTCCTAATTAGGACCCAGTTTCCCATGAGCTGAGTTCTTTGTTGCTAAAGATGCTCTTTTCAGGACGAGTCTCCTATGTTGAATCGTCTTGGCTTCACCATTGCGTCATATTGCCTAGCCATTAGGTTTTTGTACCTTGCCATCCTTTGTTCAGCATCCATCCTTACCTCGTCTATTAGATCGAGGTTCAAACGGAGTTGCTCTTCATTATCTTTGTCCTGATAAGTTGTCACCCTATGATTGGTCATGTGCACTTCTGCGGGTATGACTACTTCAGTTCCATAGACTAGCTTGAAAGGAGTTTCTCCTGTCGGAGTTCTTACTATCGTCCTATACGCCCACAGAACACCTGGTAACTCGTCTGGCCATACTCCCTTTGCCCCCTTAAGCCGAGTCTTGATTATTTTTAACAAGGATCGGTTTGCTACTTCAGCCTGACCATTTGCTTGTGGGTGGGCTGGGGAGGAGTAGTGATTCTGAATTCCGAAGTGCATGCAAAAATCCTTGAAGAGTGCATTGTCAAATTGTCGTCCATTGTCAGATATCAGCACTTTGGGCACTCCAAACCTGCACACAATATTCTTCCATACAAAGTTCTTGACATTTTGTTGTATGATATTGCTAAGGGTTCTGCTTCTACCCACTTGGTAAAATAATCAATACTGACCACGAGAAACTTCATTTGCCTTACACCTAGTGGGAAAGGACCCAGGATGTCTAGTCCCCATTGCGCAAAGGGCCATGGGGCCGTCATTGGAGTTAGGTACTCTGATGGTTGCTTGGGGACGTTACTAAACCGTTGGCATTGATCGCAGACCTTTACATAAGCTTTTACATTTGTTTGGAGAGTTGGCCAATAATACCCTGCACGGACGACCTTATGGATAAGTGATCTAGCTCCCGAGTGGTTTCCACAGGCTCCTTCATGAACTTCCCTCAACACATAGTTCGCCTCGTCCGGAGCCAGACACCTGAGATAAGGCTGGGAAAAGCCTCTTTTGTATAGAACCTCGTCCATAAGAATGTACCTGGCCGACCTTACTCTCAGCTTTCTAGACTCGTCTTTCTCTTCTGGAAGTCATCCGTCTTTCAAATACGACACAATTGGAGCCATCCAATTTCCTCCGCTCTCCACCTGTTGTACTTCTGGGATATCTATTCTTAGTATATACTGAATCTCGTCAAACTTGTCCACGGCTTCATTTGCTGAGGCTTCTTTCGCTAAGGTATCGGCTTCCACGTTCTCCTTCCTTGGGATTTAAACGAAGTTAGCTCCTTCAAATTTCTTCATAAGGCACGTCACCCTGTTAAGATACTTCCTCATTCGTTCTTCCTTAGCCTCATACATCCCATTCACTTGGCCCATAATTAACTGAGAATCTCCCAAGACGAGTATTGACTTCGCTTCCACAGACTTGGCCAATTCCAGCCCTTTGAGAAGAGCTTCATACTCAACTTCATTATTAGTTGCTTGGTACTATAAGCGAACTTTGTGTTTTAGTTTATCCCCTTTTGGAGATTGCAAAACCACACCTATTCCTCCTGCGTGTTGTGTAGACGAACCATCCACATGGACGATCCACTTATGGTTGTCTTCCATCTCACTTACATCATCATAATTCGGGGTAAACTCCGCAATGAAGTCTGCCAGAGCTTGAGCTTTTATGGCATGCCTTGGCTGGTACTTTATGTTAAACTCACTGAGCTCGACTGCCCATTGAATCAATCGTCCTGCAGCCTCCAACTTGTTTATTGCCTTCTTGAGTGGGTGGTTCGTCATGACGTTGATGATATAAGCCTGGAAGTAATGCCTTAGTTTCCTGGAGGCTGTTATTAATGCGAAAGCCAGCTTTTCCATTAGCGGATATCGTCCTTCCGCTCCCCTCAATGCTTTACTTGTATAGTACATCGGCTTTTGTACTTTTCCTTCCTCTCTTATCAATGCTGAGCTCACGGCATGTGGAGTCACTACCAGGTATAAGAACAGCTCTTCTCCCACCACAGATGGACTCAGCAACGAAGCCGTAACGAGGTATGTTTTCAAGTCTTGGAAGGCTCTTTGGCACTTGTCCGTCCACTCAAATGCTTTCTTTAGAACCTTAAAAAATGGTAAAAACTTGTCAGTAGCTTTAAAAACAAACCTGTTGAGGGCAGCAACTCGCCCGGTAAGAGACTGAACTTCTTTGATACTCAGCGGAGGCTTCATATCTAGAATTGCTTTGATCTTTTCCAGGTTTGCCTCAATCCCTCTGTGTGAAACCATGAATCCAAGGAATTTCCCTGATGATACTCCAAAAGCACATTTGCTAGGGTTCAACTTCATGTGATACTACCTTAGTGTGTCAAACGTCTCCTGCAGGTCGTCTAAATGTCTTCCCTCGTCCTGACTTTTCACCAGCATGTCATCCACATAGACTTCTACATTCTGCCCTATCTGTGGATGAAACATGTGGTTAACCAGTCGTTGGTATGTTGCTCCAGCATTTTTCAAGCCAAAGGGCATCACTTCATAACAGAATAATCCCTGACTAATGACGAAGGATGTCTTCTCCCGGTCGGTCTCATCCATCCTTATTTGGTTGTATCCTGAGAAAGCATCCATAAAACTAAGTAATTTGTGACCCGCGGTAGAATCCACCAGTTGGTCAATGCGTGGCAATGGATAACTATCCTTGGGGCAAGCCTTGTTGAGATCAGTAAAATCTACACACATCCTCCACTTGCCGTTCGCCTTTTTGACCATTACCACATTGGCCAACCAATCTGGATAGTACACTTCTCGTATAAACTTCGCTGCCATCAACTTCTGAATCTCGTCTTTAATAGCATCATCTCTCTCAGGGGCAAACACCCTTTTCTTTTGTCATACTGGCTTTGAGGAAGGACATACGTTTAGACAATGAGTGATGACACTAGGATCTATACCCGGCATATCCTCATGAGTCCAAGCAAATACATCAGTGTTTTTCCTCAAAAACTGGATGAGGTCCTCCTTAATCTTTTCTTCTAGATCTACCCCAATCCTAGTACACCTTTCAAGGTTTTTCTCCTCTAAAGAAACATCTTCTAACTCTTCAGCAGGTTCTGCCATGACTCTTTTTTCTTCAATATTCATGGCCTGGATTTGTTCGTCCATGGCCAACATTGCCAGGTAACACTCTCTTGTTGCTAGTTGGTCTCATTGCACTTGTCCTACTCCATGTTCTGTTGGAAACTTAACCGATAGATGATAAGTAGATGTAACAGCCTTCCAACTGTTTAAAGTCGGCCCTCCAATTATAGCATTATAGGAGGATGAACAATCTACCACAAGGAAGCTCACCTCCTTGGTGACTTGTTGCGGGTGTGCCCCCACAGTCACTGGTAATGAAATAACGCCCACGGGTTGTACCTTCATTCCACCAAAACCTACTAGGGGGAGCTCGTTGGATGGAGCCGGTCTCATCCTAACCTCATCTGCTGAAAAGCTGGATAATATAAAATATCAGCCGAACTCCCATTATCTATCAACACCCTTCTAGTCTTGTAATCAGCAATAAGGAGGGTGATGACAATAGCATCATCATGAGGGTGATAAATTCTCTCGGCATCCTCGTCCGTGAAGGTAATTGCTTTCTCGTCCGTGGTCCTTGCACTCGGTGATCGTCCAGAGAGTTAGACGCTCTGCACTGCTTTCAAGTATGCCTTCTTTGACTTGGACGACTGTCCTGTTGAACTTCACCCTATGATGACTCTTATTTCTCCGAGTGGTGGTCGTGAGGATTCCTATACCTTCCCTTTCAATTTCTCGTCCTTGTGGTCTCGTCCAAGAAAATTTCTCAGCTTCCCTTGCCTGATAAGATTCTCAATCTACTGCTTCAAATCAAAGCACTCATCTGTATCATGCCCATGATCTCTATGGAAGTGACAATACTTATTCCTATTGCGCTTGTTGGGATCTCCCTTCATCTTCTCCGGCCACTTCAAGGAAGGCTCGTCCTTGATTTGTATAAGGACTTGCTCGAGTGGCACGTTCAAAGGGGTGTATTGTTGATTCCGCGCTGAAGAACCTGCCTTCTTCTCTCGGTCTTTCCTATCTTCTGTTCATCCTTTCTTAGGACGAGGACCTTGTTCCGATTGACGCATTGGGTTGGCTTCCACTTTCTCAACTCTCTTCCTCTTCTTGGCTATGATAGCGTCCTCCGCATTTATAAAGTTCTGGGTTGAATAGACTAGTTCAGCCATAGTCTGAGGCGCCTATTCATATAACTTGTGGATAAACAAGTCAGAATGGAGCCCATTATGGAATGCCGCCAGAAGGAGCTTATCATCCACCTCGTCCACTGCCAAGGCATCCCTATTAAACCGCGTGATGAAAGACCTCAAATTTTCGTTCTCTCCTTGCTCTATGGTTAGCAAGCTAAACGAAGAACGTTTATGCCTCTGCCCTCCGATAAAATTATTAACGAACAACTTGCTTAGCTCCTCGAAGGATGTCACTGTGTTAAGAGGTATTTTGCTAAACCACACTCGTGCAGGTCCTTTGAGGGTAATAGGGAAAGCTCTGCATATTATTTCATCCGGAACCCCTTGAAGGTGCATGGTAGTTTTGAAGGTGGCAATATGGTCAAAAGGATCCCGCGTCCCATCATACGAATCTAATGAAGGCATCTTAAACTTGGATGGCAAAGAGTGAGCATTGATGGAAGCCACGAAGGGGAAATCGGTCCTATGAACTAAATCTTCTACAGGGTTCGTTTTTCTCATATTCTCCCTCATCTCATCCATAACTCTTCTCATTTGATCCATTTCCCTTTCCAAATGAGGTACCCTCCGTGAAGTGGTACCCTTTGACTGGTTTTCAGGTTCAACATTCCTTCCCTCTTCTTGACTCTGGGCCTGTCCTTCGGTGTTCCATTCGTGACGCTGCCTCCTTAAATCAAGTTGTCTTACCAACTCCTGGTTCTAGCGGGTTAACTCCACCATAGCAGTGGCCATGGATTGCATATGTTAGACTGAAGATGGTTGCATGGTGGGGGCTGATTGACGGTCGCGATGAGGGTTACTGGAGGCGTCCCTACTCTGTTGAGGGCCTGGACTAGTAGCCCTAGATCTTGTCCGAACCATTTCAACCCTTTGTCGGAGAAAGAAATCGCAGAACTCAACAAATTAAGTTCAAGGGCGACAAATTCCTTTTCCCACAGACGGCGCCAACTGATAGATCCTTGGAAATCAGTGGGCTGAAAGTCTCCGGGCGTTGATGATCTTGAAGGCTAAGTCCTGTAAAATCAAATAAAATCAGAGAAGACCGGTGGTGGCCGGCCCAGAACCCTCCGATGGTAAAGTTAGTGGGTTGAAGTAAAAAGGAAGATATTTCTTAAGACTTTACTATTTTGTTAGAAAAATGTCTCAATGAATTACCTCTACGTAGAGGAGTGCTTATATAGGGTACATTGAGCAGTTATTTGTCATAATAACCGCTCCTATTGTTGAGGAGTCCAGAGAATTCAGAGATAACTTCCATAACTTCCGTGGAAGTTACCTTGTTTGGACCGATGCTTCATTGCAGTTAATGGAGGCTTTGGTTTGTTTAGCATGTTAAGTTCAAAATGATCGTCCGTCTGTTATTATGGACAGACGAGGTCACGCCCTTCCATCATTAGGGGCGGATAAGGTCACGTCCGTCCTTTATTAAGGATGGACGAGGTCACACTTTTGGAAGAGTAAGTCATCAGAGCCCAATGTTTATAAACCTCGTCCGTCCATTACTAAGGACGGACGAGATTCGCTTCTGGGACCAGCATAGGGTGGACGAGTAAAAGAGGGACGAATGTAAGAGCCCTTCGTCCCCTACTTTACACTTTGTCATGGACAGCCCATATGGACGAAACAAAACTAAGCGCGTTTTCTTTACACCATCAAAATCAATACCCCTAAATTACAGAAAATCGAATCAAGAGAGAGAGAGAGAGAGCTTACTTGCAATTTGCTTTGCGAAGAGAGGATTTGACAGAAACAGAGCGACGCAAGCCAAACAAACGAACGACTATGAAAAAGAGAGAGCAGAGAGCGTATTGCTTGTTTGTGTTTGTGTTTGTGTTTGGTGTTGTTATATATTAGGAGGGAGGCGGTGGACAAATGGATCTGTTCACTTTTTTTTTTTTGAGAAACCCGTGGACCTATTTTTCATTACTCTTAATTAACCCATTAAGCTTTTTTTCATTAAGTTTTTTTATTCCAATTACCCAAAAAATAATAATAATAACCCCATTTTTTTTAATTTACTGTTTTAACCTCATTTTTAAGTTTTAGATTAATTAAATTAGGGGTATTTTTGACAGTAAAAAAAGCATAACTAACTTTCTGAATCTTCTTAATATATACAGATTAATAATTAATAACCATGCCGTGCAATCTTGGCCGTGCAATCTTTCCTTTCATTTGCCCTTTTTATTTTATTTTTTATTAGAAGTCTTTGCCTATTAGGATTAGGAAGCCAAGATTATCAACAACAACAACAAAAAAAAAAAAAAAAAAGCAATAGGAAGCCATTGGTTTTTTCTTTTTTTCTTTTTTGGTGACAAATACAAATAAAACCCCAGGGTTTGGCTTAGGGTTCAAACAGGGGCAGAGTCAGGGGAGGTCGAGGGGGGCACTTGCCCCCCCTGACTCCACCCAAAAAAAGTTCATAAGTACCATCCTGCAGAAGTAAGCAAAACTCTATTAAATGCTTAACCTATTTGCCCACTCTAATAAAAAGAAAAAAACAAAATGCAGTCCCTAAAATAGCTTTGAAAAAGAAAAGGTAAAAAGGTTACACAACATTGACTCATTGCTACATCATTATGGTTTTAAAAAGAAACTTTTATCAAGTCCTAGATTTAAGCATGTCACTACTATTCATGGAAAGTTTATCCCAACTTTCTTTTCTTTTTTATTTCATAAATTTTCAATTGATGGTGGGTCTTATATCTTAATATTTTATACGAAATATTTTTTTTTTTTTTTAAACTAACTAATGTCCTTGTACATTGGTACTATAGTCTCAAACCCTAAACCTCCACCTATCTTCTTTCTCCCCCATCTCTTAGACATTTCAATTTTAAACTCTAGTCTAGGTTTCTACTACAAACCCAAATTTAAATACTTCGAAGAATAGAGAACAAAAAATTTGAATTGTACATATTATTTAAAATCAATCAAAAGCAATAGACATGTATACAACTTTAGATATCTAAATTTTAAAGAATCAAATTAGATATCTAAACTTTATGTAATTATATTAATCTCTTACTTTAATTGTTTGTAACTATGAATTGTCTATTTTTGTTTCGATATGAAATATATATTTGTACTTAATTGAAATTATGAAAAGTGCTAAGTATAATAATGAGTCCAAATCAAGTTCCTATATACAATTGTTTTTGTTTTTGTCTTTTTAAGAATAGTCTTTAAATCTTGCCCCCCCCCCCCCCCCCTTAAATTGAAATTCTGGCCACTGGGTTCAAATAACTTTTTTTTTTCTTTTTGGAAAAATAAGTAGAATTTTTATTTACTCTATAAATTACTCAAAGTTGAATTCTTGACTTTATTTTAGTGGTTAATTATTTAATTCAAATATTATTATGCAAATAGATTTAATCAAATAACATTCAGAACTTTCTAAGTATATAAAGTTTGAAGAAAACAGAGCTCGAAAAGGCCTCTAAACATTTGCACAAAAATCAAGCCAAAAATCAGAAAGAGACGAAATAGGCTAATGAGGTGGCAAAAATGGGAGGAAAGCAAAAGTGTAGCTAGCCACCCCTTGCCTTGGGCAGCTAGCTCAAGTGTAACATGTTACACTTTTGCTAGCCTCCTATTTCCTCATTTCCCCTATATTTTCCAAGCAATCCCCTTCCCCCTTTACATTTATTTCATCCCTTTAATTTCTTGCAAATCCTCTCTCCCGTTCCCCTATATACACACATACCATATATAGACACCTGAAAAAAAAAGATTTTCTATTTCATCCCTCTTAAATTTTGGTTGAAAAGGTAGTATTCTGGTTGTTTTTGACAAATAAGATTGTGTTATGTAATGTTGTTGATGTTACTTTTGTTGTTTTTTCTCAAAGTGGTGAAGGTGAAATTGATCAGAACAAAGAAACTGGTTATGATAATCCTAGTCAAGATGAAACATTTTGGTGTGGCAGCAATGAAAATTGCCATGCATTCCAGGGAGATGAAGGTATGGCTGGCCACATATGCCTCTCTCTCTCTCTCTCTCTCATAGACCTAAAACTAGTATTACTTGCATAAACTAATTGAATTTGGATTTGATAATGCATCTTCCAATAGGAATTGAATAGGGAAAAGGGGTAGAAATATTAATTTGACCTAGTCATGTGGAAAAATCTTTTAAATCGAAGTAATCGATTATAACAAGAGCGGCTTAGACGTGTTTCTTATTAGCCTGTGTTCAATGTTTAACCTTGATGTGTGGTCATTCAAAATATATTTCTTCCAAAATTTACCTTGAAATTGAGCTAATGTATAAATCTTTGGGAAAATTATTAGGTACTCCTGGAATACCATAATTGCGTACTCCTCCTTTCACATAAATGGTGGGTCTCACTATGAATTTAATTAGTGGAACCCACCATTCATGTAAGAGAAAGGAGTACACATTTATAGTACTTTGGGAATACACAATAATTTTCCAAATCTTTGTTAGTCATTGTATGACTTTAACTTTCATTAATTAAAGAAGTAACACGACAAACAAGTAACCAAGTGTTAAACATAAATGTCGCATCAAAAAATATAAGTGTTAAACTTGAACGTGGCGTTCACGTATTTGCCTTGACAAAAACTAAACATCTTTGTGTTTATGTTACACACAAACACAAGTGCTTGATATCATAATTGTCAAAATGTGAATCATATCTTGAGTTGATTTTTTTATTTGACAACCAATTTGTAAATCATGATTTTACTTGATAGTTGATAAGCAATTTACAAATCATGAAGAGTTCGACTCATTTCGAAGTGAGGCATCCTCTATTTCGAGGCAAAGATTTTCTTTTTTTCTTTTTTTTCTTTTAGGTTCCAAGCCTCTTTTCATTTCGAAGTGGAGCATTCATTTCGAAGAAAGTGTTTTTTCCTTTTTTAACATGAAGAAAGGAAAAAAAAAGAAGAAGAGTAAGGCTGTTTTCGTTTCAAAATCAAAGTGATTTGTAAAGCTACAACCATGGCTGCATGGCTTAACAATTGTCAATGGCTTTACACGTGTGGCCATAATGCATGAATGACTTAACAAATGTTAGTCTATTGCTCTAGCAGATGGCCTTAAGACATTACAATGCAATAATACGTGTCTTACATTTCAAAAAAAAAAACGCGTCTTTTACAAATTGGCTTGCACAATTGCCAAGTCATTGCATTTCAAACTACAGGCACTTGGTATGTGTAGAAGTCTACTTCATGCTCAAATTGACAGGTGGGTTTTGCTAAGCCATACGTGCCTTCTCTCTGTTATTTACAATTCATGAGGAGTTTGACTCATTTCGAAGTGAGCATACTTTATTAAAAGAGCTGATGTATTGAAGAAGTACCACGAAATAATCAAATCTCATGAGGAATTTCTCTCACTTCGAGGTGGCCTTTAATTCAAGTTTCAACATTTAATCTTTGCTAATAAGTCATATTTTCACCATTTAAGCCAATCCAGGCCTGGAATCTCTTCATTCTCATAAGATTATATAACAAATCCTATTTTCCTTTTCACTCCTTCGATTATGATGAAAATGATAATCCTGTTTAAACTTTGTTAAAAGAACCCTCTATCTTACAGAAGTTTCAGCACTGCATTTGGGCATACAATAATTTCTTCTGGAGATGTCAATGTTCAAACCTCCCAATCATTGGAAGCAGTTTTCATTAATTCTGGGGACTACCCATTTGAGCTCCTTAAGAATTCTATCAAGTATGATTACTTAATTGGCCTTTCCTATATTGTGTGCAAATGTAAAGTGGTCATTTATATAATCTAACACTTCAACGTGTATAATGATATAGGATACTAGAGAAGCACGAAGGTACTTTTAGCCACATTGAATACAAGAAGGTAATAAAGATCCAAAACTTAAAACAATTCGAGGGCATGTGTTTTTTGCATTCCAATTGATTTTCCTATTCTGATTGAATCAGTAGATGCCAGCCCACTGGGACTGGTTTAGATGGTGCACTTGGGATGCCTTCTACACTGAAGTCAGTCCACAAGGGATCAAAGAGGGTCTTCAAAGGTACAATAAGAAAGTCATATGTGCCTGAGTCAGTTACTTGAATAAAAGATGCACCAATTAATCAGAAACTTAATCCATAGGTTATTGATCTCTTGTGTATTCTGAATTCTTCAGTTTCTTGGAAGGAGGCTGTTTATCTAAATTTCTGATCATTGATGATGGACGGTCAAAAAAGAAGGTGAACCATTTGTTGAAGGGACACAGTAAGTCTTCCTTCCTTTAGAAGTTTATTTACCTTCTATAAACTAGAAGCAATCTGTATCAGTTTGTTTATCACCCACCTTGTTTCTTTGGTTGATCCATAGGTTTGCAGACAGATTGGCGGACTTCAAAGAAAACAATAATTTCAATTTTCAAGAGTTCGGGTTCAGCTAATACATGCATTGATCTCCATGATATTTTTGATTCAATCAAAGCAAAATATGGATTAAAGTAAGTTTTCCAATATGGATATGGAATTCTATATCTATTTAGCATCTAGTTAAAAGTTTCAGTAATTTTGACCATGGAGACTTAATTATCTATTCAGATTTGTTTACATGTGGCATGCTTTAGCTGTTTATTGGGGCAGTGTGCTCCCATCATCAGAAACAATGAAAAAGTACAATTCAAAATCACCTGGAAACACAGGGAATGACATTGCCATGGACAGCATGAAAAAATATGGAATTGGGATTATATAGAACCACAAAAAATCTATGGGTTTTATAACGATCTCCACCTCTATCTTGCAAGCTGCAGTGTGGATGGAGCAAAGGTTGATGTTCAAAATTTGATCAGTGTGGATGGAGCAAAGGTTGATGTTCAAAATTTGATAGAAACCTTAGGTTCAAGGGCCGGTGGACGGGTGTCATTGACTAGATGCTATCAAGAAGCACTTGAGCAATCTATTGCAAGGAACTTCAAGGACAATAGCCTGATTTGCTGCATGAGTCACCATTCAGACTCAATCTATAGGTTTGCCTGCTCTCTTGATTTCATACACATATAATCTTATGTTACCAAGTTGGAATGTAGTTTCTCATTGGCTATAAGTATGTAACAAAAAAAATGCAAACTTTATATTTGTGAAACAGTAAGTATTAGTATTTTTAAATTGTATCCAAATGTACCATGCCTTAAAAGCTTAACTAAACTACTATCATACGCATTCTTGAAATCTACTTCACCAATATCGCACACTGCATAATGAATTTTTGGTAATGCATCAGGTAGGAGGTGATGAAGCTCCTTCAAAAGTTTTCCCGACCAGGTATTTGTAGTAATATCTCTCCCATGTTCACAAACGTTTCTCAGATACGCCAGAACAGAATAAGAATCAAAATATCACGGCTGGATTTTAAGTGGCTGTTGCTGCTGCTGATGATTTTGTTCAGATTTCCTAGGTCCGTAAAGCACTTGCCGAAGAGGTGATTGCTTAATATCATCTGAAGGAATACATTGATTCAAGGGGACCTTATAAATCCAACCAGTCATGTCTACCGGTGGTTTATCCAAACTTACATCTTTTTTGAAATCAGTGGTATTCCTTTTTTTGAATTTCCCATACCTTGTAAATAAATTTGCACCTTCTTTCCTTGTCAAAGAAAATGGGAAGGGAGTAGTGGTAGAAAGCAATCTTCTTAACCTGTAACAAGGACATGCCTCCTTGTGCCTGGTACAAGCTCTCACAGAACAGTGTTAGCACCTCTGGTTTAACAAATTCGGTTTCGATTTCGGTTTCTGTGTGACTTTATTCACTAGTTCATGAAGACTTAAAATGTCAGTACGAATTCCCTTTGCAATTCTAGCATCCCCTTTAACCTGATTGATTGGACTATTAAATTTCACCTCTAACCATTTTCTTCCTCCCTCCGTCATTGTTTGCTCTTCTTCAACGAACCGTTGAACTCATTTCTGCCGTTTAAGTAATTGAGGTGATTAGTGATTTGAGTAAACTGTTGCACAAACATGGGCCCCATGCCAATAACATCGCTGTTCAAATTATCCTCCCATATGTCCTCGTACTCTTGTGATGTTACCCCTTCGTCGAAATTCTGTAAAAGCACATATATCAAATAAAAAATATTTACAATAATTTAACCATGTTTTTAGCAACCACAAAGGGCTTAGTTTATCATAATAGAGTAATTTCATAAAACGGACCATACTGCAGGTAGATTTACTGTAATTATCTTCTTTTTTTTCTTTTTCTTTTTTCCATTTAGACCAAATATTAGCAAAACTAAAATCCGTAAAAAAAATCTAATTTATGCAGAAACATCATTTCCAAACACATATGTTTAGAATCAAAACATACAACGGTAAAACAATATTTCTACCAAATTATCAAATATATATATATATATATATATATATGCATCCAACATAAATAAGACAATCCTGAAACAAATTGTAATTTATTCTAATCCAAAACTACTATATCTCAAAATCTAGAACACCAAAAATTGAAATTGTTATAACAATGGTGTATAAGAATAACCAATGAACAATATTCTAGATGGTTATTATTATTATTATATAAATAAACTTAACAGTATTTAAATATGATATAAAACCTAGAAACAATATTTTGAAACCAAAATGTCATTGTGTAATGTCCAACGCTGGAAAACAACTTCAAAAACAAAATAACTAAACAGTTTGATATGTGTGTGTGTATATATATGATGCCAAAAATCATCAGTAAATCACACAGTCCTCACGTACTTGAGACAACACCTGCGAAACAAAAACAAAGAAGACCTCATAGAGATTACCGGTGTGGTATCGGCCAAATACCCTCCGAATGTCAAATTAGAGACTTTCACCACTCTAGAATGCCAGAACTGTGAGAAATTATGCGTATCTTGGTGTGTGAGGGTTTTTGGGTTTTTATAGTTGCATAGGGTTGACATCCGTTCCTTGGTATAGAGGGTCTTTCCTTGTAGGAAAGATCTTCATTAATACGCGTATCTTGCGGGATCCTTACATTGTAGGAATCCCCTTGATTAGGATTAACCATGGGGCACAAGATGTTTCCTTATATACTCATGCGTGGAGGCCAAGCAAGGCCATGTCAGGCCCATCAAAGGTTTACTTATCCCCCAACTTCCTTCCATCAGCTTCTTATCTTGTCTAAGCATTCTGGTCATCTCATTCGGGTGTCGTTGATCTCAAGGCGCAGCCATCGGCCTTGAGGTGGAACCATTGTTTATGTTTATGAATGCACAAGTAAGGCTGACAAGTTCATCAGGACTGTCGACTTTGCCGTATGTGAACGAGTTTATCAAACTTTCAGACTTACCCTTATCAATATATGTATATATATATATATATATATATTACAATCTATAATATAAGCTAAGAAATAGCACACGAAATAAACTCAGAAACCAATGTGAATAAAACCCACGTCAAAGGAAACCATTGCGACCGTTTAAGAATATGACTCACTAAAGTCATAAAAAAACACAGGACTCTTCATAGAAAAGAAGGCATCTTTACAGCTTTTGCATAAGTTAATTAGTACCAAGACGCATACACGCAGACTATTAAAGGAAGAATATACACAAACATACAGGCTATGAAAGTAAAAAAATACAAATATATATATATATATACACACACACAAAAACAGATGATTATAGAAAAAATATTAAAAGAAATATAAGAGAAAGATGAGTTATCCTCAAAAGAATAATCTATGGCTATATATTGTTGTTGAAATCTTCTAAACAGATTCATATAATGCAAAGAAGGAACCCAAAATTTCAAATGTTAAAACTTTTGAAAAGACAACAAAATTTAAAGATTCAGAAGATTCAAAGTTGAAATCTGTGAGCTGTTGGCAGATTCAAGTATTGCAAATTCATATATAAATTAAACAATTAGAAGATTATGAGCCTAGAAATATGAAAAAAAAAAAAAAAAAATCTACGATTATAAGTGTTGAAATATGCTGGATGGTTTCAGGTTTCAGATATTGCACACTGACTTGATCTACATGCCCATCGACATAGTGGCTGGCAGTGTGGTTCAAGCAGGGATTTTGGGGTTTTAAGAGAAACAAGTGGTAAATTTTGGTTTAAAAAAATCAAATAAATAAATTGTGAAGCCATTAAATTAAGACGTGTTTCTCCCTATTTTCTAGCCGCCTTCATCTAAGATGCTTTGGAACATAGTGGAACCCTCAGAAAATCTTGAAGAGAAAGAAGTTGTAGGGAGAAATCAGCACCATCCATTAAATTTAAAAAATGAGTTTGCCAAAACACAAATAGATTTATATAGGAGAGTAAGTCAGATATACATCCTTTATTGTTAAGGAGTTTACATTGCATGATTTCACAAAAATTGCAACGAAGAATAGAGTGAGACATTGGGTTAAGAATACAAAACAAAAAAATATAAAACGCCAAATTACATGTACTATTTATGAACATACTTCTAGCCGTTTAGGGTTTGTCACTGAAGAAGATAGTGGAATAGAGACAAAGCTTCACGTTTAGCCGTTTAGGGATTGTGGAGAAAGATTTTAATTATGAGTTAAAAAAGATCCAGTGTTTACAATCGGTGTTTTCTCTTTAAAAAAAAAAAAAAAGAATAATCGGTTGTAATTGTAAAGGAATAAATTCTTAAATTATTAATGATGTGTAAAATTGTGAAACTTCCAAAACTTAGGTGGCAAGTTCTCGTGAGATTAACAAAAAGTCAAGTTTCAGTTTTATAATATACTAGTATTATGTCCTTGTGATATACGACTTTATCAAGAATGATGTGTAAATTAATTTTAAAAAATTATATTAATTAAAATTAAATAGATAATAAAAATAAAGTAATCTTTTACTCTTTTTAAAATAATTAACTTTTTACTTTAAGTTATATAAGAGCATCCACAATATTGGTGTTATTTTTATAGCTATTTGGCACCACAAAAAGCTACTTTATTTATTTTACCTACTCACTTTACAAAACATCCAGCAGCAGCGGATCTATTTTAGTTTTCAACACAATAACATAATATAAACATCACAATAAAATAATTATACAATAAAATAATATATCCACTACAATAAAATAATATATCTATTACAATAAACAACAATCACAACTATCACAACCGCCCGCTGCCACTACCACCGCCACTGCCACTGCCACCATCGACTCTTCCACTACCGCCGCCACCACCGCCCCCACTGCCGCTGCCACCGACTCTTCCACTGCCGTCACCACCACTGCCCCCACCGCCACCGCCATATGATAGCAAATAATTGTCCAGTGTTAACAAATGATTTTTTTAACCCCAAACTATACTTATTCATTTTTTTTTTTTACTAAAACAATTTCTCAATTATCATAATAGCAAATAATCATCTAGTGTAACAATAATATTTTGTTTTAACCCCAAATTATATATATACAAATTTATCTTTTGACTAAAAAAAAATTCTCAATCGTCATGATAGCCTATTATCGTCTAGTATAAAAACATTATTTTTTTTTAAAACCAAATTATTGTGAAAATATTGTGGTAGCATTTCTCAATTAGGATTTTTTATTTTTTATATTATTTTTCCTTTCTTTCATTTCATTTTCATCCGTATGTTTCATTTCTTTTTTTCTTTTCTTTTTTTCTTGTTTTTTCCTCCACACACGTGTCCAGTGTCCTATCTCTATCCCCCCCCCCCTTTCTTTTATTTTCTATTTCTCCCTCATTCAAGAACATTCCAGCGAATCTTTCTTTTCTTTTTTTTCTTGTTTTTTCCTCCACACACATGTCCAATGTCCTATCTTTATCCCCCTCCCCCCCCCCTCTTCTTTTATTTTCTATTTCTCCCTCATTCAAGAACATTCCAGCGAATCTAGCTCTCATTCTCTCTTTCTCTCTCCAGCTCTCTCGTTTTTTCTTTTTCTTTTTTACTTGATTCCAGAACATTCACTAGCTCTCTCTTCTTCTTCTATGATTTGATTAATTTTAAAATTATGTTTTTGAATTTGTATTCTGATAATCTGATTATGCTCTAAGAGCTTGAGAAGAGAAGAAAGAAAAGAAATAGAAAAGAGCTAAGAGCTTTGTCTTTGTCTTTGTGTGCTTTGAAGGTAAAATATTTAGCTATACCTTCACTGTTGTAGAGCACTTTTTGTATTTTAATGAAGCTAAAATAGCAATATAATTATTTAGCTTCACTATTACTAGTGCTCTAATGAATGTATATTGTGTAAGATTAAATTTTTATAAATAAAAAAATCATATATAAGTCCAAAATTAATTGAATCAAATATGGTAGATAATTATGCAACTAATATAAAAGGAGATGCCTGAAAAATATAAAGGGAGTTTAAAAATTTAAACTCAAGTGCATATTTAAATAAATAAATAAAAACCCTGAATTCAATATTTGAAAGCATATTTAAGTAGTAACATCAATGTAATAGTTAAGAATTATGAACAACCCAAATTACTAAACATTAAAAAATAAAAGTAGATAAACTTATGTAAAAATTGAATTTTTGTCTTCGAAAGTGATGGAGGAGGCACCGAATTTCACCCTATCAAAACAAATGTATAAATATAAACTTCAAGAAATTTTTTTGAGAAAAACTTTTGAATAAAATAAAATAAAAACCAAACAAAATTGTGAATTTATTTTTTGAAGCCAAGAGAGACTAAATTTGAGAGATAAACAAATAACAAATAACCCTAAAAACTGATAGAAACTTGGATGTTCAAAATATTAATGAAAAAAATCATGAATTTGGCCTTATTAGTTATAGTGACTTGAAAATCTAAAGATGAGAGTCATGATATAATAAAACTATTATCCATAATCATTACTATATTTATCCAACAAACAAAATTTCAACCATGGTAAACTTCAACCCAAAAAATAAAGTTGATAAGAAGTTGTTTCTATTTAAAACAATAATTTTAAATGGTGAAGAAGTTGTTATAAGCCAAAAAAAAAAAAATTATTTAAAATCAAATACCATAAAAGTCAAGTTGTTAATGTTAATTACAATTTTTTTTCCTAATATATGGTAAAAATCAAGTTGTTAACGCGTTAATTACAATTTTTTTCCTAATTTACGGTAAAGATCAATTTGTTAATGTTATTAGCTTTTTTTTTTTTTTTTTTTTTTTTTTTGCTATCCAAAAATTTGATATTTCTCCAAAAAATAAATTAATTAAAACAATATATATATTTGAAAAAAAGTAGATAACAAATTTATTATTAATTTCTCTCCGTGTGTAAATCCTCCCAATGAAATTTTTTTTTTTTTAATTCATGAGATTAGATTGTAATCAAATTAAGATTTTTATCAACTTAAAAATTATTGCAGATGGATTAGATGAAGAATTTGGATTGTAATCAAATTAAGATTTTTATTAATTTAAAAATTATAGGAGAAAAAAAATTATATACATATTTTTAAAATCTAAAAAAGAATTTTGCAATTTGGTAAAACCATTTGACACAACCACAGCTTCTAAACCTAACTTTTATTTTATAGTATACTATGTGATATATATATATATATATATATATGTGCGCGTGTATAGATTATTATGCAGCATCAATGCACAGAACATAATAGAATTTTCCGACCAACAAGCTAACAAAATGATATGACTAATTTGGGAATTTACCCAAGTTCAAGGGGTCCCTTCTTAGAATATCACTGTATTTTTCTCCACACACACACAAAAAAAAAAAGAAAAAAAAAAGAAAAGAATATTATTGTATTTTTCTATCGTTTACCTAAAAGAAAGAAAAAAAAAAAGAATATCACTGTATTTTGTTACCATATGCATTCTTAGACCCACGTTTCCACCATCCTCTCTCAGTTTCATGTTTTCAGGTTCAGGGATTCATAGATGACTGATTCTAACCAAGGGAGACAGACTCAACAGGAACTTCACTCCTACTTAAAATTTTCAAAAACTCTATATTAGAAAGAAATATTTTATCTTTGCACTCCCACATTTATAAGAGATAATTTTCCTGAAATAGCCAACAAAAAAAAAAACCTTAAACTAGGTAGTGTCAACCCCCAACCAAAAACAACACCAAAAGCCACCAAAACTCTACAAATATCATCAAATGTCTGCAACTCATGATGCAAATGTTCAAACCAAAATTTCTCTTTTTATGGACAACTACCTCAGCTTGTCCAATAATTAACCCATTTGCATGTGTTTGAAGCAATTAAAGGTCCATGTAATGTAACCCATTCAGCAAAACTGGCTTAATGTCTGAATCATTCTAATCTAATTTATATTATTAGATGGACATGCTGCCTTAATGCAACCCAAAAAAAAAATCCAGCTGATCAGCAACATTAAGCCAAAAGTACCAAATCCATTACACCTCGAGTGCATTAAAACAGACCAGCAACCTAGCCTACCAAGGTTAAACCAAAGTGTGATCAAATACAACAATTAGCATTCCAAATAACATAGATACTACAGATCCCAAACTCAAGGTCAAGGATGTTAGATAGACAAATAAGGTCAAATCCATCACCTAACAATAAAAAATTTCAAAGAAATTAAATCATTTACTGGTCCTAGCAGATTCACAAAATTTCTAAAAGTACCAGAATCCTGCTTAAAGTCAGATATGTAGGTTTTCTGGATATCATTGTTGTAACAAACTCATGCCTTCATCAAAACAGCGTGAATCCTATATCAAACACCTACAGCAAATCCATACTAAGTCCCACAAAGCAAATCTGCCTCTGAATTGGAGCAGCAATCGCTAAAATTCAATCATGACCACAACCACCAAATGGAAAATTCCAAATACCACAGAAAATGAGACAGGTAATTTTCTTGGGAACCTTACAAAGAAGAACCCAATGCAGATTATACTCGTATGCAAGACGGTTTCTCAGATGCAAAATACCTGAGACAGTCCCCACCCATGTTGGATGGGTAGAACTTTAAGTAGATAAAACTTGCACTAACTCAAAGATGAACCAAATAAGCAGAGAGTCCTCTTCAGCTCAACTGCTTATTTACCTCACGTTATCTCCAAGCAAAATACAACAACCTATTCTAATTAAGTTAAGAATTCCATTTGTGTTTTATTTTATAAAAACATGTAAAATTAAATTTAAAGATATTGAGAGAGAAAGTAAAAGCAGGAGACCTGTTTGGATAGAGGGGGAGGGTCAACTCTACTCTACTCCCCCTCAATCCAAATAGATCCACAACAGGGCTACATCTTTAACTCCTTTAAATTAATAATAAATTGTAATGGAATCCACATTTATATATAATGGGGATTTGACTTGCACATTGATTCTTCATTCTTCAATCACACAAGTTATCTAGCAATCATATTCCCTTGAATTTTCTTTTATTTTCAATCGATTTTCTAAGCAACCAAACAGAGGAAATTTTCTCTGCAATTTACAGAAACCCTATAAAAAAAGAAAAGTACAACTATAAGAAGACACCACCAAACCATAAAAATCACCATAACTCAAGAACATGGCAAAAATATTTAAAGATTCAACAAGGTCGAAACTAGATATCTAGAGATATTCATATATTGAATTAAAGCGGCAGACGCATAGTTTCATCACAGAGAAATAAAAAGATTTTAAAATAAAGCTTAGAAAAGAAGAAACGTTCATAAATCATGATGATAAAGCCTAAGATGAAGACGGGTTCAATTGATGTCAGAGTCATCGAAGTCGTCTTCGAATACGTTGTAGAAATCGGCATCGGCGAGCTTGCTGTCCATGGAGATGACGCCCTCACCGAAGATCTCGAGTGGATCAACGTCGTCCACGTCCATGGCCATAGTCGAAGGCTGATCGTCCATGTCTGCGAAGAAGTCCATCGGCATTGCTCTCATCTCCTTCTAGGGCTTTGCTAATTCGGTTTTCTTATAAAATATCTCTCGCTTCTGCGGGTTCTAGAGGATTGCAAAGCTTTATATAATGAGGGGTGAGTTCACTCAAATTTCTTTTTTTTTTTTTTTTTTTTTAAAGGCGTATTGTTTGACGGCGTGTCGTTTTATTTAAAAGTATAGTACTCCAGTCCTGTCAAAAAAAAAAAAGACTTTCATACATTCCTACAATTCTAACCCAAGTGACCAACGTTTATTACAAAAAGTTTCGTACTCCACCTTCTATTAAAAAAAAAAAAAAAAATGCCACACGTTAAAAAATAATAATAAAACTCACGTAGAAATCAATTTCAACTTCTTAAAAAAAAAAAAAAATTTAAAGTAAATTACAACTTACTCATTTGTGATTTAGCCAAAATTTAAGTTGCCATAATTTGAAATTTGATACTTTATCCACCTAAGGTTAGCTTAATTAGAATTATGTAATTCACCTCTGTCAAAAAATGACTAAATATGTAATTTTGCTCAATTTTTATATGTCTTTCATCCAAAAATATAAAAATATAAGATCAAATAAGATAAAAAAGAATCCAGCAGAACCCTTGCATCTTAAGATTTCAAACCATAAGCAGGCAATTTAAATTTTAGTCAAACCTCAGGTGGGTAAAGTATTAAATTTCAAACCATAAATAGATAACTTAAATTTTGACCAAACCACAAGTAAATAAGTTGTAATTTGTGTTGTGAATAATACACAAAGTAATAAAGAAAGAATAAGGATAACACAAAAGATAAACAGAAATAGATAACTTGGAGGCACAAAATTGTTATCCTTAAACGACAATATTTGCCCCCACACTCTTGTTACTAAAAGATTATTGCAAATTTGTCCACATGATACAACCAAATTATTAGGTTCTACAGATAACAATTTTAGAGAATAGCCACATGATTTTTTGTGTTTCTCTCTAACTTACTATTTTGTGGAGTTATATTTCATCAAAAAACACGTATGGAGAATCAAAATATTTTATAAAATTGTTAACAAAACTTGATACCTCTTCAAACATTCAATTTTACGAGTTTCAATCGGTCAATAGTTCCTTTCGATCGATTGATCGAATAGAGATCGAATCATCCAAAAACTCTAGGATTATTTTTTTACCATTTCGATCGATCAAGCCAAAGCTGCGACCAATTGAAAATACTGAATTTCGAATTTTTACTTAGAAAATTCCAGAACTTGAATTTTCACTTTATGAAACAATACTCTCCAAACTCAAACATTGTTATTACAACTTATCCATGTATATACCTATATATACAACAATTTACCCCCAAAAAAACTTCCATTTTCATTTCTTCCTCTCTTTCCCTTCTCAACGTTGTGGAATGCGTAAGGAAAAATTCTAATAACATCCCTCAAACTGCAAACTCACAATATTCTTCCAGTTCTTCTGCACTTTCTATTTCATATACTGAATTTTTCTCAATGGTCAAGCGTTTTCTGTAAAATTTGGTAAGCTTTTGAAAAAAATTATATACTACTTTCTCAATTGAATTATCTTGTGTATTGTACCTTTTCAACTACGCATGAATTATATGAAATGTGTTATAGAAAATTTGGTTATGAATAAAAAATTATGGCTCTAAAGAGTCTAAACCAAAAAAGAAAAAAAAAAGTCTCATCGCATGCGTAAAGCGAGTGTGATGAGGCTAGTAATTAATAGTTTTTTTTTTTTACTGTACTTTTTTAAAATGTTATTTTCAACTCAAAAACATATTTGATGAAACCTTAAAGTAATTGGTTTTATTCCATAAATAATTTAAAGTGATCAATTTTAGTTCTAATGAAATAATGACATGTCATTATTTCATTGGAAATAAAATTTTGTAGTGTAGTGTCGTCCAATTTTGTAACGAAAATTGCAGTATAGCTAAGGTTGTCGTTCCACCGAGAAAATGAAAACAAGAACAGGTCAAAAGCACCAATAATATGTAGAAAAATATGATTGAAACCTAGGAAAATAAAGTTTGATTAGGTGGTAACAACAACAACAACAACAACAAAAAACTAGGAAAAAATATTATTTTTGCCAACTTATTTTACTATTCAGCTTATTCATGGATCTCACTATACGTTTTGGTACTATTCATGGGTCACACTATACTATTTCAGCTAACTTTTACTTTTATCTACAGTACTTTCAGTAAAAAAAATTCAGTTTTAGGAAAATAAGCATATCTCTAACAGACTAAGTATTTGATGAAATTTCCCAAAGAAGTTTGGGATAAAAAATAAATAAAATAAAACACAAACACAAACATAGATATGAGTGTATCTCGCCTCTTCTTACACGAAATCCTAAGGGCTCGTTTGGTACATGTGTTTAAAAACTGAAAATTGTTGTTTAAAAACTTTTGTGGAAATACATGTGGGTAAAAATATACATGAAAATACATAAAATGTTGTTTAAAAACTGAAAATTATTGTTTAGAAACACTCACCAAACACCCCTAACTCTATCCTTAGTATCCCAACTGTTGACTCTAGTACTATTCCATCCTCCGAGTTTGTGACATGTCATTTTTTTAATTTGTACTTTTTTTAAGTGACAAGTTAAAAATAAGTTTTGTTTGTATTTTGGCCACATCATTTACAAATAAAAATTAAAAAGAAAAAGTTAGCAGATGACATAAATGTATTTGTTTATGAAATTTTTTTTAGAAATTTTTTATGAAAAAAAAATAAAAGGATAAACAACTAAATTTTTTTATAACTTTTTATATTTCTTATTAAAGGAGTATTATAACCTTTTTAAAATGAAATATTAATAAATGTCTTAAAAAGTATTAGTTAGCCATACCTTTAAAATAGAATCCATTAATTTAAGAGAAATATTACATTCACAATATTTCCAAACCAAATTTAAATTAATATGTTTTACCTATTATTACTGCTGGTTAATAATTTGACAACAAAAATTTGTTATGAAAATGTTGTAAATATGTCATTTATATACGAATTCCTATTATTTATTCCCCGGAAACCCAACTTCCATACGAACTCCGAAACCTCCAAAGATGATGGAAATCAAAGTTGAATGGAGGAGAAGGAAGTAAAGACGTGGCGAAATGGAGACCAAACTCCTCATCCTCACACAGCCACCCTGCTTCATCTCTACTCCTCATCGTCATCAACAACCTCATCCACCCAAAACCTCTTTTCCTCATCACCTTTCCTCTCCTTTTCGCCGCTCCTGCACCTCTGTCTACTACCGTCGCTGGGACTCCAATGTCGAAACCCAAGTTGAAGAAGAAGAGGATGAAGATGAAGACGAAGGCTCTGAATTTGGCTTCGGAGGTAGGCGGAATAAGAAGAAGAAGAAGAAAAGGCGTTGGTGGTCTGATGACTCTTCTTACTCACCGGAGACGGAGGAAGGTCCTGGTGGAATATTCGAGGAAGTCATTGATAGTTTCTGGATTTTTAAGGTATATTCAATTCAACCCATTTTTTATTGTTACTTCTTACACTAGCTTGAGGAGATGGGCTTCTTTGGATTTTGATATTTGAGCAAAATTAAGCTTTACCTTCTCTAGCTGATTTTGTTGCCTTAAAAAAATGAGTGGGTCGATTCTTGTTTGTTATTTACTTTTCTATAATTTTGGTAGATGGCTTTGGATTCATTATGTATTGATTCTCTATATGCATTAATATTGAATACCTCTTTGTGTTGCAAAACATGTAAGTCAAGTAAGTCTTTTAAGGGAAGAACGTTGGGACAATGATTAAGAACATTCTGGGACAAACTTTGGGTTATGAAATGAGCTAAAAAATTTTAAAATGACTATGTTTGTTATGTATGTCTGTTTATGGCCATATGTTTGATCACTGCAATTATTGTTGAGGGCACTCCCCCAACCAACTTAGTAGCAATGCAAGGCAATAATGAGTCCCCCCTTATTTGAAATGATGTTCTAACTTTTTTGCCCAATTTCTTGAACTTCTCTTTTTTAATTTATATTATTTATGCAAGTTATTTTCCTCGAGGGAATTATGTGATATCATTGCTTTTCAGTATAGAAGCATTTTGATATAATGAACTCTCTAACAAAGATTTATGATGAAACACTTCAATTACATAATTTTTAGTCCCAGGTCAGATATAACCCCTGCAATAATCTTTTCTAAGAAATGAATTTGCACTCGAACAAAATCTGTGTTGGTTCATTCATAATTCAGGATTGACTTTGTCTAAGGTCTAAAACATTTCAATATGTTTGCTTTTTGGTCAGTGCAGGTGTTTATATCCTATGGCTGGGCACTTCCAGCAATTATTGCATCCTTGCTGCTAGCTACAGGCCCAAAAGCTTTTCTTATGGCATTGGCACTCCCCCTTGGTCAGTCAGCTCTTTCTTTGGCATTTGATAAGTTGTGGGGAAAGGCACAAAGCAAGACAAAACGCAGGTCCAGGATGAGGAGGAAACCAGCTGCCACCACTGCAAGTAGTGTTGAAATGGGGGCAGAAGAACAAGGTGAAAGCCAGGAAACCAGAAAGGGAAAGGTGGGATACCAATCGTGGATAGTTGGCAATGATGGGTCAGCTTCTAATGGTGGTGGAGATGCACCAAAGTTCGGTGGTTGGGATGATCTAGATAGATCTCGATCTGCATGGAGAGCATCTCGAAAAACTGGTGGGTCACGAAAGACACCAACAGATAACGGAAAGTTGAGCCGCAAGGTTAGAAAAAGTGACACTCCTCTGCTCTTGAGATTGTTGATTGCTTTTTTCCCATTTTTGGGTTCTTGGACCAAGATGTTATACTGATGACCACCAAGCAAGCTCGAATTTAGAGCGTCAATTTGATTGGTTTTGCCTGCAAGGACTGAGACTGAATCACTGTATTTAAGGGGCAATGGGTTCTTATTCTTACTTGATCATCTTTCCTTCCAAGTTGAATCAGTTAAGCCAAATTGGAGGGAAGAAAAAATCATGGGAGCAATCTGCGTATATAAACATCCTAGTGATGGTTATTTGATGACATGCTCGGGTCAATTCCTTTGTTCCTCAGAATACATGGTGCAGAATACATAGAAAAAGCGATATTGATCAAGGCTTTTCATATATTGCTATAGAACCGATATATTTATCTTACTCCGAAGGCCTTTTTGTCTTTTTTTCCCCCCCTTGGCAGCATCACTTGTACTTTTTGTGGCATTTTTTGAATTTAATTTATAATCTCAACTTTCGAATATGGAAGTAAGATTGAGAGATAAGTGGAAAAGGCCCTCCAAAACCCATCCAGACTAACCCTGTACAATCGAACTTCAACTAAAAAAAAAAGGCTGGTTCTCCTGGGTTCATCCAGTTTGAAAATTCTCCTGCATACGTGATTGGAAATTTCCTATAACAAAGATTCCATTTACTATGAATCAAAAATGCCTCCCTGTCGGAACTCAGTTCTTTTAGGGAAGGTACTCTTAAACAGAACAAATGGACAATGTATGCACCATTATTAATTGCTTGATGTATTCTCGAGGCCACTGGGAAATTATGTCATTTACGCTGCCCTTGGACTGCACTTTGCCATGGCAAAAAAATTTCTCCATGACAAGGGGTTTCATTTTATTTGGTCCCTCTGACTATCATGAACCAAATATTGCCTTAAAAAAATTAAAAAAAATAATAATAATAATAATAAATAAACAACTCTTTACAGCTTAATCAGGCTGTTGTTGCTGTGCTAAATTTACACTTGATAATTGAATGAACAACATCCCTGTACACTTGATAATTGAATGAAGTTCCTAAATAATTCTAAAACTACATTTCATAAAGAATTCTGCAGTTCTCTTAAAAGCATTGCTAACACCACAATATTTTGTCATCTTGCAAATAGCTGGACTCTATTCATATAGCAAGTAGATGCAGGGTCCTGGAGGCAGCTACAAAAACCCTCCTCGTCCTTGGGAAATGTTGTGGGTAGAGGATGGTCAGGAATTACACCAACCTGTATCGAGAGTCAAGGTGAAGGAAGTAGGATTAGGAACAATAGATGTGTGTGAGAGAGAAAGAGTCAGTAACTGACCTTATCAATATCTGTGTGAGCAGGTGTCTCATATCGAGCAACTGTAACAGCCAAGCCAGAGCCATCCAATAGCTCAAAAACTGACTGAATCTTGCTGCAATTGGGATGGGTAGCTCATGTCAGGAATAAATGATTTTAATGATTGTGCTTGAAGTAAAAGTCATTACCCTTTCCCATATGTGGGTTCTCCAAACAGCACAGCACGTTTATTGTCTTTCAAGGCACCAGCTAAAATTTCACTTGCACTAGCAGTTCCTTTGTTAACCTAATGGAAATTCAGTAAAGGATATTGTCATCAATTTTTCACCATAAGAATAATTATGATCTTAGAAGATAAAAGTTCCACCACCACACACGCATATGATAACAATGGAAAAATGGAAATTAGGACCAGAAAAAATCCTATAATTTGATTAAACAAACATGGAAATGTAGAGGAAGTTTTGTAGTTACTTTGGATAGCAACTGTCAGAAAGGTTCCATCTTTATAAGACAATATATTAGAAATTAGAAATAGCAAGAAAGAAAAGAAACAAGAACAATTAGTCCAGGACTAAACATTGAGAGAGAAGATATTGAGAATGAACAACCTAAATACACAATCGTCAGTATAATGATTCTGTAATTCCATAAATCTATAGCGCAGACATTAGCAAATATGTCTCTCAAATATTATGGATGATCATGACAAAGTTGTATTATAGAATATACAGAAGTATACCAGCACAGCAAGGGGTTCTGAAGCAGCTATTGCATTGCTCCCATCTGTGTCATAGATATCTCGAACACCTCGACTATCACAAATATACACAATGACACCTTTGTCCAACCTGAATGGAAGCAGACAAATTAGAACTTGTGCTGCATACATTGGATCACATAAAATGAAATACCAGCTTAGTTTATTAAAGACTACGAACAAGATAGCAACAGGTGCTCCTAAAGATATAATTGCAGTACAGTAATGCCCCAATGTGTGAACTTTAAAGAAAAATAATCACTTCCCAAATCTTTTAAACAAGTAAAGCATACCACTAATTAGTAACTAGAAAGAAGTATTTAACCAAGTAAAAATATAAAATTGCATCATAAAAATCATGGAAATTTTACTTGTTGGATGATTTTACACAAGCCAGGGCAGCAGAAAGTGCACGAAACATCCATGTGTTTGGGCACATACATTACAACTCAAATGTTTCAAATCAATACATGCGTGTGTTTGTCTAAATGAGAAACACATGCAATTATCAGGAAGCACTAGTTAATGGTGGAGCCAAACTTTTCATCATTCTTTTCCTCCATCAGCAAAATAATACCAACTGACTGGTATAAGGTCACCAGAATAGGTAAAGTGAATGCATGCAATATATATGTAAATTGTTTACCATTGTAGCTTACCAAATCTTCGCAATCTCAATTCCTTCTGGGAAAAGACCACCGCTGCACCAAATTTAAGCTTTAAGAAAGCCTTTCAAAGGGTGAAATAAAAAATGGAGTTGAAAGATAATCACCTATTATCTCGAAGGTCCAACACAAAGGCATTAACACTGTTACTCCTTAAAGTATCAATTGCTTCCTTGACAGCACCTAGAAGGGATAAAAGCTTTCAAGATAAATTGCAGAAATTTATATTTGAAATAAAATGAATACAAGTATCAAATAAGGTAATGAAGAATAACTATAAGGAATTTTGACCATTTCAGTTATGCTTAACTATATAAGATAAAAATATTACTCTCATTTGCCTTACCTATCAAAAAATAAATGTCTTATTCTTAACAAATATACAAGACAAAGGTTGACCGTTTCAGTACAACACTAGAAATTAAGAAACTAAGCTCTTATGCATGAATATATATATATATATATATATATATGAGAGCATGAAGATATACTTGTTCCAACTTATCAGATTAAAATCTGATTGGAGAGGAAATTTGGATAACAAGTAGCTCTACTTACCAGATGCATTTTGGTTGAATGAAGTTAATTTGATATAACCAATCCTACGGGAATCCCTCCCTGAACCAGGCATTTGGCATAGTCGTGACTTCACTGGATTTAGTGAAACTTTCTCTCGCCTGGAAGGCAGTAGTTGGTGAATTAGTAAATTTTTAAGTAAAATAAAAAATGCACAAAGAAAAGTGTTGATTTTTTTCCAGCTCAAATGAGAACTAAGCTCACCACCTCAGCTGTAGCTCAGGCAGCCAAGGGTTGGGGAGGTTTTTGTCAAACCTTTGTAATTTAATAACAATACAAATATTCATATCAAAGTGACTAAGCTTAATGCAAAAAAGCATAAATATACTTGCTCAAAACTATCCTGGGATATCCAAAGTTAATATCCCATCATTTTTTTATTTTTTGGTAATTACACAAGAATTCGGTGGGTCTTGAATCCTCCAGGCCTCACCCTCCACTCCTCCACCTTCCTCTTACAAGGAGAGGGAGTGTCATTTGAGCCACAGCTCATTGGCAATTTCACTGCTAGCAAAATTGGAATAAAGTTTCCCTCAGTCATTTTTAAATTCATGCACTCTGGAGAGAGAGAGAGAGAGAGAGAGAGCTCACATCAAAGCTACATGCTTTATTTCGGGTCCACTACGAATGGTCAATTCCACTGAACTTCCTTCAGGTCCCCTGCAATTTAATTAAAAAGTTTAAACAAACTAGAGAAGAAATCAAAGGGTGAAAACCTGGCTGAAAATAAAAACGTGCTGCTAAAAAATTTCTATTAAATCAGATGCAAAGTATAATCATCATGAATCTGTTCACTTAAAACAAGCTCAGGTCAGTTGCCAGATCAATAATCACTTAGTTGTGAAGTGGCTCCATCATACACTTACACATGGTAGCTGCCCTCTAGCCTTGGGCTTTTCTCTTGTGTGTAGTGAGAATCATTCCATTTTGGAATTGATTATATGGTTATATTATCAAACCTAGGCTAAGGTACAAGTGATAGCCCAACGGTAATGACATCCTTTGTGGTGTCCAATGTTTGTGGTTCAAACCCCACTTCCCCCCTCCCCCACTATTTACCTATCCAAAAAAAACCTAGGCTCCAAGATCTGATCCAACAGGTGGCACCATTAACACTCAGAATATCTTCTATGTTTTAGCTGTCCCAATTTTATAGTAGCATAATAACCTTTAATAATATACTTCCCTTTTCTTTTCCCACTTCTAAATGAGTAAAAAAAACCCGTACTAAATATCCTCAGAGTATCACTCAGAATATCCTTCTCTACAGTTGCTCCCTTTTTACAAATCTCCAATGCCATTTCCCTGAGAGGGCTCAATTAAAGGTGCTTCATATTCAGATACCTAACATGCCCTCTTTCTCCAAAGAGTACATTATAAAACTTAGTTGAATCACCCATTCCTCCCCTCAAAAAAGTCTCTTTGGAGATTTTCCAACCTATTGGAGATATGAAAGGGCATTGTAAACAAAGAAGTAGAGTAGGGAGCGAAGATAATATACTCTTAATTAGAGTTATTCTTCCTCCCTTGAATAAGAACAACTTTTTTCATCCCACAAGCCTTCTCTCCACCTTTTCAATCGTCGTATTCTAAACATTCCAAGCCTTAGAGGAAGAGCCTAGTGTAAGTCCCATGTAATTCATAACACCCAATTACAACCCAAATTGATGTAAAGTTTCTCCACTTTCAAAATACAAACCAGGATCAACTCGTCTCAATTTTCTTGAGCTGCCAAAAAAACTTGTTATAATGCCATTGATTATAATGAAAAATGAACAGTTGATATATAGAATTGGATCCAGTTCTTCACTTATCTCCAAACCCAAACCTTAAAAATAGGAAAGTAAACACTCCCAATTCACATGGTCATACGACTTTTCAATATCTAACTTGCAAATAGGTCCATGTACACCACTCCATATACGGCTATCCAACCATTCATTAGCCATAAGCACATAATCAATAATTTTCCTACCTCCAACATAGGCATTTTGGGTTTGGGAGGATGATACAAGGTCTCCAACCACTTTCTTTAAATGGTTTGCAAGTACCTCCACAAGTGATTTATACACACTCCCAACCAAACTAATAGGATGAAAATCCCCTATATTCCATGGTCTTCTTAGGAATCAAATATGTGTGTGTATATATAATTGGAATTAAAGCAATAAATGAGACTTTTAATGACTTCTTAATTTTGCAGTAGTTGTAGAATTCCCCAAATGCCTGTAAAATATACCCCTCTATAGTGTCTCAACAATGTTTGAAAAACATCAATGTAAATCCATCCAGCCACCTTCTCCCCATCCATATCATGACTTCTTAAATTTGCAGTAGTTGTAGAACTCCTCAAATATGTGTAAAATATTCCCCTCTACAGTGTCCCAACAACATTTGGAAAACACCATTGTGAATCCGTCCAGCCCTAGTGCCTAATCACCATCCATACCATGTAAAGGCCCAAAATTTCTTCTTTTTCAAATGGCCTCTCCAACCATCTGCTACTATTCTCATCAATAGTGAACATCAATAATCTTTCCACATGGGGTTTCCAGAGTTCTGGCTCAAAATTTAGGTCTTTATAGAAATGTACAGCTGCATCCTTCACTTCTCTCTCTTCTAAGTGGAGCACACCATCCACACACACACCATCCACACACACACCATCCACTTCAAGCTTACCAATAAAATTTACTCTTCTATGAGAGTTACCCAAGCATTGAAAAAACCTGAGTTTTTGTCCCCCTCCTTCAACCATAGAGCTCTATTTTTATGCCAATTCACTTCCTCAAGATGCG
Organism: Quercus ilex subsp. ballota; assembly: GCA_032727855.1. Taxonomy (NCBI): domain Eukaryota; kingdom Viridiplantae; phylum Streptophyta; class Magnoliopsida; order Fagales; family Fagaceae; genus Quercus; species Quercus ilex. The sequence continues at coordinate 22,153,086 of CM064913.1, read as the reverse complement.
TTAGTATGCTTAACACGGAGCTAAACTCTGACCACCCAAGTCTTGCCTTCTGGTATGCATATTACCAGGAGTCGTCTCAAAAGGAATGCATACTTCAAAATCAAGAAAATGTTAATGATTCAAATTCATTACAAACTGAAGGAACTTAATTCTTTACAGATTCAATAAAGGCTACAATACACACGCATTATTTTCTATGCAAAAAGTGGGAATTGGATAATCTGTTCTGTAATTATAGGCTTATTATGATATGAGATACGGCATAAACTCGACAATGTTAAAAGGGATTCATAGTATGAAATTTCAATATTCATTTGGAAAATACTCCTAGTGCTAAAACTCAGGCACCTTATGGACATTTATCAATATCGCCATCAAAGACACCATGGCATAAAAGTTGGGCTGCTTTGAATTGCTTCCTGGTACAGTTCAATTTGCAAACTACATCAAGGAGAACTAACTAAACAGTAAAGCACACACAAAAAAAAAAAAAAAAACCCCCCATCCAAGATTCTGCATATTCTTTTCTCTTTTTGTGCATGGAAGTGTGTGATAACCGAAGAATGGGACTTCAGCAATAAGTTACAATGCAACAACATTATTGCATTTACTATATCGGAAAAATAGCACATATTTGACAGGTTAAGAGGTTGGCAATGTAAGAAACTCACTGCAACCGCTCTGCTGCATCATATATGCCCATCATTTCTGTACTTGTATCATCAATTGCCAGAATAACATCGCCAGACAAAATTCCAGCCCTATTTGCAGGACCTCCTGGAGCAGCTGAAATAACAACAAGTCCTGCAGGTGATCCATCAAATTGTGTGGGATAGCCAATTGACAGGCCTACACCTGTAAGAGCACCTTGAGTCCCAGACTGCCTTCAAAGAATATATTAACAGATTTTAGGGATAATTTTTATATGCATCTAAAACCCACTTAAGTAGACAGTATCTAAATTTTGTATAGCATAGCTAGTAATTTAAGGCACAAAATATATAAAATACAGAAATGAAAAAAAAAAAAAAAAAATTATTATAAATTTGGCATAAAACACATAAATAAAGAGGACATAAACAGAAAGAAGTATGGATATATTGCAGATATGAATGAATAATTCAAGACAAAAAGAACGCGTACATATGTTAGATTACTTCTTTCACTATATTCCAATTTAGCAACATACTTATGTTATCTTAGTATAATTTCATAAGATATTGTCAGAACTAACTAATTGAGGATATTAATTAAAAAATAATTTAATCCATTAAGTATACATTTCTTCAATATATAGGAGTTTCTGTTATTCAAGCCAAAGATGCAGTATACCAAGATGGCATGAAGAAATAGCATCATACGCGCAAACTCTTGAACTTTTCAGGCTCCAGAAACCGAGTAAAAGGATCATCCAGTGTGGCAAGCATCTTCCTTATTGCCGTATCTGAATGCAAATACACCACTAGGATTTAGAAAGGAAGTACATAGGGAAGACAGAAGTACTAATTTTAACTAATAAGTAATTGCAATGAAATGATAGAACAGGTTCAAAGTTACTCGTATTGAATTACAAAAAATCAAATACAGTATATCACAAAACCATCTATGTATCGAAACAAGGTAAATTCCCAATCATATTTCTTCTAGAAAATTCATTCTCTCTCCAACTTATTTAACACAATCACATACTGCAACAAGTAGAATTAGCAATGGAATTTGAATTCACATTGCCCTAAAGTTGAGGTAGAAGAAACAATAGCCTATTCAAAGACATGGTGGGATCTCTCATCATGCAGCTAACCCATCAGAAAACAGTCTATTCAAGCAATCTTTAAAGTTCCTAAATGAAGAGTTTCTGCAGCTAAGCTTTCCAAGAAATTAACTGTCCTAACATTTTTTGAAATCAAGGGAGGCATGACATGCAGAAGTCTATTGTACACGTTCAGCACATTGATTTATCGTAATCTGAAAAACCATTAAAGAGGTGGTAAATCAATGGCATCTAGGCATATCACATAATCAGCCTCCATAACAAAGAGATGGTGAGTGAATCATTGGTTCAAATCCAAACAAGATGCTCATTATGTTTAATTATAAAAGTACATCAGGCAAATGAGCATGAGACTATGCAATAAAAATATGATTTATCCCATCTGGAACCACTGCTGAATCCTTTCCACACATTCAGTATATAACTCCAGGTTACCACATAAATACTAGACTATTATTTGGGCATATTAACCCTTTCTCACTGGTAACACAGAAAACCACCATAATTAAATTATTACAAATAATGCAAGCCATACATGTCTGTTCTCGTGTGTTCATTGGTTCATTGCGCAGTGCATTTTCTCTGTACCGAAACCAACTCTGTCCATTAAAAGTTTTGTCAACATATGCACGATCAATTGTTCTCCATGCCTCTAAGAAGAGGAGATTCTCTTCGGTGAGGGCCCCTGAACAATGACTATAAGTATTACGATGAAAAATAAAGTAAAAAAATCCAATTCTTCAATATTTGAAATTTCCCAGAAAATTATTATAAGAGATTAAACTTACAGGATGGACTCTTACTAACAGAAACAGAAAGTGACGTGACCAGCATCACTCCAACAAGTAAATGGACAGAAAGAACAGAGACATGCCGCCTAATTTTTTCAGAACAGTCTATCACTTTTTGAAGAGTGCCAGAGTATCTCCTCAATTTGAAGCATCCATAACTTATTGAAAAAAAACCACACTTTGAAGATAAATTCTTATGAAGCCTTGATATAGACTGAAGCAAGAAATAATGTTTAGAAGTTCCATCAGTATTACTATAATTCCTCGGCTTGTTTCTGGCATTTGTCCTTTTACACAGTAAGCAACTCCTTAATTGAGCTTCTACAATCCTAATGGGGTGAGGTTTCCATGGCAGCACCTGGAAAGAGTCCAACTGAAATTGTAAAATAGCACCTTGACTACAATTCAAAATGTTCACATGCAGACATTCATACAGCACTATTTTTCAGGATCCACTGGATTTCCGAGACCTTTCACCAAAGTATAGTATAAGGAAATTGGAAGATGAGACTGCCAGAATGGATTTATTTAATAGGAACAAAAAAGCATACAGTGCCATACATTAAAATTGTAGTAATGATCCAGTTACTAGTAATCTTTCTTGCAACATGGCTCACCGTGAGCACAAAATTGAAGTTGTAATCCGGGTCTAGTAATAAGGCCAAAATTTTTGTTTCATACACCGCACCCCCCCCCCTAAAAAAAAAAAAAAAAAAAACAACTAAGCGTATGCGTACAAGTCCTCGTTTTCTTCAAAATCCACATATTAAGAAGGAAACAGTTTCAATTAAAAGCAGTAAGCTCAAGATAACATAAAAGAAATCCAAGAAGCCAGACTCCCCACCAAGCAAATCTGCAGAATTTATTCCTTTGTTGATAATTCATTAGTTAGAACAACAGGCGTGGAGGGATTTGAGCAATTGTGAGAGCAGGATATGCCACAGACCTACAAGGCCCTTGGCCAAATCTGCTGAATTGGAATCAGATTACATTGCATTCACCACATTTCCCCGCAACCAATTCAAAAATATAAAAATAAAAAAAACTTTATCAGGTTGTTGATTCATTCAAGCTTTTAAGCCTCATAGGTTCATTTTAAAACCAAGCTTAAATTAATCAAATTGGACGAAATTCAAGCAAGCAGCAAACAACTTCATCTAAGCCAAGCTTGAAATTCGCATAACTAAGCCAACAAACAAAACCCAATCACGTCATTTTTTTTTCCAACATTAACTCCACAAAATCCACAGCAACAAAATAAAACATAAGAAATCAGTAAAACCATATTTCATTTTCTTAGAAACAAAAGGAAAGGCAATACTAAGAAGTGAAATTGGATTGATTGAAATGAGTACCTGTGGAGTGGCTGCCTTGGCGGTGAAGTTAGGGTTGTAGGTATAAGAGATAGCGAAATGAGGAGATAACAAAGCAGTAGAAGAGCCTGCGAGAACCTCCATTCACAGCCACTGGCCTCGGAGAGCAGAGAAGAGCAGAGCTCTTTAGGTTCCCCTTATCGTTGGCGTTTTGGACTTTGGACTTTGGACACCTAAACTGGGCCAGAGTCCAGAGCCCATAATTTCATACAGCTGTCCTGTACTGCTGTTGATTAAATGAAACTTTGGGCCTTTAAGCATCCCTTTCCCAGTTCCCAAACATCTCATCAATCTCTATTTGATTCATTTATGATTTTCTACTAAACCAAAACTTCATTTTGAATTACCAAGACGCAAGACTCTTATAACTCAATTAGTAATTTTTTATATTTTCAATAAAGGCGTCCAAAGTTCAAACCTCTCTACCCTATTGTAATTACAAATTATATTTTTTACCAAAAAAAAAAATGTATTTTGAATTAATTTAACTCACGGTATCTAGGTGCCATTCAATGCACTTAGGATTGTTAAGGGCACATTTGGTAAACTATAATAGACATTATAATGTAATAGATATTCCTATGGCATAACTATTCAATTGTTTGGTTATGTTTTTATTACAATAAATAGTTATTGTAGGGTCAATTTTTGTAGCCCAAGCCCACAAGATATGGAATATGAGCCCAATGAACCCAAGACAATAAATTTGTAGAGTGTGGATGAAAGAACTGGGCCGGATATGAGTTAAACAAGAGTTGGCTATGGTATTTGTGAACAATCTAACATGCAATCACGTAAAAAACAACAGTAGACATAATGTCCAAAGAGGAATTTTATTGAATGAAATTAGGTTACAAGTTCCAGAGCTACAGTAAAGTGGTTCTTTTTCCTTTTCTTTCTTTTTTTTTCGATCCCCCATTATCAGGGGCTCTCCTTCTTTATATAGCCTCTTTCCTAATCATCCCAACCGTCCACTTGTCCTTCATCTGCTAACATACTTGAGTGTAGGTCACATCAAGTATCTTCCCTAGCTTTTTGGGAGTGGCGATAGTTGAAGTTGCACTATTCAGAGGTCTTCTCCACATAAATGCGGCCAGAAAAGTTGCTGCAGAACATTAAATGCGGTGGTGGCAGCTTTTCCTTGAGATATTTCTTCATCCTTATCATTCCCAGGAATGCCCAGAGCTTACCTTTGTCACCAAGATTGCCAAGAAGGGAATTTAGGCTTTCTGTACGTCTATTTTATCAGAATTATTCGTATCCGAAGAGTAAAAACCTCCTCGGACAAAGGGCGAGCTCTTCGGATTGTACTCTTCCGCCATCTTTGGGTTCGTTGCCCTCAAGTGAACTATCCCAGCCCATTATTACTCTTCGGACATAAAGTAGTCTCAAAAACAGGGCCCCAGGCCCAATTGGTAAATCTGGGCTTTTACCCCCCACGGTTATTCCTTATGAATAGCTATTATTCAAAATGAGGAATAATTATTCCTTATCAAAAGTACTGAATATCTATTCCTTCATCTTATGTAATAACTTTTTAAAAATTTTTTTCTAAAAAGCCATTAGTTGCCACATCTTCAAAAGGAAAGAAAATAAATTTTCCTTATTATTAATTATTAGCTCTATTTTGAACACCTTAAAATAAGTGTATTTTAGGAAATTTGACTTAAAAATGATTTAATTACACATTCTTTTTATACTCTACTAAATTATGGATGCATATTCAAGATTCTATTCCTAAATGGTCACCAAACTAATGAATAGTAATACTTATTACATTCCAACTTAATGTATTCCTTCTAATACTTATTCCTATTCCCATGTAATAATCATTATACTGTATCAAACGTGCTGTAAAAGACTCGGCAAGCCCAAACCACCTGTCATAGTCAAAGGATAATGACAGTTTCAATCGAGCATCGGGTTTGGTTTTTGGAAGAAGAAAAAATAGATGATTAATCGGCTGTCATGCTGAAGAAAATTTTACCAGTCAAACTCAACCCTATTGACTAATAAGTACACATGGCTTTTACACACCATTATCCCCCCAATTCTTTGAAATCTAAAATCCTAATCTCATTTCTTAAGCTTCTCGCTCGATTCTCAACTTTCTCACTCAATCAATCACTATCACCCATATCCCTTAACGCCATTCTAATGCCTCTTTAACACCACCGTTTAGTATTGCTCTCTCTCTCTCTCTCTCTCTCTCTCTCTCTCTCTCTCATTGTAAATACTGCACTTGCATCTTGAGAAAATTCAATTTTGAACACAAGCAACTAAAAGGAAAAAAAAAAATGTTCCTTTCACATAATACAAAAACTCAAACTTTGATCTTGAGTAGAAATTTAAATTATAATTGATCATCATTGGAACCAATGGAAAAATACTTGTTTTCCAAAATAAAAAATAAATGTTCAAAAGCTCAACTTATAATTGATAAATCTCGGTTCTAAATTGAATTGGAATGACTAGGGTTAATCCTTCCTATTTTGATTGGTCCTAAATGTGCTATTAAAAGCCAATCTAGTTCTTTGGTTTTAGTTATATTCAAGAAAAGACAATTGTATGGATAATTTAAATTACTTTAATTTCATTTAGGATCAATCACATCATATTTAGAGTCTAATCAGCTAAGGGAAACAAGATTTGAATTATCCTTCAAAAAGGTTATATGTTATTGTAGGGACTCAATTTGTAAGGCCCCAAACAATACATTTTTAGAGAGTGGGTTTGAAGAAATTGGCCCTTGCAGGCAAACGGAACCCAACCATGAACCCATCACCATTGAAGGCCAGTGCCCTTAAATTTCTTCTCAAAATTGGTCCTCGGCACTAGTCCGAGGAGCTTCCCCTCCTCCCCCCTCTTTCTGCTGTTCTATTGGTCCTTCTTATATAGTCCTATCTTTCCATCTCTCCTTTCCATCTGTTGATCATCCATGCGTTTTCCCTCTAAATGTCCGTCCCATCAGCAACGCTATCAGTACTCAAGTGATTCACAATAATCAAGGTCGCCCTGTCTAAGAGTCACATCTTCATTAGTGCGACCAGAGGGTTAGGTGAGCGCATTTAATGCGGAGGTGACAACCTGTCCTAGGCCCGTTTCCCCATCTGTAGCTAGTCTCGGTCTGCCGAAGACAGGGTTATCCTCGGCGGGGGTTTTGGAAGTGTATGCTCCCACGCATCTTCCTCAGACGGGCCTTCTTCCTCGGAATGGGTCATGGGCCGGACGTAAAGTAGGCCGAGGTCACCAGGCCCTCAGGCCCCACAGTTATATGTAAGAAATTATAGAATAGGATGTTGCCAAAGGCCTTGTAGTTGAATTGGCACTTCCTTACGCACAAAGTGCTTGGGGGTCTAAGAAGGGAAAGGGTTCGAGCTGCGAGGTTATTCACAAATTTTCCTCTCACAGTTAAACTATAAATAATTATTTTAATATCTTATGAACTTATTCACAAATTTAAATAATTAAAGCTTAGATATATATAAGTATATTTTATACACACACATATATACCCAAACTGAGCCACATATTTACAAGTTTTTTTCACAAACACATTATTATGTTTAAACTTACTTGTTTAAAAGTCATGCCTAAACTTGGGTTTAAACTTAGATTGTTTGCTAAATAAATGATTATGATCATGATTTTTTTATTCATAAACAACTTGATTTAGCCCTTTTAATAGTTGAGCCTAAACATAATCTTGAACTTGACTTATTTGTTAAATAAATGAACATACAAACCTCCTTTCGATTCAAACTTGAATGGTTCATAAATACCTCAATTAATTTAGAGTTGTATGGAAAATGGACATTAAATAATTCTATTCCAAATATTTAGATTAGATCTGTAAATGTACTCAAATTATAGGAGGTGTCCTAGATCATTTGATAATAAAACATTTAACAATTTGTTGTGGTCCTACTATAATAATCACTTTTCTATGCTTTTATTAGACAAGTGGAGTGTCACTCACTTTTCTTAATCCCGCAAAAGCAAAAGGGTATTTTAGAAAAATTAATGCAACCTTAACAAATAAAAAGGTACACTAGTGTCCATTATCAAATTCCAAATATAAATATTTTATGCTAAAAAAAAGTCATATTAATGGATAACTTTAATGCATTTGTTATAAGACATTTTTTAAAAAAATTTAATACTACTTTCATAAAAAATATAAAAAATTGTTAAATAAGTTAATTACCCTTTTCTAAAAATATTCATTAAACCAATACTTTAAATATCCGTTAACTTAAAAAAATAAATAAAATATAAATAAAAGCCAATTATAAATGATGAGATTTGAAAGGTGGGGCGACCGTACAGATCATAAAGCAACTTTTGATATTAGACTTCCCGACAGTTTTTGGCTGAAGTCAAGAAAGCTGCCTTCAAAGTCACCTTTTTAAATGATATTGGTGCTTACCAAAATCTTCCAACCATTAGTTTTACTTTAGAGGTTAGTCTTTTACGTTTGAATACTTTGATTAACCATTCTTCATACAACAATCAACACGGGTCCTTTTTCTTTATGTAAAATGTAATTTCGTTTTCTTGTAATGTGGATGCAAATTTCTCGGTTGCAGTCTTTGGTCTATCACTACTCTTTTTCGTCGATGTTTCTCTTTTTTTTTTTTTAACATATGATGGGCTTAAATGTAGGACATTGTTGTTTTTGGGTCACGGAGTTACAGAAATAAGCGGGTCAGTATCAGTAGACATTGCTTAATGCTTATTATACACAAACATATTTTTTTTTGGCACTAAAATCGTGAATTCATAAACGGTGTAAAATAAACATCACTCATTCTTTTATTCGAAGATCAATGTCAATAGAGGAATCAAGTGTATTGATCCTCCCTACTATTCGATTCTCCATAATAATTACCAATAAAATTAGCTCAAATATCATGTTTTATTTTCTTTTTTTCTTTTTTCTTCTAAAGACTAAAGGGACTGGATACTCCATAATAATTACCAATAAAATTAGCTCAAATATCATGTTTTATTTCTTTTTTCTTTTTTCTTCTAAAGACTAAAAGGACTGAAAGGAGGGAAATTATTGTGTACTCCTAGAGTACCATAAATGCGTACTCCCTTTTCTCACATGAATGGTGGGTCTCACTAATTAAATTCATTGTGAGACCCATCATTCATGTGATAGGGGAGACTACGCATTTATGGTACTCTAAAAATACCTAATAATTTTTCCTAAAAAGAAACTATCCCAAATGCATGGTGAGTAAGTGACCAATAAGTTTTACTAAAAATGAGCAAGTTGACCATATGCAATTAATTATTCGGCAAAGAAAAGAAAAACAAAGACGTCAATATTACAATGAACTTGCACCAGCATATTCATTTTTCTGAATAGATAATTAATTGCGACAAATTAATCTCAAGACTCTTTTCTCATCATTATTAAGAATCACACGATTTATTATTATTTTTTTTTCTCATTTGATGCCTTAACCTCAATCTTTTTTGAATAATAAATTTCTTGCTACAAAAGAGGAATAATTAAACTGACAGACATATTATAAAGACAGAAGTTTTATTAAGAAAGAAGATAGCTCTCTCCCTCTCCCTTAGAAAGACTCTTGCAATCCTCCCCCTCTCTTGTAATCTTGTAACCTCCTTCCTCTCTTGCAATCTTGTAACCTTTTAGACATATTTTACTTTGTAACCTCGTAACTCTTCAGACAGTTTTATTTTCAAAGCTTGTATCAAAGACAGCAGTTTGTTTTTAAGTTTTATCAAAGACAGAAGTTTTATTCAAGTAAGATTTTACTAGTTTCTGTTTTCGTATTCCATACTCCGTTTTAACTTATTTGAATATATCTATTTTGCTATTTTCTTCTTTATCATCTATTTTATCATTGTTTATGCTTCCATATTACTATTGTGCTCTCTCCTAGGTATGTTATGGTAGCAAAGCCATGGATGGTAGATGTATGAGTTTTATTTCTTTGCAATTAAGAAGTTACTAGGAACATATATTACTACATAGCCACTACTTGCTCCTTGTTAGCGTTGGTCAGCCTCAAGACTCATTGGCAAACCATAGTTTCACGTTGGTCAGCCCGTTTTTGTTAGCCGACAGACAGGCAGGTGTTTGTGTGGTCCCGCAATAGAGTTTCCCGAGGAGGTGCTCCCGATAGCAAGGATACTAGTGGTTAGTCATAGTTCCGCCAGTAATTATTAATTGCTTGGAAATAGAATAAATACGTTTATTAGCTCATCATCTGTTTACTTGTTCACACTTAGGTTAGGCACACACTAACAAGAAACATTGACTATGATGATATAGATTATGATGAAGGTTATAGCATAAGAGATATAGACAATAATTGGTTTAATGGTAATATGGATTATGAAACAGATTCTAATTTTGACAGAGATACTGATGATTATAATTATAACTATAATATAACACAAATAATTGGAATACATTAACAGGAGATAAAATCAACCGATAGACTGATAGACACAATAATAGCTTTTTGGACCTCCTAGAAAAATTGAAAGCTTTAAATTCAGAAAGAGAATTTGAACCTCATCATAGATCACCTTTAACAAAGATCATGACAGATAATTGGCATAATGGAAGGAATAGTGTAATAGAAAACTGGCATATAAATAATAGTAGAAAAGATGATAGAGAACTAAAAGTAACTGAGAGACCTATAGCTATAAAATATAAAGATAACAAAAAAGACTTTGGAAAAGGTGACTTGAAGAAAGAAGGCTTAAAAACAATTCTGACAGGAAAGAAACAAAATAGCTCTATAGAAATAATGCAATATAAAGAAAACAACAAGAAAGACTTTGATGAAAGAAAAGACTATGGTCACATAGTGCAAAAAATGATGAAAGTAGAGAAAGAAAGAAATTCTTTAGAAAAAATACAAAAGAAGAAGAAAGATATAATTGATGGAGACAAAGAAAAAGGAATGATAAGAAAGGGCATAGTAAAAGAAATTGAAAGACAAGAAAATAACACCCTAAAACTAGCCAATATAGAAACTCTACGTAAAGAGTTAGATATAGAAAAAGAATGAGACATAATGAAGAAAGAGAAAGAGAATGATAGTCTAGTCAACAAAGGATGGAAAAAGGATAGTTCGAAGAAAAATGATAGTTTAAAGGAAAAAATTGATGAAAGACTAAAATCAATTGAAAGAATTATGATATATACCCAAAATGATAGTTTAGCAGAATTAGCTAAAAAGATAGAAATTTTAAATTCACCTTTAGATATAGACAGAAAAAGAGACATAATAGTTTTAAATAATACTAAGTTATCAAATAATGAGAAAACTGACAGACACACTAGAAATACTATTTGTCATAAATGTAAAAAATATGGACATACTAAAAAATAATGTGATAGACATAATAAAATTGTTAAACGAATCAGTAAATTAGAATTTGAGAAAGAAGTAATAAATAAATTAATGGAAATATTTGACGTTAAACAAAAAGAGATAGATCAAGTAAAGAAAAATGAAGAACTAAAATCAACCAACCCACTTAAAGCCAATAAAAGAAAAAGAAAACAAAAATACATAATAATGAAATTGATAGAAAATCTACCCAATCACCTAAAAAATAAAAAAGACTATTTACTAAAATTGAAAGAATCTATAGACATACCTATTGCTTGTATTAAGTGTAGGAAATATGAATACTATGCTACGGAATGTGAAAAAGGAGAAAAAGCTAAGAAAGGAAAAGACAAGAAAGAAAAGACAAAAAAGAAACAAGATGATGTAGATATAAAATTAGTAACTTTACAAAACTTAATGACAAAAGCAAAAATAGTAAAACAAGAAATTAAAGAAGATAATTCCACAGACATAGATGAACATAATATTGCAAAAATAATAAATTTAAAAGAATTTTCTAATCCTATGACAGACCCCCTGATCCTCCTAAAGATAAAGAAGTTACAGATATTAATGTTTCAAGTAATAATAAAATTGATAGCATTAGACAGAATTTCTTGAGTTTAATTGGCAAGGTTATTTTCAAAAATGGCATACAGAAATCACTCTATTAATTAATAAAAAGTTTTCTTTGACAGAAATTGCTTTAATAGACTAAGGTGCTGACATGAATTGCATACTAGAGGGATTAATACCTTTAAAGTATTATGAAAAATCATCTGAAAGATTAACTCAGGCTAATGGAGAGAAGCTCATAATTAATTACAAAATACCTAATGTTCATATATGTAATGATGGAGTATGTTTTTTGTTTTAATTAAAGACCTTTCTTCTAAAATTATTTTAGGAAATCCCTTTATGGCCTTACTTTATCCCTTCTAAACGACAAACGAAGGAATTAAAACTAATGTGTTAGGAAAAGACATACTTTTTAAATTTATTTTACCACCTATCCCGAAAGAAATCTATTCACTAGATAATATTTCCATAATAAAAGAAATTGATAAAGAAAGAATTTACAGAAAAAATAGACATTTGTTATCCTTAAAGTCAGAAATAATATATGAAAGAATTGCTGATCAATTAATAGATCCCATATTAAATCATAAAATAGAAGTATTCAGACAACAGATTGAGATAGAAATTTGTTCTAATCTCCCTACTGCTTTTTGGCATAGGCACCAACATATAGTACAATTACCTTATGAAAAAGACTTTAATGAAAGACAGATACCTATTAAGGCTATACCACAAATGAATAATGAATTATTAGAACACTGTAAAAAAGAAATTGAAGATCTTTTAAATAAAGGTTTAATCAGAAAAAGCAAGTCTCCTTGGAGCTGTGCTGCTTTTTATGTTAATAAACAGGCAAAACTGGAACGAGGAGTTCCAAGATTAGTTATAAATTATAAAGCTTTAAATAAAGCATTACAATGGATAAGATATCCTATTCCCAATAAGAAAGATCTACTTGACAGACTTCACAAAGCAACCATATTTTCTAAATTTGATATGAAAAGTGGATTTTGGTAGATACAAATAGATGAGAAAGACATATATAAAACTGCCTTTACAGTTTCTTTTGGTCATTATGAGTGATATGTCATGCCTTTTTGGCTTATAAAATGCACCTAGTGAATTTCAAAACATAATGAATGACATATTTACACCTTTTGCAGACTTTTCAATTGTTTATATAGATGATGTTTTAATTTTTTCTAAAACAATTGATGACCATTGGAAACATTTAGATATATTTGTCAAAGTAATTAAACATAATGGATTAGTTATATCAACCACTAAGATAAATTTGTTCAAAGATAAAATCCGATTTTTAGGTCATAATATTTGCAAAGGAACCTTAAGCCCCATTGATAGAGCTATTCAATTTGCAGATAAATTCCCAGATGAAATAAAAGATAAAAACCAGTTACAAAGATTTCTTGGCAGCCTAAATTATGTTTCAGATTACTTTCAAGGATTAAGAAAGATATGCAGACCCTTGTATAAAAGGCTAGAGAAGAATCCTCCTCCATGGACAGAAAAACATACTATGATAATCAGACAAATAAAAAGATATGTTAAGTAAATTCCTTGTATTATTATTCCTTCCCCCAATACTTTTAAAATTGTTGAGACAGATGCTTTTGACATAGGTTATGGTGGAATCTTAAACAGGTAGCAAAAAATGATACCAAAGAACAGATTGTTAAATTCCATTCTGGCTCTTGGTCAACTACCCAACAGAATTACAGCACTATTAAGAAATAATTTTTTTCTATTATATTATGTGTTTCAAAATTTCAAAATGACCTTTTTAATCAAAAGTTTTTAATTAGAGTTGATTGTAAAAATGCTAAAAAAGTTTTACAGAAATATGTTCAAAATCTTGTTTCCAAATAGAGTTTTGCTAGATGGCAGGCTATTTTAAGTGTTTTTGATTTTGATATTAAATATATTAAAGGAGAAACTAATTCTATTCCTGATTTCGTAACCCGTGAATTTCTATAGGGAGGATAAGCTTCCCTGCAGAAAAGAACAAAACCCAAAACCAAACAGTCTTATGTTGCCCCACCGATCCCTCCTCCCCCTAGCAGATTTCTCCCTTGTCCCTCTTTCAACTCACCTACTTTCTCTTCGAACATACCCCAAGAAAGACCCCCATTAACTTGTAGCTTGAACCCTTTTCAACCACTCTTTCCAAGCCCTACTCCAACAGCCAAACAGTCATATGCCTTGCCCTCAACTCCTCCCTTAAAAACACCATTTAACATAGTTGCATCCTCTTTTCCCCCTTTAGCCTCTCCCTCTAACCAATCAAAGTATAGACCCTTTACCTCTCAAGAAGCCCAAGCCCCAAAAGAAGACCATAGTATTGAACTCCCAAAAGATTCCTGGAGTTTTATTCTATGGATTGAACCATAATATCAGCACATAACAGATACCCTCTCCCTAGTCAAACAGCTCATACCCCCAGGATGGGAACACCCTAAGACAAAAACATTAAAGATCCAGACATTTTACGAGTTTATTCTAGTTGATAGAAACTTAATTTTAGTAACACATATGCCTTGTTCCCAAGACCCAAACAGAATTGGCTACTCTAAAGTCGTCATAAAACATATCCTCACCCCTTCTCAATGGAGAGCACAACCCTGGATTACTAAGAACTTTTCCCAACACTTTCAACCTCAGTTCTATAATTATTATGACTATATGGAAGCTTGGACAGGTTCCTTTTACTCCAAAACAATATTTACAGACATACTTGGTTTTTCTGGTTTGATATGTGTAGAAAGAAAGACATGATGATACCAAGATGGTTTATTGACTGGTGGAATTCCAATGGTCCTGAAGCTATGATTCTCGCTCCTGATCTCCTAAAAGCCTATGAGACTTTCAAGAAAGAACTAAACATACTGCACCTTAAAGATTTCCCACATCTTTTGCAGTTCTTTTACAGGTTTCCAGATCTCATGGATCATTAGATAGGAATACAAAATAAAAAAGTATCCCCAGTATCCTTTTCCCATGCTCACCAGAAAATTAAAATTAAAATGGTGGAATAAGTTTAATTTTTATCATATTTGCCAAGAATTACAAAAAAAGACTTCTTCCTCCCAGACAGAAAGTTCTAATTTTTTTTTAGAAAAAAGTCAAGTTCAATGTCAGCTTGCCTCCGTCTCAGACAGAAGACAGCTTAAAAAGCAACTGCTTGAAGCTGCATCATAAATTTCGGATGAAGAAAGATGACACAATAATGGAATCCTCCTCTCCAAATTACAGGACTCACCCAGAAGCATTTCAAGATTCTCAAGATCCCTATAACATATGATAGACAAAATAGAATGACAACCCACTCAGACAGATCTTTCAAAGATAATTATGACAGATTACTATTTGCAAGCATGTGACAGATAATCTAGACAGATCCAGAAAAATCAGACAGATATTCCTGAGAGAACACTATTCACCCGCACGCTTCAAATAGACCAGATAGATCTAGAAAAGACAGACGGATTCCTAGACAGAACACTATTCACTAGCATGTGTCTAACAGATTCATAGACAGATTTATCAGAAGCTACTTTACGATACTCTGCAACTTTTAAGTCTCCACCGACAGATTAACTTGAGTTAGCTAACTCAAGTTACTTTGTTACTTTTGGAGACTTACTATGATTCACTTCATCTATAAAAGGACAGACTTTGAAGACGGGAGACAGGTTCCAAATTCTCTAAGGTTCTAGTTCTCAAGGTCCAAACTCTAGAAAGAAGATAGCTCTCTCCCTCTCCCTTAAAAAGACTCTTGTAATCCTTCCTCTCTTGTAATCTTGTAACCCTTCCCTTCAGACAGAATCTTGTAATCTTGTAACCTTTCAAACAGATTTTACTTTGTAATCTTGTAACTCTTCAGACAGTTTTATTTTCAAAGCTTGTATCAAAGACAGCAGTTTTTTTTTCAAGTTCTATCAAAGATAGAAGTTTTATTCAAGTAAGGTTTTACTAATTTCTGTTTTCATATTCCATACTCCGTTTTAACTTATTTTGAATATATCTATTTTGCTATTTTCTTCTTTATCATCTATTTTATCATTGTTTATGCTTCCATATTATTGTTGTGTTCTCTCCTGGGTATGTTATGGTATCAGAGCACAGCAGTAATATGGAAGCATAAACAATGATAAAATAGATGATAAAGAAGAAAATAACAAAATAGATATATTCAAAATAAGTTAAAACGGAGTATGGAATATGAAAACAGAAACTTGCAAAATCTTACTTGAATAAAAACTTCTATCTTTGATAAACTTGAAAACAAACTGTTGTCTTTGATACAAGCTTTGAAAATAAAACCGTCTGAAGAGTTACAAGATTACAAAGTAAAATCTATCTGAAAGGTTACAAGATTACAAGATTCTGTCTGAAGGGAAGGGTTACAAGATTACAAGAGATGAAGGATTTCAAGGGTCTTTCTGGAGGGAGAGAGAGGGCTATCTTGGACCTAAGCTTCTAATATCTCACAGTTAAACTATAAATAATTATTTTAATATCTTATGAACTTATTTACAAATTTAAATAATTAAAGCTTAGATATATATATATATATAAGTATATTTTATACACGCACACATATATACCCAAACTAAGCCACATATTTACAAGTTTTTTTTCGCAAACACATTATTATGTTTAAACGTACTCGTTTAAAAGTCATACCTAAACTTGGGTTTAAACTTAGATTGTTTGCTAAATAAATTATTATGATCATGATTTTTTTATTCATAAACAACTTGATTTAGCCATTTTAATAGTTGAGCCTAAACATAATCTTGAACTTGACTTATTTGTTAAATAAATGAACATACAAACCTCCTTTCGATTCAAACTTGAATGGTTCATAAATACCTCAATTAATTTAGAGTCATATGGAAAATGGACATTAAATAATTCTATTCCAAATATTTAGATTAGCTCTGTAAATGTACTCAAATTATAATAGGTGTCCTAGATCATTCGATAATAAAACATTTAACAACTTGTTGTGGTCGTACTATAATAATCACTTTTCTATTGTTTTATCAAACAAGCGGAGTGTCACTCACTTTTCTTAATCCCGCAAAAGCAAAAGGGTATTTTAGAAAAATTAATGCAACCTTAACAAGTAAAAAGGTACACTGATGTCCATTATCAAATTCCAAATATAAATATTTTATGCTAAAAAAAGTCATATTATTGGATACCTTAAAGGCATTTGTTACTGGACCTTTTTAGGAAAGTTTTAATACCACTTTCATAGAAAATATAAAAATTTTTAAATAAGTTTTCTAAAAATATTCATTAAACCAATACCCTAAGAGCATCTCCAGCGGTTAATGCATCCCTAAAATCTTAGCTATAATAGAGAATTTAAGCAAAAAAACCCACTCGAGCGGATTATGCATACCCAATTTTTTTTTTGGCTTATGAACATTAGCCCATCAAGTCTGATGGGCTACTATCTGATGGGCTACTGTTCATTAGCCATTAAATTTCTTGAATAAAATATTATACCCACTCCTTTTATATTAATTCTTTCTCTCTCCTCCAGATTTCTTTTTCTCTCTCATTCTCTCCGTTGCTTCTTTTTTTTCCTCTCATTCTCTCATTCACTCTGTTGCCGTTACTTCTTTTTTTCTCTCCGTTCTTCTCTGCTCTTCTCCGGCTCCACTCTTCTCCGCCCACAACCCAAGAACTTGGCTTTGCCAACACAACATTGGGGCTGCCCCCTTCATTCTATGCTGAAACAATCCTAGATTTCTCTCACAAAAGCTGAAATCAAACTGGTATGCCAACTTCAATAATTTGAAATCATATTTCTAATTGACTATTTTTTGAGTTTAGAAAAATAGGTTTCTGGGTGGATACCGTATATGATGTTCCCCTGTTTATTGTTTCTGGATATCATATTTCTGGGTTTCTAATTTGCTATAATTTATTGTTCCCCTGTTTTTGATTCTTGGTGGATACCGTATATGATGGGTTTGTGTTCTGTTTGCTATTGATTTGGATTTTGGGGTTTCAAGGGAATAGGGTTGATTGTTTGTTTCCTCTTTTTATTTTTGTATTTGAAGAAATTATACGAATAATCTTGGCAACTAATTCTTTGTTTTATGCTTGTGTTCCCAATATTTTGTACTAAAATTGAACACGCTCATCAACTGTTTGATAAAAGTCCTAAGTGGGTTCTGTTTTGATATAAATCAGTGCTAATAAGAAAATTAAGATTAATTGTTTTGTGTGTCATGTATATGATGCATTTGTAACTATTGGTTAGAGTTGGAAGAGCTATTTAAGATATTTATTTCGTAATTTGGATTTGTATTTGTGTTTGTTCCCCTGTTTTTGATTCTTGGTGGATACTGTATATGATGGGTTTGTGTTCTGTTTGCTATTGATTTGGATTTTCAGGTTTCAAGGTTTGGGAAATTTGTGATAAATCTATAGAATTCATCTAGGTTTTGAATGAATAATTGGGAAATTTGTTATGAATGAAGGTTATGAATTTGGAGATAAGTGAAAAGCAGTATGATTTTACATGTTTGGACTTCAATGGTTTTTTTTTCATACAATTGTCTATTCAAAATTCATTTGTTGGGAATTAAAGAATCTATTTTCTTGTCTATTAGGAAAGTAAAACTTTTTTTTTAAAATTTATTTTATAAATTAACCCAATTATTTTCTTGACATTTTAGAAGCTGCTCTGAAACAGAGGAACCCTGTTTTTGATGGATCCATTGTTTTAAAAAAAATATATTTTGTGTCTGTAATAAATTAATAATTATAAATCAATTGGTTATTCTTGTTCAAAAATCAGGTTTTTGTGAAAATTCAATCTAGACTCTAGAGTATTCTGATGAATTTTGAAAGGAAAATATGCCTTCATATATATCCTATAACAATATTGAAGTCCAAACTTTCTGCATGTACAACTTAGCTGTCCAGGTAGCTAGATGCTTCTGCTTTGGCCAAATCTCTAATTCAGGCCAAGTATAGTACAAATTAATGATGTGGAAAATTTTGCAGTCAAGAATAGTTCATAGTATAGGTTTGTTTTCATTCAATGCTCAATAAATTTGCAAGGTTGGGCGTTCTGCCAAACATATTTAATTACCATCAAAACTCAAAAGCCATTAAAGGGATAAATAGATATTCAAGAATAACTCTAGACCCTTCTTAGTAATTGGAAAATTTTATTACTAAATTTGAGCAACCTTTTCAGCAATTCCTGTCAATTTATTTATTATTAATTAGTATTTAGTATTATTTCCAGGTTTGGGAAATTTGTTCCATGGGTCATAATTTGAGGTTTCATGGGAAATGTGCTCTATTAACCATTAATATCTTGCTGCAATGATTGTGTGTTTTTTTGGTGGCAGCAACTTGGGAAATTTGTTCCATGGGTCATAATGCAAACTATGCACATAATATGCTTCTAAATGACTCGGATTCTGATAATGATTTTGAGATAATTGTGCTTCTTGCATTGGAAGAAGAATGATTAGAAAGAGAGGGGGCGTCGACATTAGGGCTGTCCACGGGTCGGGCCGGGTCGGTTTTGGACCCAACTCGGACTCGACCCGCCGGCGTTGGGTGGAGGGCTGGAGGAACCCAAAACCGACCGCCGGAAAAATCGGTCGAGTCGGTTTCGGGTGAGGGTGAGCATCGGTTGGGCCAGTCGATTGCCGGAATAAAAAAACGGCATCTAAATCAGAAAAAACGCATCGCCAGAATCTGGAAAAAAGCATCGCCAAAATCTGGAAAAAACACTCCAGAAACTGGAAAAACATGCCGGGATT
Source organism: Quercus ilex subsp. ballota (assembly GCA_032727855.1). NCBI lineage: Eukaryota > Viridiplantae > Streptophyta > Magnoliopsida > Fagales > Fagaceae > Quercus > Quercus ilex. The sequence continues at coordinate 22,133,358 of CM064913.1, read as the reverse complement.
TCACCGGAACCTGCATTTTTGGCTAAAAATTGCTTGGATTTTTCTGGATCTGGCTAAATCCTACCAGATCTAGCCGGATCTGGTCGAGATCTCGGCAGATTTAGTCGAGATCTCGCCGGATCTAGTTTGTTTTTGAAGGATTTGACCAGATTTTTTTACAACTCCAATCGGGTTCGGGTTGCTTGGGTTTTGGAGATGCAAACTCGCCACTCGACCCGTCGGCGTCAGTTTTTGAAAACGGAAACCCGCCGCCGACTGACTAGACCTTCGGTTCGGGCTGAAATCAGGTCTGCGTCAGGCGGTTTGGCCGGGTTGACGGGTTCCGGTCAGGTCTGGATAGCCCTAGTCAACATCACATCATGGTTCTGTTTTAGGCCGTAGGATCATCCAATGTGATCATGGGCAAGGCCACCAAAGACTTTTTCAAGACTATTTTGTAGAATCACCAGTATATCCTCTTAATGTATTTCGAAGGAGGTTTTGAATGAGTCGTTCTCTTTTTCTACGTATTAAATCTAATCTAGAAGAGAAAGATGAATATTTTGTTCAAAAAAGAAATGCTGCCGGAGTGCTTGGTTTGTCTTCCCTTCAGAAGATGACTACCACACTAAGGATGCTTGCCTATGGAGTAGCGACAGATTTTACAAATGAATATGTGAGAATTGGAGAAAGCACTGCAATAGAGAGTCTCAAAAAATTTGTTGAAGCCATAGTCGATATTTATTCTACAGAGTACTTGAGGTCACCAAATAGCAATGACATTGCTAGGTTGCTAAGAGTTGGTGAAAGTCGTGGATTTCCAGGGATGCTAGGGAGCATTGACTGCATGCACTGGAAATGGAAGAATTTCCCATCAGGGTGGAAAGGTCAGTATACTGGTCATAGTCATGAGCCAACAATTATTTTGGAAGCAGTAGCATCATATGATCTTTGGATATGGCATGCATTTTTTGGGTTACCTAGGTCTCATAATGACATTAACGTGCTAGACCATTCTTTTATATTTACCAAGCTCGCTCAAGGCCTTGCACCTTCGGTGAATTACTCAATCAATGGTCATGATTATACGATGGGATACTATCTTGCTGATGGTATATATCCTTCATGGTCCACTTTTGTAGAGACAATCCGATCTCCATAAGGTAAAAATAATAGTCTTTTTGCTACATCTCAAGAGTCAACAAGGAAGGATGTAGAGTGTGCATTTGGAGTGCTTCAAGCACGATTTGCAATTGTTCGTGGGCCTGCACGTCTTTGGAGAACAGAGGCTCTTGATTACATTATGAAGGCATGCATAATATTGCATAACATGATAATTCAAGATGAACGTGACGCCGATGGAGCAGAAGACTTTGATTATGAACAAGTGCCTAAAAGCATCCCTACAATAGTGTCCCACGAGCCTACAAAAGAATTTAGTCAATTTGCAGCGTTCATTGCAGCCCATGAAAAAATTAGAAATAGAGAAACTCATTCTAAACTCCAATTGGATCTCGTTGAGCACTTGTGGCAACGATATGGTGAGATGTAGGATCATCTAATTTTAAGTTTTATGCTCACATTAATTTTTATGTCTTTAGTCTTTATTGTAATTTGAAATTTCTCTTCATTTATGTTAGTCTTGTATAGTTAAAATTTGATGTAATTTGAAATTTATCAAATCTACGTTAATCTTGAAATTTATCAAGTCTTTTTAAAAAATATGACTATTGAGAAATATTACCATTTGAAAAAATGATCCTTTAAAAAAAGGGTATTGAAAAAATATAATTGTTGAACATTTTGAAAATGTTACTGTTGGAAAATTTAAAAACATAGCTGTTAGCCTGTTAGGAATTTGAAATATAGTTGTTGTGAATAAATAAAGAAAGATTAAAGAAAGAATAAAGAATGAATGTAGAAATAATATTTAAATGAGATAGAAAATGGAATAGAGAATCTGTTGGAAGTATATTTAAAAAAGTTGATAGCTAAAAGGTAAAAGTCACTGTTCATTTTTCAAATAATACAAAAATTTGAATAATCTGCTGAAGATGCTCTAAAATATCCATTAACTTAAAAAAAAAATATATATATATATATATATATAAATAGAATCAAAAAAAGCCAATTTTAAATGATAAGATTTTTTTTTTCCCCTCAATAAATGATGAGATTCGTAAGGTGGGCGACCGTACAGATCATAAAGCAACTTTTGATTTTAGACTTGCGACAGTTTTTGGCTGAAGTCAACAAAGCTGCCTTCAAACTTCAAAGTCATCTTTTTAAATGATATTGATGCTTACCAAAATCTTCCAGCCATTTCTTTTACTTTAGAGGTTAGTCTTTTACCTTTGAATGTTTGAATACTTTGATTGACCATTCTTCATTCAACAATCAACATTGGTCCTTTTTCTTTATGTAAAATGTAATTTCGTTTTCTTGTAATGTGGATGCAAATTTCTCGGTTGCAGTCTTTGGTCTATCACTCCTCTTTTTCATCGACGTTTCTCTCTTTTTTTTTATTAATTTATGATGGGCTAATTACACACAAACATATATTTTTTTGGCACTAAAATCGTGAATTCATAAACGGTGTAAAATAAACATCACTCATTCTTTTATTCGAAGATCAATGTCAATAGTGGAATCAAGTGTATTGATCCTCCCTACTATTCGATACTCCATAATATTTACTCATAAAATTAGCTCAAATATCATGTTTTCTTTTTTCTTTTTTCTTCTAAAGACTAAAGGGACTGGAAGGAGGAAAATTATTGTGTACTCTCGGAGTACTATAAATGCGTACTATCTCCTCTCACATGAATGATGGATTTTACTAATTAAATTCATGATTGGACCCACCATTTATGTGAGAGGGGAGACTTCGTATTTATGGTACTCCGGAAGTATCTAATAATTTTCCCTGAAAGGAAACTATCCCAAAAGCATGACGAGGAGGTGACCAACAAGTTTTACTAAAAATGAGCAAGTTGACCATATGCAATTAATTATTCGGCAAAGAAAAGAAAAACAAAGACGTCAACATTACAATGAACTTGCATCAGCATATTCATTTTTCTGAATAGATAATTAATTGCAACAAATTAATTTCAAGTCTCTTTTCTCATCATTATTAAGAAGCACACCATTTTTTTTTTTTTCTCATTTGATGCTTAACCTCAATCTTTTTTGAATAATAAATTTCTTGCTACAAAAGAGGAACAATTAAATTGCACCAACTTTTTTTTCTCAGCACATAAAACCTCAAGTGTGAAATGTGAATGGAAGAGAGGAAATGAGATGAGATGGTTCCTTATCTATTAGAACAAAAATTCTGTTAAGGATATTGTGGCTGTTCGAGGACCGAGGATGAAGCTGGAGGGTCGCGATATTGGCCCGAGGATTGAGGTGGAAGTTGAAGGGTCGCAGTAATGACGAGAAGATGCCATAAGCCACGGGCCCGAAGGAAGAAGCCGCCCGAGGAGGGGAAGAAACGAATCATGGTACTCTGAGGCATTCTGAGGGGACGTTAGGATCAGAAGAGAGTGGAAGAAAGTGGGCAGTAGGGAAGCTTTAGGCCTGGTGTAGCCTGTTGCATTCACATTAATTGGAAGACAACAGTTTTATCAGCCAGATTAATGAGGAAATGACCTGAACAGTGTAAGCCACAGCTAAACAGATTCATGTCACCATCTTATTCAGATGTGAAAGGTAACAAGTATCGGAAAAGGAGGGGGGTAAGGTAGAAATGGATGGTGAAAATGCGATGGAAGAGAGCTATATAATGAAAAGAAAGAGCATTGGAATAAGGGGATCGAAACAGAAGAGAGAGAAAAAGAAATAGAGAGGAGTGCATTGGAGAAGAAAAGGGAACAATATTATTTTCTACGTGAATCCTACCTCTTCGAGAGATTTTGTGTAAAGCTTGATGCTCATTTATTTTTTAATACAAATCTGATTCTTCCCAATAATTGTCCTCGGACATAGCTCATTGTTATTGTTCTTTCTCATCTCTTACAAATTTTATTAATTTGGGCCAAGTTTGAAGGATACGACCCATTATTCTAAGTGGGCTTAGGCTACAAACTTTTTTGGTCCTTACAGATATAATTTGTTTTATAATTTTTTTTAATTACAAATAAATAATCACTTTCACATAAGCTCAATACATCACTTATTATCTATTAATTCTAATTTATCATCTCAACAAATTAAAAAAAAAAAAAAAAAAAAAAAAAAAAAAAAAAAAAAAAGAGGATGAAATTTGTTATTATAATTTAGAATTACTGATTAGAATAAGAACCTAAACGGCTATAAGTGGGCAGCCTTATTATACGAAGTAGTGACAACCAACCTTTTCCTATGACTTTTTTTTTTTTTTTTTTTTTTGGCCGTACTAATAAGTCATAGGAAAACAAGAGAATAGGTTATAAAGTAAACAACGCCCACTGAAACCTTTAAAATCGAAGCCCAAGAATCAATCAGACTGATCCCATTGGATTGAGTCTTTGCATTTAAACTTGAAAGTTGAAACTGCTTATGGAATGACACCTGTGACTGTGAGACATTGTGTTCTGCCTTGTTCATCACATATTCAACTTATTTATAAAGTTTTCACACCTGGACCGTTCATTGAACTGTAAAAGGGAAATGTTCAAGATTTTTGAGATCAAACTGGGGTCGAACTGTGATGACGTCATAATTAATTTAATAATTAATTAAATCCTAAATATAGATATTAAATTTTTAAAACTAACAAAATTGACTGATATATCTATATATGTGAGGAAAATTTAATGATTTTCAAGCATATATTTAATAATTAAATAATAAAGTTAATAAAATAAAATAATAACCATGAAAACATTAAAAATTATGATTAATTTTTGAAGTAAAGTTGAATATCTTTGAAGGATTTTAATTATAATTTTTTTTTAATTCCTTGTAAGAGATGGATGATTTAATTAAGTGGAATAAAATTGTGTTAAGTTGTTTTTATAAATAAATAAAAAATAAAAATAAAAATTTTGCTAAGTGGTTGGACTGCATGGTTCTTGCCACCGGTTCGTGCGGTCCAACCCCGGTTTTAAGGGTTCACGGAATTAACTAAAAATACGGTTCTTTAGACTTAAAAAACCAGTTTTCATCTCGGTTCTCGGTTTTCATAGTCCGACCTTCCGGTCTAGTCCGGTTCTGAAAACTATACTTATTTCACAAACCTGCCGCTCTTTCCTTTGGAACGTGACTTGTGGCCAACATCATTTCTTGTGAGTTCATTAAAAACTTGGGGGTTTAAGAACTCGCCTTGCATTTAAATGCCATGGCAGTTGTTTTAGACAGCTATGACATTTAAATAGTTATAGATATGGATGTGCACATTAAAGGCAGCATGCCTATTTTGGTTATTGTTCACATGCCATAATGCTACACTCCAGCTGTATGGAATTTTAGTTGAAGTTGACTTATATTTTTCTTTTTCTTTTTTTCTTTTTTTTTGGCTAAATTGCATCCTATACGCCTAAAGTTTGGAGGCTGTGAATTCTATATCCTAAAATTTCTAAATTTTGATTTTATCTCCTGAAGTTATATTCTGTTAGCATCAACATCATTTCCGTCCATATTTTTCGTTAAGGTCAAATAAGTTTACCACATGTATTTAGTTTGTCCAATAAAATGATACTACATGGTATAATATAATGATGTAGCATAATGAAAATGATGTGATATTATTTTATAGGACTACCTAAACACACGTGGCAAGCTTGTGTAACACTTAATGGAAAATATTGACAAATGGGCTACTAATTCAAATAGAATATAACTTTAAAAGGTAAAAACCAAAATTTGAAATTTCATGATGTAAATCCAAAAACACCCCAAACTTTAAGGGTGCAATTTATACTTTATTTTTTTGGGTTCTAGTTAGCTCAACTGGTAAAGTTTCTTGCTGTCAAATAAGAGATTTGGAATTCTATCCCTCGTCTATACTAAAAACCAATTAGTATCTTGGTCTGATGATAAAAATAGCATTTATCAAGAGTGGACATCATAGGTCAAAACTTAAAAAAAAAAAAAAAGGGAGTTGAAGTTTACTTAGATAGAAATATGGTTTATCCAATTTATTCACCTCAATTGCACAAAGAGATCAGATAACTTAGGAAAATGTTAATTATACAACAACTTTTACCCCCACAAAGTTTATAAACTGATGTAACAATCAATGTGATTATGATTTACAAACTGACATAACAATCAATGTGATTGATGACATAATCAATGAATGTTGGAATTACTTTTGTTAGAATATAAACCCTAAGGGCTTAGGTCCAATGTACTAGGTTTTCTTTTATTGCACTCATATTACTTGTACAAGTCCTTTGTATATTTTTACATAGTTTAATATATAGTCATTCATTCAAACTTTATCATCGTATCAAAGTCATTGCTCTGACCTTTTGATACCCGAACAGTAGTCTTGTTCAGCGTTCTTCCACTGCCTTCGCCTCCACCAAGACGCTTTCGTGCATTAGCTTCCAAACTCAAGTTGGTTCCATTCACCCAACATGAGTTTGAGGGGAACTATTAGAATATAAGCCCAACGGGCTGAGGCCCAATGTACCAGGTTTTCTTATACTGCACTCATATTACTTGTACAACACACATTTCTTGTCTATATAAATAGATAGTCCTTTATATATTTGTACACAGTTTAATATGTAGTCATTCATTCAAACTTCATCAACTTTTTTGATTGGTGATATGAAGTCTATAATATATATTAATAGACAAAACTGAGAGAAAATCCAATTAGATTTCAAATTGGAATTCAATTTGAGTCTAATTTTGTCCCACATGTCCCATCTAATCTAAATTTTTAAATTTTTGTACTAAGTTAGTTAATTCAGTGTAAAAATTAGAATTCAATTAGAGTTTAATTTTGCGTTACGTATCTTATCTAATTTAAGCTTTTAAATTTTTATGCCAAGTGAGTTTGTTCAATGTAGATGACGAAGAGTTCAATATAAATAAACCATAAAAAAAAACCTAATCATATATATATAATCAATGCTTAGAGAAAATTTAATTAGATTCAAAAATTAAATTTTGCTTTTATTATCTTTCCATACAAATTAAATTGTTTAGACTTTTGCTGTTATTTTTTTCTTTGAACTAATGAGCATATTTTTTATACTATTTCTATTTAAATATTTTGTATGCCAGGATCTTGAATGTAAGAAATTGTAATTAAGCTAAATGATCTCATGTACTTATTCTCATTCAATTTAGGAGATACTGTTAGACAAATTTATTCTTTTATTTTGTGTTGTATTTAGTAGAATTTCACGAACAGTAATTGTGAATTGATATTGTATATGTAGTATCCAATAGTGATTTTCAAATTATATACATAATAGCAATGTAATGAAAAATTTTGCGTAACCAATATTGTGAAAATTGCTAAAAAAACTGTTTTAGTGTGTGTTTAGCAAAAATTAAAAAGCCAGCTTATTTTACTATTAGGTTATTTTTTATACTATTCATGGGCCCCACTGCACTTTTTGGTACTATTAATGGGTCACGCTGTACTATTTCAGCTAACTTTTACATTTATCTACAGTACTTTTAGTAAAGAGTTTTTAGTTTCAGCAAAATAAGCGGATCCCAAACAGACTCTTAGTACCTCCAAATGTCCTGGTCGAATTAATATTCTATATGTTTTGTAACTCAAGCTAACATCAATAGTATTATTATAATTCATCATTCTCGTGCGCAAGCACAAGTTACATACTAGTTTTTATAATATCCTTAGTGTAACTCATAAGTATTTGCAATTTTGCATTATGCTAGAGGGAGAGAGATAAAACACCAAGGCCATGTAAAACCAAATGAAGTTGTGGGATTTAAGTGGTAGTCCAATGGTAATAGCATTATTATTTATTTGTAGTGTTCAATGCATGTGGTTCAAAATCCCCCTCCCCCTCTATCTTTTTAAAAAAAAAAATGAAATAACCTTGGTAGATTGAATTACGGTTGCACACTGAAAATTGGTCCAAAATAGTTCTTTATTTTTCTTTCGTTTGAATTTAATGAATTTAATGACGTTCAAAAATGGATTAAGACATAGGCTAAGAAATCATGATTTATTTTAAATTTAATACAATCAAATTTAATCAGCAAAGGATTTTTAATTTTTTTTAAGTAATGGTGTCATGGAAGTTGTGGAGATACCGAGGTGAATAAAATTCATTTATGGATACAATTTACTTTATAATTCTTTTTCAATGGTAAATAAGTAGTCACCTTCCGTAGACTCATTAATACTTAGCAGTTAACGCACTTTTATTATGTATCCATTTAACAAATTGTGAAAAAAAAAAAAATAGTGATAAAAGTTGTCATTAGAATTTAGAATTACTTATTAGAATAGGAACCCAAGGTCCCTAACGTCTAGTGGGCTACCCTATAATATGAAGTGGTGAGTGGACAACCAATATTTTCTCAATTATTTTGACGTACGAACGTAAGAGGATCAAATAAGCCAAAAACAAATAACCATAGGAATCAATGTATTAAGGATCGGGTTTGTGTTTAATTTAGTTATTTAAAAAAAAAAATAGTACGGATCAGGTTTGGGTAATATCCAAACCCAACTCTGACAATTTTTGGTTCAGGCAAAAATCCAACCCCGATTATCCTTACCCATGATGAACTGAGTAATACCCGCACTTTCAGGTTTAGTCAGGTACCGTTACCTAGTGGGTTTTGGCTATCCCTAAATAAATCGTAGGGAAACCATATAAGAGCATTCGCATCAGTGTGTTTATTTTACACATCCATTTTTACACTAAAAATCTACTTTTTCTATTTTACACATTCATTTTTACAAAACACCCACAACAATTCATTTATTTTACAAGATATTTCAATAAAATATTCATTACACTCTATTTTTTTATTATTTCTTTTTACCTACCTGCCTTAAATACCCGTGCCCTCTCTCTCTCTTCCATTTTCTGGTTTCTTTCACGCTCTCACACTCTCTCTCTCTCTACGCCCATCTCTCTGGTCTGCTCTTCCAAATCATCCGCCACAGCTCCGACCACCAAATGCCACCGATCCACCACCCTCCACCACCGAAGCTCCGCATCAACGATCTCCACAGCCCCGCATCACCGATCCACCACCAAATCACAAAACCCATCCGCCACAGCTCCGACCACCAAACGCCACCGATCCACCACCAAATCTCCACCACCGAAGCTCCGCATCACTGATCTCCACAGCCGCATCACCAATCCACCACCAAATCTCCACCACCGAAGCTCCGCATCACCGATCTCCACAGCCACATCACCGATCCACCACCAAATCACAAAACCCATCCGCCACAGCTCCGATCCGCATCGCCGATCTCCGATCTCCGTGTTTGTGTATCTCTGTGTGTTTTTTTTTTTTTTAAGCAAGTGTATCTCTGTTGATTTGTCTGGATGTGTTTGTGTGTTGATTTGTCTGGATGTGTTTGTGTGTTGATTTGTCTGGTTGTGTGCATCTTAGGAAAAAGAGGAAGATGAGATACTGAGTTTGTTGAGCCGGAGAAGAGAGAGAAAAAAACGAGCAAACGGAAATGATTAAATTATTTTTTACACGAGCTACAGTAACCGTGTATATTTACACGGTTACTGTAACTCGTGTAAAGAAATACACATTTTTATACAATTTTAGAAGAGCTGATAGAGTGCATTTTTGAGCAAAAATGTGTAAAAACTGAGGTTTACATGATTTTAAACACACTGATGCGAATGCTCTAAGAGGTTAGAAACATGGGTAAAACTTTGATCCAATGGCTAGTACCCAAGTCAAGTCCTATGAACATCACCCACTGAAGCCTCTCAAATTTAAGCCAAAGAATCAATCAGATTGATCCTATTTTCTCATTGGATTGAGTCCTACGTGTCAAAAACAGCTGTCATGGCATTTAAATGCAAGGCGAGTTAAGTTGAGTCGGATGGTATTTCCTTATATCTTTAGTTCATGGATGAACGCAAAAGCCTTGGTTCAAGTTTGGGGAAAAGTGATGGGATATTTATGTAGCAATATTTCAGATCAGTTCAAAAAAAAAAGTTTAAATAAACTGGCAAGAGATGATGTTGGCCTCAAATCATGTTCCAATGGAAACTTTAAGGACAAGATTTGCTTCACAGCCCAAGTGAATGGTCAATGATCCAATGAGCTCAAAACAATGCATTTGTTAGAGAGTTGGTTGGAAACTAAACTTTCAATGAGTTAGGTAGATAATGATCACAATAGGTTAGTTATTATTGGAAAGAATGAAACAAACAGTTTTGAATAAGAAAAGTTCTCCCTGGTCAAGTCTGAGGAATGTCTGTTCTTATATATCTCTCTTAGACTTATACAAAAATTGTAGTTCTTAGGTACACATTGATTTCTCTCTAGTTTTTCTAATACTCCCTTCTCTTCTTTCATCTCAACCCTCCACATGTAGATCAGATTGCTAGTTTTGATACTTGTCCTATCAACACTTTCCTGAAATCTTTATGGGTAGCTGTAAGGCTGAAAGTTACTATTCAGGTATCACCTCCACATTAATGCAGTCAGGGGTTAGATGCAGAGCATTCAATGCAGTGGTAGCAACTTTCTTCCTAGATATTTCTCAATTCTCTGTTGACTCTTTTTTTTTTATGCTTATCCTTCCAAGCACGATTGCTTGCTACCTAGTACTTGATGGGTGGTTGGCCTCCAGGCCTCCACCTTGCTGACCAAGGAGGTATTGTTCCACGAGCAATGTCTCCTGCTCATCATGACCTAATCTCTTCCTCGGCTCAATATCTATATCTGCCTTCACATGTACTAGTCTGTCCTCGGGTTATTTGACGTTCTCGGGCGCGGCCCACGGCCCAATACTTATATCTAGGCCCTTCATCCCTACAGAAACAGTGGCAAGTCTGTGAAACAAGATGAATAAGATGAACAAGGCATAACATATTAGGGATAGAAGGTGCCATTCCATAAGGGAAAATACTAAAGGTAGTACAAGTCTTTTAAGTTTTTATTTTAAATCCTATTTAAATTTTATCTTAAAATCTGACTTGTAATTTTTTATTTATTTAAAGTTGATTTGGCATGATGCCACGCCAATTTGTAAGGGTCTTTGTAATAAAACCTCTAGTACCTCTACTAAGGGTAATAGATAACTTTAAGAAAAAGTTTTTATTTTTATTTTTATTATTATTATTACAATATACAACTAACTTCACAGTTCAAACCATTTTTTTCCTAAACATCCAAACACTTTGTACATGGGGAGATGTAAGTTAAGCTATAAGACTCTTGACAAGAAAATGTTAATTATACTACCACTTTTACTATATAATGTTTAATAATACATGTAACAATTAATGTGGTTTTTTTTTTAGTAAACAGTAATACTAATTAAAACACACACGAAAATAGTAATATTAGTGTAAACCCGGTTATGTAATGTATTATAAATCCTATTTAAAACAATTAATGTGATTAATGACATAAACAACGAATATTGAAATTACCTTTTTTGATTGATAATACATTAATTTGTGTTTATGTAGTAAAATTTGTAATAACACAACGTCTAAGAATGGTTTCTTTATTTTTTCCTTTGTTTGAATTTTTTTTTATGGGCCTTTGTTTGAATTTAATGATGTTCAAGATGCATTTTGACATAGGCTTAAATTTATTTATTGTGTAAAATTATAACGGTAACCTTAAAAATTATGAATTGTATTTTTCTTGGATAAAGTTTAGCTACAAAATTAGTTATAGCGTAAAACTACAACCTTACTTAACAAAATAAACATTACTACATATTTTAAAAATCTAACAGTTGAATTGTACTTTCTTTACACTCTTAATACGCATGTCAAATTTTGTGTCAATTGGATATTATTTACTATATGATATATAAGCTTATATTTTATGCATAATTTTAAATTAAAAAACTTGCAATTTAGACAATTTATTGATGACATAGCTATCTTTAATTTTCTAAAAATTTTGCAAGTATAGAGAATATAAGAAGAAAATGTCATTCAATGATAGATTTGTCAAAATTCACCTCCAAAAACAAATATTGAGTAAGGTTGTAGAGATGTAACCTAATGCTACCACCAATTTTATAGTTAAACTTCGTCCTATTTTCTTTAAGGATGAAAAATAATCAAAATCAAGCAGTTGCATGTGTTTTTCCTAAAAACAGGATCTGTGATTTGTACATTAATATATATTAGGGGTGTCAAATGGGTGGGTTTGGGGTGGGCATAATTGGGTTGGGTATATATGTTGGAAATGTACATGTACGCAGCGGAAAATTAACGGATCTACTTCATTTAGAATTGATAACATGCATTAAGTAAGTTTCAGAATATAGAACAAGAGAGTGTATCTTGGTGTAGTGAATTTCAAAACCAAAGATCAGAAGTTCTCAAGAACACTTTCAATCTTCACTCCAATTCCACTATCGCCCAAGATATGTGGTCTCTCAATCAGTTTCCAAGGGAGAGTAATTAAGTGGCTTCACTCACACATACACACAATTTCACAAACTTGTTGTGTTGTCTAAAATTCTGTATGTTCTCTCCTAATAACTGATTGTCTAATTGGGCTAGCCTTTTTGGGTTTTTCTAATTAGGCTTTAGTATGTGGCTTGGAGTGGGACCAAAAGAGACCAATAAGACACTAGCTCCAATGGGTCTTGAGTTTTTCTATCAACTCTTGACAAGTCCAAAATTACCATTGATTATATTTAATACTACTATATAAATATAATTACACTCTATGCCTTATTAATAAATTATATCACAAGACTTTATTATACATGCAACCCCTTCATAAAATATTCGTAATAACACAAAGTTAAGAAAGTAGACTGCCACTTTGTAAATTACTACATCTTAATCCTTGAGTACCCGGTTTAATCCTTTTAAGTTATTCACCATATATTTATGAAATTCAATTTCATAAATATATATATATATATACTTTAGTAATTTCTTACTAAAGTGGTTAGGCCTAACTCTCTGAATAACTGAACCCATTAAATTTATCTCAAGAGAATATTTTATATCTCCGTTAAGAGACTATAAATTCCATCTTGAGAATATATGTTCCATCAACACTAAACGTGGCTGCCCAACATACTGAGGTTTTGACCGTTACATTAGATCTCACTCCTGATATATCAAAGCAACCTACACTTCATGATCAGATTCATTATTCTCTCAGGATTAAGAGTTCATGCAAATATAAATCGTGAGATTTATTATTCAATTTACAGTCATTAGGAGAATAATAAATCTCACAGCGGTCTAGTTCAATATGTTTTAACTCTTAAAACATATCAACATATCAACTAGAAGTCTCCACTTCCATGATCAAGACAAATCATCTTAATTGATATGTTATAGTCTTCGCAGATGAAACGCCCAATTTTATCACCGACTACGAACTAAAATTCTGAGTTTATAAATAACTTGTGACTTATTCTCTCAGGATTAAGAGTTCATGTAAATATAAATCGTGAGATTTATTATTCAATTGACAGTTATTAAGAGAATAATAAATCTCACAGCGGTCTAGTTTAATATGTTTTAACTCTTAAAACATATCAACATATCAACTAGAAGTCTCCACTTCTATGATCAAGACAAATCATCTTAGTTGATATGTTATAATCTTCGCAGATGAAACGCCCAATTTCATCACCAACTACGAACTAAAATTCTGAGTTTACAAAGAACTTGTGACTTATATCTTCTGTGACTAAATCACATACTATGCATCTCATGGACTAAATGATAATGTCTGAATATTCATGTTACCATTATTTTAAATAAAAATAAAACAACTTTATTAATTACAATATTAAGTCATACATCATGTCAAATATAATTTGTCATACATAATATCATACATAACATCATATAATAGGATTCTAGGGCACTAATCCTAACAATATAAAACTCATTTGCCCATTAAAATCCATTTAACTAATTGCTTCTAACCCAAATTCAACCCAACCCAATTATTATGGTAAACCCCAATCCACCTAATTACCCAATTATCAAAATGCCTCTAAAGTGAAAAACTCAAATCTCACAGTTCCACCCAGCCCTATCCTTCTCTGGTTCAAAAAGTGAGATTGGAAAATTTCATCAAATCTAAAAATAAATAAAAAAATTCACAGTAATCCCAAACTCTAATTTTCATCAAATCTCAAACTCTAATTTTCTCAGGAACCAAACACTCCCCAAGAAATAGAAGTGGAAGTGAAAGTAGACTCCTAGACTCAACCTCCCACCAAAAACTCTACACTTCTCTCCTCATTCTACACCAAAACCCTTCTCACAATAATCCAAGCGCCGGTGCGTGTCAGAGATCTCAATGATTCGCTCCTCGTTCCCGGGTATCAGCTTGTGCACATTGATCCACGCACCGGTGTGCTACCGAATCGACTTGATGATGCTCCCGGACTTCCAGATCACCCCTCCGGCCTTCATTTCGTGGCACAGAATCTAGTACGACGTTGTCACGGTCAGCAACGGGTCTGGCTCAGGCTTCGTGGCTCAACCCGACCCACCTCTGTAGCAGAGGTGAGGCGGGTTTGGCGGAGCTAGAGCCGCCGCGTAGTGGTGGTTGTACCGATTTTTTTGCTTTGCTTTGTCCCTTTGTTCTCTTTTTGTTTCTTGGGAAAATGGGATTTTTTTTTCAAACTTGGAAACCCTAGAAAATGGAAGAAGAGAAGAGAGGCTAAAAAATGGGTAGGGCTGAGTTTTTTATTTTTATTTTGGATGGGAAGGGTTGGGTTGAATTTGGGTTAATTGTTTTTTGGTTAAATGGGCCCCAATGAGTTTTTCATTAAAACCCAATAATTACTGAGTCTAATTGGGTTGATGTCCATTTAACTCAAATAATAATTAGGTAAGTTTGGATTTAATTAAAATTGGTGAATTTGGGCAGGCAAATAAGTTTGGATATATTTTGTCACCTCCAATATAAATATATATATATATATATACACACACACACTGGCGTACATTAACAAGACTGACTGCATCTCCAGAGCGACAATAATCAAGTGGTCAGAATTCAGTACATGAAAGAGATTGGGAGAGCTGTCAACGCCAATGTTTTGACAGTTTTGTTTATGCCTCCTCCGCACCAAATTCATTGTCTGGCTTTCATTTCATCCAAAGAAAAAAACAGAATATGCCACAATCTTTTGGAAAGCTTAAAAGCCACTCTCACAATCGCATCTCCAAAAACAAATCAAAACAAAAGCATTTCCATCCAAATTTTTTATATTAAGTCTGAGTTTGGATAGCAATTATTTCAACCTTTGCGTTTTCCTCTTTTGCGTTTTTTTTTTTTTTTTTTTAGCACATCAGTGGGTCGGTGTACTGTTCACGAGACCCATAAACTTCACTTTTCATCAATTTTTTTATTAAAAATGAGTCCTACGGTACTATTCACACATTTAAAAATTATTTTGTTACAGTGTTTTCAGTTTTCAGTTTCAGTAAAATAAATTCTATCTAAATGGACCCTTAAGTATGTGTTTGGATCCCACGGCTGCGTTTTCAAATGCGCGTTTTCTCTTCTTTTTCTTTTTCTTTTTTAAGTGGCAGTAATAGACTTTTAGAGACAAAATTCACTGTTTATGAATAGTAATAGTGCATGTGCATGTACTGTTTATGTATTTAAAATATTAAAAATGAGTCACGACACTATTTACACATTTAAAAATAATTTGCTACAGTATTTTTAGTTTTCAGTTTCAATAAAAATAAATTGTATCCAAACGAACCTTAAAAAAAAAAACCCTATCCCACATGAGCTCAACCATCCACCCAAAATACTCCATGAACTGTCTATTTTTTTATTTTACAACAATGAATTGTCAATTTAGCTTATAAAACAAACAAAATATTATAATGCAGCAAATTTTCGACCTTATATTTCTGAATAATGAAGAGCAAATAACAACAAATCCACCTAGACCAAGCCCCCTTTATCTATTTATCTCCAACACACACTAATCAGAGAATCAGAAGAATCTCCATTATTTCTTTTACTATCTAACTCCTCTCACCAAAACCAACTAAAATTTCAAACTTTGTACAGAATCTTATCTATCATGGCAACAATAATTACTTAATCAAAAACCCATTTAAAGAAAAAACAACAACAACAACAAAAATCTAGTTGGAATTGGGAGTATTTGCACTAGGTTCAATTTTCCTCAACTGAATCCCGGGCTTTAGCGATTCATCATCATCGTGATAAATGTAAGCAAAACCTCCATGTCGGGTCATATCCATACCCGCCATTTCATCCTCGGCTGAGATACGCAGAAGCTTAAGCTTATGAAGCACAAAAAAGAGTGGTCCCATGGTGGCACTCACCCACCCAACAATCACCAAAATCTGAATAACGTGAGCCGCAAGCAACCTTCCGCCGCCACCCATAAACAACCCGTAAGGCCGACCCGGCGCGTACACCTCCGACACATACTCCTTCGTCGCGAAAAGCGCCGTGAAAATAATCCCCCACGCGCCGCACCCTCCATGGAGTTGCGCCGCCTCTAAAGGGTCGTCGAATTTAAGCTTCTCCGCCAGTTTGTTGCAGTTGATCAAGACCAAAGCCGCCACGAAGCCACATATAATAGCCGCCCAAGGCTCGACAACAGAGCAACCGGCTGTTATCGCGGCGAAGCCGCCGAGTAGTCCGTTACACACGTCGGTTACGTTCCAATGCCCCGAAAGGATTCTTTTTCCGAACAAAGTGGTGAGAGCGGCTGTGCAGCCGGCTAAGGTCGTGGTCACCGCGGTTCGACCCACGGCACTCCATTGTCCGTAATAGCTGTTACCGGTAGAATACGCAACGCTGATTTTGTTGAAGGATCCGGGATTGAAACCGTACCAACCGAACCACAGCAGGAAAGTACCAAGAACTACAAGTGAAGCACTGTGACCCCGCAAGGCAATAGAGCGGCCTGTGTGGTCGAATCTGCCGATTCTGGGTCCTTCTATTAAGGCTCCCCAGAGTCCAGCAATTCCACCCACCATGTGAACAACTCCAGATCCTGCAAAATCAATGACTCCAGAGTTGAATAAAAGGTTGTTTGTGTTGAAAGCGCTGGCCCAACCGTCGGCGGACCAGAACCAGTGGGAAACAACTGGGTATACAAAGCCAGTGAGGAAGGAGGAATAGATGAGGTAGGCGACGAACTGGGTTCGTTCGGCGATTGAGCCGCTGGTGATTCCTGCGGCGGCTATGGCGAAAGCCCACTGGTAAAGGAAATTGCTGTAGTCGAATGAGGAGGAAGGGACGGATTTGAGGCCGAAGAAGTGGTGGCCGATGAAGCCGTTGGAAGGGGAGCCGAAAGCGAAGGCGAAGCCGAAGAGGTAGTAGAAGAGGCCGCCGGCGGCGGCGTCGAGGACGTTGGTGAGCATGATGTTCATGGTGTTTTTGGCGCGGACGGAGCCGGCGCAGAGCATGGCGAAGCCGAGTTGCATGGAGAAGACCAGGTAGGCGGAGAAGAGGAGGTAGGTAGTGTCGATGGCGTAGTTGGTGTCTACGAATTTGTCGGAGACGGCGGTGAATTGGTTGCAGAGGTAGGTGGCTGCGGCGGTGGGGTTGGTGGTGTTGGGGCCAAATAACGGGGCCAGGTCAGCAGGTGAGCAGCTCAGTGACGCCATGGCTGAGCTGAGAATTTGAGAAGGTTGAGAGAGAGAGAGAGATGGAGTAGGAGTTAGAGACGGGTTGGAACCCTTAAATAGGAGAAAGGATTACATGTTTCGATAACACCATTTCAGTATTGGTTTTGATATTTTTTACCCAATAAATAAATGACATTTGTTTTAAAAAAATTACATTAAATTACTTTAATAAATGATTAATTTATCTTTTCGATAGTATAGAAAATTGTGATTAATTTATTTGAGTAGTCTGATGTGGTTTTTTAAAATAAGTGTTACTTATGTAGAAAATACTACTCCCTCCGTCTCACTTTTTTTGTCCTGTTTGAAAAGTCAAACTTTTTAAGGGAATATCATTTATTGTCTTATTTATCTTTTAAAAATGTATAAATTTCCAAAACTACCTTTAAAAAAATTTATCAACAAATTGAATTAACAAATTAATAGGGGTATAATAGGAACATCAATAAATTAATGTCTTTTATTTTTAGAAACAAAACAATATTTTGAGACACTTCAAAATAGAATAGAGGACAAAAAAAAATGAGACGAAAGAAGTAAAATAAATGTTGAGTTGTTATTATCAAAATATGGTATACTTTCTCTACTGAGGAAGAAAAGTAAGGAAGAGTAAGAGGCGAGGACTTTTCATTGGAGTATGTGTCTAGGTGGGAAGGCTAGAAAATTTATGTCATCCACATTTTATGAGATTCCAGAAACACAGGCATAGAAAATTATAAGGTCTCACATAAAATTGTAGAGATTTAAAAAAAAAAAATTCAAAATGCAGGGATATTATATGCTATTGCGTTTCTTCCACTCCCATAACTGGTAGGGACACGAGAGCATTTGCATTGAATTTTGTAAATGTTATATATGTTGATAATATTTAACATCAGAGTTCCAAAACTCTCTATTATCCAATCTTGCAAAGTCTTCTAATTGCAAAAATATTTGCAATTGTGCTATTGTGCCATCTTATTTTTATGATGGCATTGTAGCAATTTGTAAAAAGTTTATATTATATTTTATGGTGGTAGGTGGGTATTTTTAATTATTTTTTATAGATGAAGAGAGAGAAAGAGTTGGTGAAATTAATATTTTAATGAATAGATGAGATAAATAAAAGTTGGGATGTTGGGTATGCTATAAAATGGTATAGTATAATTGATAAAGTAGCTTTTAAAATAGTAAAATAGAATATTTCACAAGAAAACGGATGTGAATGCTCTAAATTGTAGAGATTTAAAAATCAAATTTTAGTTTATGTTTTACTATTTATATATTAAAAATTAACATTTTCATATCTTTGTTATAATCTTGATTTTTGGCTTATTAATATCTTTAAAAATTTATATGATTATATTATATTTTAAATAAATAAAACTCAAATCATTCTAAAATATAATAATATGAGATAATAAGTAAAATTATTTTTCTTTTTCTTTTTTGGCTAATCAAATGAAACTTGTAAGGGGGCGATTTGTTCCCAAACCCAAAAGGAAAAGGACTAAGGCACAAAGAGCCCAAAACAATGAATTTGTAGAGAGTGGGTTAAAAATTGAACTTCAGTGAGTTGTACTGTGATCACAATAGACCAATTGTTACTTGAAAGCATAAACAAACAGTTTGGGTAAGAAAAATCCTTCTCGACAATGTCCGAGAAAGGTTGTTCTTATATATTTCTTTTAGACTTAAACACAATCCCAGTTCTT
Source organism: Quercus ilex subsp. ballota (assembly GCA_032727855.1). Lineage (NCBI taxonomy): Eukaryota > Viridiplantae > Streptophyta > Magnoliopsida > Fagales > Fagaceae > Quercus > Quercus ilex. Next base: position 22,113,908 of record CM064913.1, on the reverse strand, counting down.
GTGTGTACAATGATTTTTTTATAGATTCTCTCATGATCCCCTTGTAATGGGATTTTTCTTCTTTATATCTCCTTATTTTACTTCATTTCAGCCCTTCACATGTAGATTAGACTACTGGCTTTGATACTTGTCCCATCAGCACTCTCCTGAAGTCTTTGTGAGTAGTTATAAGGCTGAATATTACTGTTCAGGTATCACCTCCACATTAATGCAGCTAGGGGGTTAACTGCAGAGCATTCAATGCGGTGGTAGCAGTTTGATGTTTATCCTTGCTAGCATGATCGTCTGTTGCTTTGTTCTTGATGAAAGGTCGAACTTATGACCTCTACGCTGTTTAGCCGAGGAGGTACTTCTACTTATACAACACTTCAAGTTCCTCTTGACCTAACTCTTTCCACGAACTACTATCTTGTAGGTTTCTGTCACTATTACCTGTCCTCAGACTACTTGATGTCCTCGGACATGGCCCACAGCCCAATACCCATATTTGGACCATTTATCCCTACAAAACCATATACTCAAATCATTCTATTTTTTATTTTTAAAAAAAAATTTATTTGTCAAGTGAGTTATTTAGTGCAAAAACAAAAGAGTCTAATATTAATAAACCATAAAAAACCAAGAAAACCCATTTGGAAGAAAAAATAATATCTATTCTATACTTTTTTGATATTTCATTTCTACTTTATACATATACCACGAAAACAACGTTCTAACAATCACATCCTAAACAAATAAAAATTACATCCTAAAAGTTAAGACACTGGTGATAAATTTATGTTGCAGATAAAAACGTGCTTGCAACTAAAACAATAAAAAGTCAATAGCATCACTACAAGATACACACGCTTTTAATCAATCGATTGTACCTAAAATCCCAAATCATCCAAAGATTCCAAACAAAGAAGAAGAAAAAAAACCCACATTTTCCATCAAAATACACATAGAACCTAAAAACACTATGATCAAACTCATTTCAAGTTAAACACCACAAAATTCAACATAAATATTTAAGGAATTTAAAAGAAACCCCAAACTTAGCTCCGCATAACCCTAAAATCCTTTTTTTTTTTTTCTTAATATAAAAAGTCTTTCAATACCATCATGCAATACCATTTTCACTAAACAAGCTCCAAAATTGTCCAAAAAAACCCTAAATTAGCCCACCAAAAATTGAATACAAACCTAAATGCAAGAAAAACATATATTTAATGCACCAAAAAATGAGAGATCATACCATCATCATTATTGTTGAATGTTTTTGTATGTAAATACAGGTTATAAATTAGTTGATTACGCCTCTACAGTCAATAATCACAAATAGCACACTCCCTTCACCGACCACCACAAAAATAATGATGTAACGTTGGCCTCATGCATGTAGGATCTCCTCAATTGCTCTACTTTGTCTCTTTCTTCAATGTGGAGGATCTCCTCGGTAGTTTTTAATCCATTGCCCCATCAATTTCAACTTGTCTCATAGAATCTCTCTCTCTCTCTCTCTCATTTGGACCTTTAGAACCCAATGTTTTGAATTGTTTTCCACTCGATTTGGTCGATTTAGTGTATAAATCGATGCACTAAACCACCTATTCCATCTTGGCCAAAATTATGGCATGTACAGGTCATTTTAATGGAGTTCTGATATTTTGGGAGAAACATGTGTTTGAGATCGAAATTCCTTCTATAGCTCTCTTATAAAAAAAAAATTTCTTTTTAAAAGAAGCCCACATTTTCCGCTATTTTGTGAATGTTTTTTTTTTTTTTGGTTTAATTATGTATGATTTTTTTTTTCTTTCTAAAATAAATATATAAACTTCTAGTTTGTTTAATCATGTATTAGATTTTATGAGCCTTTGGTTTGTTTAATTATGTATGAGATTTTAATTGTTATATCTTTTATGAATTTATATTTGCTATTTTTTTTTTTAGAATACTAAGTATTTTAACACACACACACGAGGGAGAGGGGAGAAGGTCTTAAAGAAACTAACAGTGGTATATATCCAAAACGACCTAACTCTTGAATACACAACACAAACTTTAAACATTTTTAACTCACACTTATTTTCCAATCTGGGATTAACCCACTGTTCTTTTTTTAAATTTTTTTTAGAATACTAAGTATTTTAACACATACACACACAGGAGGAGATGAGAAAAAGATCTTAAAGAAACTGATAGTGGTATATATCCAAAAGGGCCAAACTCTTGGATACACAGCACATGCTTTAAACCTCTTTAACTCATACTCATTTTCTAATTAGAATGCATGAATGATAAAGTATGAACTTGTTATATAGTTATTGTTATATATGATAGTAATCATAAAACGGTACACCATTATATACTAGTATCAAAATATTTTGTTTCAATAGTCAATTCGAATCGAAATTCAAAATTTTGCTAAAACCACTTGGATACCTCAAAAATATTGAAAAAAAAGTAAGATATATATATATATATATATATATAATGTAAATTTCAGATTTTACATAATTTATTTTAGGTTATTTAATTGGCATGGCATAATTAATTTGACCAACTTAGGGACGGCTCAATAGGTGATGTAATTGATGTAATCACCTAAGGCCCCCAAATAAAAAAAAGGCTCCCACTTGTAAAAAAAAAAAAAAAAATATATATATATATATAAAATATTTATCTATATATTTTAATTTAAAAAAATTTTAAGTACTTTTATTGGTCAATAAAATGCATTAAAAAGACTCCATTGGAGCCTGTGCAGTGTGCAACTGTGCAGTGCGCACTGCACAGCAGCATAGTCTGTATAGTTGCGCACTGCACATTGCACAGGCTGTATAGGCTGCACAGCCCACAATCATTGGACAGCACGTTTTCTTACTTTATCAATTATTATAAATTATCATACCAATTAATAATTTGATGTGTATCATATCAACTCATTTGTATTATAGTGACATTAATTTATTGAACCATGTAATAAATTAATTTTTATTTGTATAGGTTTAGACTTTTAAGTGGTCACAACTTTAGAAAAATTGTAATAACCAGGTTCTATTAGTCTATACTTTAACTTTTATTTTTGGTTAAATTACCATTTTTAATTATAAATTGTTCAAAAATTCAAAATTAAAATTAATAAAATCTTATTTAAGGTCTACTATGTCATAAGAAAGATTAAGTAAGTTAGCTATATTATCAATTGAAAAATAAATGTTAGAGGAATTTAAATACAAAAACTTAATTAGCAATTTTGCATCTCAAAAAGCAAGAAAAATAGATTTTAAATAAAAAAATTCAATATATATTATTTTATTAATATTTAAATATAAAAAAGACCCCACTTAAAATTTTAGCCTAAGGCCTCCCAAAGTTGTTGAGTTGGCCTTGGACCAACTAGTACATGTAACAGGCTTAGTTGGTACTCAATGACCACGTTAGCAACTTATATAAATAGAATTGCTTGTTTAAAAGCACTACAAAACATTAGGAGTTTAAATCTAAATCATTAAACGTTGGGAGACAAAATCAAAATTATTTTGAATTTTGATATACAATTTGAATTTAAAATTTGCTCTAAAAAGAACTTAACAATCATGTGACACTTTCTTCACCCCTCATTTACCATATGTTGGTACCAAAGAAGTTTTGACATAAAGGCCAACCTCACTTCTTTTACCTTTTAAGATTAGCAAAGATGATTTTTTTATAATTAAATAAGTATTTGCACGTACAATCAGGAAGATCAGTGCTTTTTAAAACTTGAGAAGGTAAAAAAAAAATGGTAAAACACGAATGCTTTTTAAAACTTGAGAAGGTTAAACCTTAGGCACACCACGCAGTTAAGGATCAGTTCATTAAAAAGAAAAAGGTTTAACAGTAGAAAGAGAACGGTCAAAAATTTTGTACTGGGACTTTTCGTGCTTTTAGACTGACTTTTTTTTTTCTTTTATACATGTGCTTTTTAACCTGGTATAGGTTATCTTGGACTACTCTAATCTTTACAAATATATATTATAAAAGGAAGTATTCAAATATATTGATCAGTAACCTGTAAATATATTACTCCATATTATTTTTTTGATAATCATTACTCCATATTATTATTGTTATCTCATCAAAAAAATATATATATATATATATATTATTGTTATAATTTTCAAAAAATAATAAAATAATCCATTGATTCTGCAAATTTCTGACTTATGCCGGATTAAAATAAAATATGAGTATGCTGTGGAATTGTTTCTCGAAATTATTAATTTTTTTTTTAAGAAACAAACAAACAAAAGAGACAAAATTATTAACTAAAAGTATGTTAGAGAGGAATAGGTCAGATGAAGTGTGCTGTAGAATTAATTGTTTCTCGAAATTATTAATTAATTCTTGAGATCTGTGAGACTGACAGGCCGTGTGAGGTGTGAGTGTGAAGCGTGAACCCACATCAAATTTTACAAAATCCAGGACTTCGTATTTAAAAACTCATTAATAATTCTATTCCCATCTTGCTATGAATGGGCTTTTAGACCAGTCAACACCGGCGCGAAAAAAACAACACGCAAGAATTTTTTTTTTTTTTTTTTTTTTTAATGAAGGCACATATATCCCTAAAAGGAATAAATGGTTTGTCTGCAACGTGTTGAATTGTAGACTTTGTATTTAGATTATTTTATTAGTAACTTTTTTGGTTTATTTATTGAAAATTGGTGAAAAAAATTATTATATCTTAAAAAATGGGACTTAAAAAAATACACAAATAATTAAACAAAAAGATATATAAGATAAAAAATAAATAAATAATCCAAAATTGTTATTAGTATCTAACCTCCCACATGTTTTTATTCTTTTTTATGGACCAAATATTGATAGTTGAACTTGTTTATAATCATAGGTTCAACCCAATCCAAGTGGGTTGGATTGACTCTGTGAGGGGTTAGGTTGGATTGAATTTTTTTAACATATTATGGTAGGTTCGGTTAAAAAAATCCCATGATCCATGCACACCCCTAATATATATATATATATATATATATATTGACAAGTCAACGAGTTCATTTGAACCCCTAGCTTGAACATAATGCCGCTCCTGAATTATAATAATAATAGTAATTAAAAAAAATTGTAAAATCCATGGATTCAACCCAATCCACGTGAGTTAGGTTGGACCCTATGATGGGCTAGGTTGGATTGAATTTTTTTAACACATCATGGTAGGTTCGGTTAAAAAAACCCCATGACCCATACACACCTTTATTTATAATTTTTCAAAACTCTATTGTTTAGAGCAGAAAGATGAAATACACACACAACAAACATATTTGTTTGAAATTTTTTTAATGGAAAATATCATATTTTATATTAAAAAAATAAGTAAATTAACATAGTTCAATTTTACGTATTTTCTATAAAAAAAATGAATAAATATAAAGAAAGGTTTGAATTTTAAACATTTTCCTTGAAAAAACTAAGAGGTAGTAATTGAGTTATAAAACTCTTTGACATAGATATATAATAGACTAAGGCTGTGTTTGGTTCGACGGAAAATATTTTTTGATCATAAAATATTTTTTGGAAAATAAATTATTTTCAACTGGTTGATTTCATACTTGAAAATAATCTGGAAAATATTTTCCGATATTTGATTGTGTTCCTGAAATGCTATGGAAAACTTATTTTCTACTACTTTCTCAAATTTTCTCATCTCTTATCATCAATCATCAGTCATCAATGGTGGTTGGCTACTGAAGACCGAAAACGTTAGTGGAGAGTGGTGGTTGGGTGGTAGATAGTGAGAAGTGGGAGATGGAGGTTCGGTTGATTAGTTTTGGGTGAAAGGGAAAATGGTTTATGGAAAATGAGTGGTACAAATCAATTTCTGCCATAAGTACCTTTATTTTATAGTCAACTAAAAAACAATTTTCGGTTTACTAATATTTTTTGTCGCCCTTAATACTGTAAATGTGGAAAATATTTTTCGGAAATCAATCTTTGTCGAACCAAACACAACCTACATATTAGGCATTTTGAGGTAATTATAAATATTAAGGGAACATGGTTTGAATCCTCCCTCCTCACCTGGTACCAATTAGTTTTTTTTTTTTTTTTTTATATTTAAAAATAATTGGGGATAATTCTACTTTTTTGTTTTTTGTTTTCTTTTTTGGGGATAATTCTACTTATCTTTTAAGATTTTTATTTTGTTTAGCCAGTTTATCACAGGGGTCTAGCTTTAAAAAAAAGTAATGGTCCGTTTGGATTAAGGGAGAGAGAGGAGGAGTAGAGTAGAGTAGAGTAGATTTAACACGAAATTAGCTTATTTTTAATCAACTTTATTCTACTCCCCTCCACTCCTCCTCCTTCCCCCCTCCATCCAAACAGGCCATAACTTTTTTGTTGATTGTTGAGTGTTTTCCAAATGTAGTTTTTCTTCCACTAGAGCTAATTCACATGAAATTTTCTTTTTGAAATGTCTGTCACGATCTTGATCTTAATTGAGAGTTGAAAGTAAGAGAACTGTTAAACGTAGGGGTGTGCATGGATCGGGTTAAGAGGATTTTTTGACCCAACCCACCATGGTGGGTTAAAAGAAATTCAATCCAACCAAACCCATCACATAAGTCCAATCCAACCCAACCCACATGGGTCGGGTTAGGTCGGGTTGAACCCATGGGTTGGAAATTTTTTTTTTAATTATTATTATTAAATTGAGCAGAAAAAAATATAAATATAAATATATTTAAAAAACTCAAAGATTAGTATCAATATAACTCCTTAAAGGCAAACCACACTAATGACTAAACAACAATAATAATTTACTAGGGTTTGTGTGAACTAATTAGTTTTTATATAGGATAGGAAGAGCTAGTTATTAAAAAAAAATTATTAATTATATAATATATTTAAAATATATATATATATATATATATATATATATATGTATATATATATTAAATATATGGGTGGGTCAGGTTGGGTTTGGAATTTTATGATCTAAACCCAACCCGACCCGCTATCAAAAAAAATTTTGTAACCCAACCTACCAAATCCCAAAAACCGACTCAACTTGACGGTTTGGGTTGGGTCGGATCGGTTTTGGCAGGTTGGCTGCACACCCTTAGTTAAAAGTCTTAAAAGCTCTTGTAGTGGTAATTATAATATTTTTCTGAATCTTTTCTACTAGTGACTGTCTATTGGTGTGGTGCACTTATCACGTTCTCAATTTGCTAGGAATACGTGGTCCAAAAGTGGATAAGGTACTGATTATCTTTAACATTATCAGTTTTGAGTGTTTTTTTTTTTTTTGCCTTTTCATGTTAGGATGAATTACAATTTAACCCGTTATAATTTGATCTTGTTCTAGTTAGGAAGAACTTGGAGGATGGAAATGAGAAGATTGGAAATAAGAAGATGGATTAAAGTTTTTCCTTAATTATTTGGTTAGTATGGTGCAAATGAGGGAGGATGAACAAGAGCGCGGCCTATCAAAAACCATACGTTGGGAGGAAAACTTGAATAGCAAAACATGCTATCAATAAATTTACCATTTTGCCCCTTTAATTACAATCTCTCTCTCTCTCTCTCTCTCCCCTTCAACAAAATTTTATTATTCTTTTGAAGTCAACAGAGTATTCTTGGGAAAATCTTAATCTATTTATACAATGAGTAAATAAATTGAGATGCTTTAATGAAAAAAAAAATGAATGAATGATTTTTATAAACAAAAAAAAAAAATTATAAAGATTTAATCAAAATGTATTTGTTCAAATTTTGTGAGGGTGCATAATTTTTTTTTTTTTTTGAGGTATTTTATATATATATATATATATATATAATTTGATATTTGGGAGTGGGGGAATTCGAACCATGAATGTCTCAATTAGAAATACCAAAATGTGTCAACCAATTGAGCTATAAGACTCTTGGTGAGGGTATAATATTGATTATCATCTAAAATGGTATGAATTTTAATTAGATTTACAACAAGCCATAATTAATCTTAAACACGGGTGTTAAAATTCATTTGTTGATGTGATTATGTCATAAATTATTTGAATATTCATATTATTACAATAGATCTTCAAATAAAATGGAAAATAAATAAACAATTGATTTTTATAAATTAATGACATAATAGAAACTTGGTATAATTTTCTCTCATTTTTCTTCTCAACTAAACAAAAAATATGTATATTTATTTTCTAAGTTCTCATTTTTGCATCCCTTCTACCAATTACACATAATGAAAAACTAATATTTTTTTATCCTCCCACTTTTCTATCATTCATATGTTTTCTCTAATTTCATTTTTCAAAAAAAAAAAGAAAAAGTTTCTGATGATTTTAGCAAATTTCTTGTTGGCCTAACTATTAGCTCGCTACGACAACCCTATGCATGGTCATAGTTCATAATTGCAAGGCTATTTACATTATAAATTTAATTTACAATTTTCTTGTAAATTTTAAGAGCATTCACATTTGGATTTTTTCAAAATTATTTATAAAAAGCATTTGAGCTCACTTAAAAGCCACTTTATATATTTTACATTACCCGTTTACAACACCCCCTATATCTTATCCTTGATTTTGGATACCAATATTGAAATAATCTTTTCCTTTTTCAACAAACCAAATCAACCAATCATAAAACCTGATAGTCCCACCAACCCAAACCTAGCATTGCCACACCGCCCAACCTAGCACCGCCAAGCAACAACTAATCACAAACCCAACATCATCCAACTTTACCATTCCCCCAAACCCACTGACCATTGCAACCTAAGACCCTCGTTGGTAGCGAACAACCCAAGACCCACCACAAACAAAGAACCACCACCACCACCATTCATGATCTTAATAAAGGCAGGGGAAATCAGGAGTTTCACCATTTTTGGTCATTGATTTGCAACCACAACCCAATCGCCAAGACACACATCCACCACCGTAGAGAGAGAGAGAGAGAGAGAGGATAAAAAAATACAAAATTTTACGACATGCTATGATGGACATTTATTTTTAAGTGTTACCATAGTAAAAAAATCTCAATTAGTTTATATTACCAAGTGTTCTTTTTATGCATTTGGTACTATAGTGTATAGTGAAATGCAAAATAGATAAAGGGTCCGTTTGGATTGAACTTATTGTTGCTGAAACTGAAAACTGAAAACTGAAAATACTGTAGCAAAATAATTTTTAAATATGTAAATAGTACTGTGAGACCTATTTTTAATATTTTTTAGTGCGTGAACAGTACTGTAAACAATGCTAAACAGTGCATGAACAGTATTTTTTGTCCTTGCACAGTAAAATCATTCACTGACAGGGGAGAAAAAAAAAAATGCAAAACGTGAATTCAGCTTTCAGCTGAATCCAAATGCCCTCAAAAACTAGTAAATATGCTCTGAATGGGGATGACAAATTCAAACGCTAGATATCTTAATGGTATTTTGGAATATCATGCCAATTTTTTTTGTGGGACCATATAATGCCATTTGATCTAAAAGTCAATTGTGACTTGTGAGTATAAAAAAATAATGCACATGGTCGCTAAATTTAAGTACACAATAGGATCGTACCAATTCAGCAAAAAAACAATAGGATCGTACCATTTCCGTTCACGCACATTTGACATATGCCATTGTCGTACCCGGCGTTTTTATTTTGGTTTATCACAACTCTGCTGACAAATCAATGCCAGCTTGCTCATGATAATTAAACCAGTCCTACTATACAAGCAAAAGTCAAAATTTTGAAATAATAAATCTCTACGTCATAACTCTTTTAAGTTTTATTACTAATGTCAACGCACATTTGACGTATGCCATTGTCATACCCGGCGTTTTCAACTCTGCTGACAAATCAATGCCAACTTGCTCATGATAATTAAACCAGTCCTATTATGTAAGCAAAAGTCAAAATTTTGAAATAATAAATCTCTACGTCATAACTCTTTAAGTTTTATTTCTAATATCAACGGCGTATAAAAAAGAAATGTTTGCAATCAGCTCCTCAGGAGTCGTGCAAGAAATGTCACATTTATATTGGGTCCTTTTCATTCAGCGAATACAAATAGCTCAATGAAAGTCAAAAGGACAACCTGAATTCCAAAATCACCTTCACATCAAAAGAAAGATCAAAATTGCTGATGTAGAAGACATTGCCGGCAATGCCCCCTTTGGCCTTTCAGACATGCTGCATAATCTATCTGGATTAGATTACACCTTTCACACATTTCATTCAGCGCTGATAAAACACACAGCAAGATGCAACCTTAAATACATGTATATATTGTCTAAGTCGCGCCTCTTTTTACTTTTCAACTAGGACTTTTATGTGTATAACTTAATGTTTAAACTAAATTGATACACATCTTTGAATGAATCGAACTTTAAAATAAGCCTCTTAACTTATGCCTAAAACTAGTTCTGTTTTTTGATGTGATCTTGTATCAATTTCAAAGACGCAAACTCTACTCACTGCCCATTTTCTGCCTTTTCCTCTGCTTTCTTCGCTGATCTTTCATACCTGGAAGAGAAAAAGGAAATTAAAATGTTGCCTACCTCCAAAACGTTATATTATACGTACAGAAGGATAACTGAGAAATAAAAAATAAAAACAAAAAGAAAATGTAAAGGCTTTAAATTAGAAGAGGGAAAGGAAAAGGGGTTGGGGAAGTCAATAATTAGCATACGTTTCTTCTCCTGTTTTCTCTTTCTCCTAAGATTGTCCATATTTCTTCGTTTATCTGCTATTTCTTTCCCATCCATATGCACCTGTTAGAGATAGAGAGCAAATACAAATTAATAAAACTTGAAAGAGGGAAAAGAGGAAAAAGATTACAAACTACTGATTCCAGATTTTTCTTTGGGGGAGGGGGTTTGTTTGACATATGCTTAGGGTGTTGCAATCAACCCACCAACCCAATGAACCAAACCCAATCCAACCCAACCCAACACCTTGGGCTGGTTTTTTAATTTTCATGGGTTGATGGGTTGGGTTGAGGTCAAAAAAATTTTGAAGCCTGGGTTGGATTGGTTTGGGCTAACAAACTTTACCCAAATAACCTAACCCAAACCATGCCATTAATATTTTAAAAAACATATAGAAAATTTTAATTTATTAGTTTGATTTATTTTGGAATTTAAGACTTGCTTATTTTAGTTAGTTTGATTTATTTTTGAGACTTATGGAACATTAAATCCATTTGTGTGAATTGTAATCACTTATTGAATAATGAGATTAAATGGTTAAATGAAAACCTTTTTTTTTTTTTATTAGGCCTTACAAAAATGGTCCTTAACCTGACACCCAATCACTAAAGGTTGGAACTATTACGTTGGGTTGGTATTTAAAGCTAGCATGGGCTGGGTTGGAGTTTTCTCAACCTAACAAGGTCGGGTTAGGTTGAAAAAATTCACAAACCCAAACCAACCCAAGCCATCCTGATCCTTGCACATATGCCCATCCAGATGAGTAAACGTTAATTTCGATAGAAATTTTGTTTCTTCATTAATAAGTTAATTTCCATAGAAATTACAGTAAGGTAATTAATAGGAAAAGGAAAATAAGACAAGATTTTGCCAAAAAGTACCTTATGACCAGCGCTACGAAGCGCCTGGAGTGGTTCCACACAATCCTGACCAAAAACCACTAATTTCCTTCTTTTGTTTTCTCCCAGACCCTGGCTTTCAGGGCGATTTTGCCTAGCCAATTCTTCAAATTGATGTTGTAGGAGAGGTGAAACACCAGCCTGGAAAAAAAAAGTATTAATTACACTTCAAACCGTAAGTCAGTGTGCAGAGAGATCACATACATAATACGGTTGGAACAGCATAATAGGTAGTAATTGAAATCAGATATCATACTTATACCATCCAATTAGATCAATCAATTACTAGAAGCATCAACACACCCAATCCAATTAGATCAATCAACACCATGGCAGGAACTGGTTTTGGTCACCCTGCCCTAGGTATACTCACAAATTATCTTAATATTTATCAGTGTTTCTGAAAAAAGTTTTCTCTTCTGACCCTCTTTAGGATTCTCTTCCTCACCTCCCCCAGTCTCCTCCATGCCAAATTACTAATCTCACACATCTCTCTCCAAAAAGCCTCTAGGGACCTACTTCCAATCATGATAGTTCTCCACTATTGTTATTATCGATGGTTATGGGCTCCTATCAGAGCAATCAACATATAACACCACCACTGAGGAGATGGGACCAGAAACGATACTCTTTGAAGGGTCCAATTACAGCCACTGGCTCAGCATTATGGATTTTCTAAGTACAACAAAACCACATGTGGCAAATGGTCTCCCTCTCTCTCTAATATTTTGTTTGGGTGATAATGAAAGAAAAAAAAAAACTCGATTATTTTGATTGGAAATGGTATTGTGGTTTTACTTCAAAGTTTCACTTTGATTGAATATGAGGAAAATAAAATAAATTATTCTAGCATATGTTACTTTTATTTTTAAATGTTCAATATGAAGTTACAGTATGCATGTTAGGTCAAATCTCCCCCTTTCTGTCTGGAATCAGATTGCTTGGAGAGCTAGATTTTCATTCTTATGAGCATGATACAAATATGGAAAAATCAATTGCTCAATCAGAAACATTGCTGAATTGTACTCTGATTGATTGGACTTGTAGCATTCCTTGTTAGATTTTAAAGATTCACTTCACTCGTGTATATTTCTTTTGTAATTTTTTTAGGTTAAGTTGCGTTCTTCATTGTAAACTTGAACTCTTGAAGTAACCTCTTCTTTTAATAAAATATTACTTATAAAAAAAAAAGGCTAGTGGTGTTAAGCAGGCCAGGGTGGGTCAGGGACAGAGCACCCCATTGTAATCCAAGGCCCACTAAGCAAGGCATCTTTTGAGCAGAGCAGGTGTGGGAAATGGGGTACATGAAAGAATTTCCCCATTTCCATCCCTAGTGGTTGTATCACTGTAAGCTTGATGTCCATATTAGAAACCCTGAAAATATGACAATAATGATAAATGAAGCCAACAGCTAACTTCACTCAGTAATTTACCAACACTGAAGTATGTTTTTACCACCCTAATCAGCATAAAATGGGTTGGCAACACACTCAACCTGCCGAAGATTCTTATTAATTCTTATTTAAGTTAAATCATTCACATCAGCACGTGCAAAACTTTTTGTCTATTTTAGCATAAAAACCTTTTCTCTCATTTTAGACAACCACTTTTCAAAAACACCCACACTAGAATAACTATTCTACATTTTATTTCAATATTATATTCATTCTTCATTTATTTTTTTACTATTTCAATAGATGCGAAGATAGAGGAAAAAAAGAAGCAAGAGAAATGAATAAAATACTGATATGCACATGAATAGTAGTCGTGTATATTTACACAGTTACTGTAGCTAGAATATAAATTTACACAATTTTACATGAGCTAATATGGGTGATTTTTGGAGTTGAATGTGCAAAATTTACTCCTTAAGCTATTATGCATTGACTAATGTGAGTTCCCACAAAAGGTTCTGCTAGCAAAAACGTAAGTATATTCGTTATTCATATACTTATATGTACGAACATATGTATATAAACACATTAAATAATAAAACATGCAAGCTACTAGACCTCAATTAATGTTAAAATCAATGCTCTCTCACTTCCAATCCCACTCCCATCTTCAGACTCCGTCTTATCCAGTGAGTAGGTCACTAAGTCCATCTCATTTCTATAGATGATAGGTCCTTTATATGATAAAGTCTTGATTAATCTATTTTCATATTCTCCTTGTTTTATTTTGGCTCTTTCTTTGTATACTTCCTGTGTACCAGGATTGCGTATCTTTGCGATTCTTAATGACTTTTACTTACTGAGAAAAAAGTAATAATAAAAATAAAAAATTTCTTCCAAGAGTTGAAACAATATTGAAAGGTAACTAAGTAAATAAGAAAGACTTCATAATTGGTTACCCCTGCCACATAACGATGTGAAAATGTTCTTGGTTGCAACGGATGTGACAGAAGCATATTGAGCTCCTGCAAAGAGAAATAAAATAGTTCATCATGTGAGATTACTTTCTTCAAGGATAATAAATTGGCCAAACTATTAGATTATGAATATTGACGAGGCAGTTCAAGTTAAAAACAAAAAGATGCTACCAGCTGCAACTTATTTAATTTCACAGAAGTCGCTTTCTTTTGCTTGATATTGTTCACTTTTTCCTCCTCACTGTCATAATCATCCATTACTAATTCCACTGACTCAGCACTTTGCTCAAGCCAGCTTTTCTTTGCCTTTTCCTAGAAATACAGGCGCACACACCATTTAGAAAAGAAGCAAATGCACACAGCAAAATGATAATCTTATCAAAAAAGAAAAAAATTGCAAAATGATATAAGCTGAAAAGTATTTTAGTTAATTATGACAAATAAATGAATAAACAGAAATTGGAGAGTTCTAGCCACAGATGTTAAATATATCTCTTACAAGAAAAAACAAAATTTGCAGATAAATATCATTAAAAGAATGTTTTAGGGTACTCAATAATGGATAAAGCATATAAGAAAAAAGGCATGAAAAAGTAAAGTGTAAACTATATGTTAGATCTAATGATTGAATGATTGAATTCATCCTTTTAGCCTCTTGGGGGCTAGTGATAATTTATGTTTTTAGCAGAGTAAGTGGTCCTAAGTCCGAATCCACACAGGAAGCAATAACAAGAAACAAGAAGACATAATATCCCGTAGGCAGCCTTGCCAGGATAACTTCCACAGAGATCAAGGATTCGAGGTAACTATTGTAGGCAAGGTAACTTCCACAGAGATCAAGGATTCAAGGTAACTATTTTAGGCAGCCTATAGACTTCAACAAGATAGTGATAGGAAGTATAACAGTTGAGGCACCCACTTATGATAGTGGCCTATACCCATGGGCCTTTACTGATTGGTTGTGTCAGATGGAACAATTCTTTGAGAGGTACAACTTGTCTAAGGAAAATAAAAAGTCATATTTGTGAAGATGAAGATGATAAGTAGAACCCAGTTTTTCTGGGAGAGCATCAAATAGATCCTCTTTAGGAGGAACCAACCCACCATTATTGGCCCAATAGAAATGAAAGAAGAACTTAAAAGAGAAATATCTAAATCAGTCCTATCAAAAAATATCTATCTCAATCCTATCAGGGTGTTTGCATAGTATCTAGTTTGAAGTCCCAGTCTACCATGAAACAAACTCTAGCAAATCTAGTGAAAGCCATCCAATATCTGTCAGCAAAATTTGAGTGGTGATTTATTACTTTAGTGTTAAAGGTTACAATTAAAACAATAATATTGGATCATAGAAACTAAATCACAGGAAATGCTGGAAAAAAGAGGGGGTGGGGGGGGGGGGGGGGGATGAGCACAAGCTTGGCAGCAGGATAATCAGTGACATTTGGGCCAGTCAAACATATGTTGAAACCCCACCCAAACTCAGTATCAAGAAACCAATTTTCCCCAGGCAGAGGCCCAGAGTTACGATTGCATGTAAGAACTCAAAATCATAAATCACTATATAGAATATCACAAGATGGGTTAAAAAATACCTTGGAGTCTTTCCGCAAAATTTTGTCTATTTGACGTGCAAGAGATAATCGTTTTAGGACCTCTGGCATGTATGAGTGCTCTAAAGGAAAACTCTGAAAACTTTCCTGTGTACAAGGCAAAGGCAATTCTAATGCTGTAAGTTGCAAATAAAAGCTATATTAAGGTTAGAACTAAGAACAATTGGGTGCTAATGTTTATTTATACCAAATAAAAAGCCCTCAATTAGCACTTTCAGCAATTTTTTTTCCTCTTTGTTCTGGTATAAAAATATTATAATAATAGACACAAGAAACCCACATTTCTGAAACATGCAAACAAATCTTTAAAAACCATTGAAATCTTCCAATTCATGGGAAGTACCTTGGAAAATGATTTGCACAACGAAGCAAATTTGGACGTTTCATTTGCTGAGACTAGTGCAATGCTGCACCCGTCAGCAGAGGCTCTAGCAGTTCTTCCACTTCTATGAACATAAACCTAACACAAAGATCATTAACAGATATTAGAGAACTTTATTAAAAGCATGTTAAAAAGCATCCTAATATTTACTTACCTCAGCCGAATGTGGAAGCTGATAGTGAACAACAGTTCGAACCCCAGGAATATCAATCCCTCTTGCTACAACATCAGTGGCAACAAGTATACCATGTTCATTTCCACGAAAACGATCCATTGCCTGCATCATACACAGGACGGTTAAAGCAGAAGAAACTAATGTATACATTTGACCAATAAATGAGAAAAATAAAGTGGCAAGCTAATCAAGTAAATTTAGATATGGAACACATTTTTCACGCCAAGAGCCTTAAAGTTCAATTGGCACCTCTTGGTGTTTCTAACGGAGACATTCAGTGTTCAAATTACCCCTTACCCCATTGTAACTATCGAATTTATCAAAAGAACATCTTTCACGGCATGCTTCCTTCATAAAGGAGAATGGAAAAAGAAATTTCGGTCAAACATTCAAAGCTTAAATTGTACCTCTAAAGAACTCCAACAAAAATCATAAGACAGTACTTTTAATGAGTATTCTCAAACCCTTTTGCATTACGACCCACTTAAAACTATCACTCCCTATCCGCTTCTAATAACACGCCTTTCCCGTGGAAATTGGTGTGGCATTTGAAGGTCCCGCCTAGGGTTGCCATCTTCTCTTGGGCAGCTTCTCTAGGGAAGATTTTATCCGCTAACAATCTCCGGGAAGAGCGGTATTATTGTTTTGGATTGGTGCTGCATGTGTAAGGGTGTGGGGAGTTTGTGGACCACCTTCTCCTTCATTGTCCAATAGATTATGAGCTGTGGACAATGGTGTTCTGTTTATTTGGGCTGCAATGAGTTATGCCAAAGAGGGTATTGATTTGTTCACAGCTTGGCAGAGATTTTTTGGAAGGCATAGAAATATAGCCTTTTGGAATGCTGTGCCACATTGCATACTGTGGTGAATTTGGTGAGAGTAGAATGCCAAAAGTTTTGAGGGTTGTGAACCGTCTATCCTTGATGTTAAAGCCTTCTTCTTCCGTACCTTGTTAGATTGGAATGTGGCTTTTTATCCTTCTCTTTGTAATTCTCTTTTAGATTTGGTTGAGCATTGTACTTTGAGAGCTGTTTGAAATTCTCCAAAGTACAACCCCCCGGTTTACCTAGTTTTGTTTTTATTAATAAAATTTTCGTTACTTATCAAAAACAGAAAACTATCTGCACTCTGCAGTGCCTTTCCCATCTTGACATAACAAATTGGGGAATTTGTCTACGTGTGTGTGTGGTGCAAGACAAAGAACTCTAAAAGGGGAATTTATGGGGAAAAAAATGGATAGGACTTAGGAATCACCCCCAAGCAATGAGGAAAAAAAATTATAGAACCAAAGAATCACCACCTGGGTTGCTTGGAATCAGCCCTGAAAGAAATTCCATTAATCTGTGATAAAACTCTACAATAGTCAACTTTGTGCCCTTTAAATAATCTCCAAATTAAAAATAAAGTTCATAATAAGATTATTGCATTTACGGAAAAAAAATTCAAATAGCAATTGAATCTTTCTAATGCATCAATCAATGTCAATTAATATTAATCATGAATAGGAGTGTCAATTCGGGTTAGTGTGACGTGTTCGTGTTGTGTCGAGATAGGGGCATTCGATTAAATGGTTCAACCCAAACCCGACCCATTTAATAATCGTTTCATGACACCTTCAACCCTAGCACGACCTGATAATAAAGCAGGTAGACATGCACGACCCACCCACTTGACACGCTTAACAAAGGCCTGTGTTGGGTTGACATGAATGTGACATGACTCATTTCAACCCACTTAATATTAAAGAAGCTAAATTGACAAAAATTCAATCCATTTAACTTGCTTCAAAAAAGAGCCGAATTAATATTGTTATAAATTTAATATAAACTCATTACATCAAAAAAATACCTATTAAGCATATAATTTAAAAGTTAATAATAACGTCAAATACTTAAAACATATCAAACATATCGTCCAAAAGTTCAAAATAACATCAAGGTACTTAATAAATAATAAGTCCATAATATAGTACCATCCATTTAGAAATAAGTTCTTTACATCCCAAAAGAAGTGCATACACTTTAATTTAAATTCAAAAAACATAGTTCAACAAAAATATAACATCCTTTTTAAGAATTAATATAAAAGTTTAAAGATTTAGGGTCTGTAAAGCTTCAACTTACATTTTTTTTATTTTATAAGTAAGAACGTTATACATAAAAATGGCTGCTCTATGCATGAAGAACATAGAGCAAACCCAAAAAATACAAGAAGGAGAAAACAGAGAAAAAACAAAAAAGAAAACCAATCAACAGATTAATTACAAAGAGAAAGAGAGCCAAGGAAAGAAGGGAGAGAATCACTAGTCGTGAGTCCCCATGCCCGAGACCAATCAAAAAGAGTTCCACTAAAAGAAGCAAGCATGTGATTACCGAAAATATCCAAATCCTCGAAAGTCTGCTGATTCCGTTCCTTCCAAATACACCAAAGGATGCACAACAGAACTAAATTCCAAATCTGAGACGAGTACTTCCCCAACTAATTCCACCAGCCAAAAAGCAAATTTGAGATCGATCTAGGTACAACCCAAGACAAGCCAAAAGTTATTAAGACAAAGCTCCATAACCGATAAGCTATCTCACAATGAAGAAGTAAATGGTCTACCGTCTCTCCACAATGTTGGCACATAATACACCAGTCCACAAAAACCAATCTCCTCAATCTCAGGTTATCACCCGTTAGGATCTTATTCCAAGCTACACACCAAACAAAAAAGGAAACTCGCCTAGGGGCCTTTACTTTCCATATAGCTTTCCAAGGAAAGACAATTGAGGGAGAATCCCTTAATTTGTTATAATATGACCGGATATCAAAATCCCCATTAGGCTTCAACTTCCATCTCATCCGGTCTCCCACATCCATTGGAGGAGTATTAGCTCCCAATATACGAAGAAAATGCAGCCTTTCATCTATCTCCCAATCATTAAATTCTCGAATAAAATGAACATCCCAAATTCTTCTATCCTCCATCCCCTGCCTTGACAAAGAAGCTTCTACAGATACCTCCTTATCGATGGCAATACCATACAGCCTTGGGAAAGCCAATTGAAAATGTTGATCCCCATACCACCCATCCTCCCAAAACCTCACTCTATTCCCCAACCCAACAACAAACTAACAATTTTTGCTAAAATCCTCTCATCCCATGCGAATACCTCTCCACAAACCACACCCATGAACTCCCCTACCCAGTTTTGAGGTCTATCCCCCCCTTCTTCCTCATATTTTGAAGCTACCACCCTCCTCCATAACCGATCCTCTTCCTTCCCAAACCGCCACAACCATTTCCCCAATAAAGCCTTATTGAAAGTAGTAATTTTCGTTATCTCCAAGCCACCATTGACTACAGGCGCACAAACTTTATCCCATCCTGCCAGATGAGTCTTGCTATCACCCCATAGAAAGTCCCTTTGCAACTTCTCAATTTTTTAGCCACATGAGTAGGAATTGTGAATAACGATAGAAAATAGGTAGGAAGACTAGATAACGTACTCTTGAGTAACATCAATCGACCCCCCCTTAGACAAATATAGCTTCTTCCACCCGACTAATTTTTGCTCAAATTTTTCCAAAATAAGATTCCAAATTGAAGGGGAATTATGTGAAGCCCCCAACAGCATGCCAAGATAAGACATAGGCAACTTTCCAACTCTACAGCCCAAAATTTCAGCCAGGGCATGCACATCATCAACCTCCCCAATTGGAACCATTTCACTCTTATGCACATTAACCTTCAAACCTGTTATAGCCTGAAAACTAAGTAACAAGAACCGAATATGAAGAATTTGCTCCACATCCGCATCACAAAATAGGATAGTATCGTCTGCAAACAGTAGATGTGTAACACATTCCCCACCACCCCTGCTACCCTCAACTTTAAAACCACGGATCAAGCCAGCTCCCTCCACTCTTCTCAACATCCTACTAAACACCTCCATCATAATCAAAAACAGCATGGGAGATAGCGGATCCCCTTGTCTTAAACCTCTCGAACTACCAAAAAAATTAGCTGGAGACCCATTAATCAAAACAGAGAATTGAATTGTGGATATACAAGTACGGATCCACTTACACCACTTCACTCCAAATCCCATTCTATGCAACAAATTCAGCAAAGCCTCCCAATTCACATAATCGTAGGCTTTCTCAATATCAAGTTTACAAATGACTCTAGGAACCCTACTCTTCCCTCGGCTATCCACACACTCATTCGCAATAAGAACCGAGTCAAGAATTTGTCTCCCACCCACAAAGCTATTCTGAGTCTCAAAGATCAACTGATCTAAAACCACTCTCAATTGATTTGCCAAAACCTTAGCCAAGATTTTATACACACTTCCCACCAAGCTAATAGGTCGGAAATCTCTAATATTGGAGGCATCATTCTTTTTAGGAATTAATGCAATGAAGGTAGCATAAAGGGATTTTTCAAACTTACAATGTTGAAAAAACTCTTCAAAGACCACTAAGACATCTCTCTCCACTACTCTCCAACAATGATGATAAAACGCCATAATAAACCCATCCGGACTTGGAGCTTTGTCCCCTTCCAAGTCACTTACAACTTGAAGTATCTCCTCTCTCTCAAACTTCCTTTCAAGCCAAACCCTCTCCATATCCCCAATACAATCAAATTCCAAACCCTCCACAAAAGGCCTCCACCCCTCATTAGTTACCTCGGATTCCTCCTCAAAAACCACCCCATCCACCTCCAAGGTCCTTAGATGATTATACCTTCTATGAGAGTTAGCCATTTTGTGAAAGAACTTAGTGTTATTATCCCTTTCCTTGATACATAACATCCTAGATTTTTGTCTCCAGGAGGAAAGAAGACGCTCCACTTGTGACCTCAAAGCTGCCCTATGACCTTTCTCCCCATTAGTGAGACCAAATTCCCCTTCCTTAGCGTCCAATTTTTTCAACTCTAGTAATTGTTTCTTTTGACGCTTTACATAACCAAACTCTCGGTGATTCCATTGCACAATGTCCTCTTTCAGAGCCTTCAATTTTTTTGCAAGCACGAAACTAGGTGTACCTACAAAAGAGTGCTGATTCCACCAGGATTGAACTCTAT
The DNA here is from genome assembly GCA_032727855.1 of Quercus ilex subsp. ballota. Classification (NCBI taxonomy): domain Eukaryota; kingdom Viridiplantae; phylum Streptophyta; class Magnoliopsida; order Fagales; family Fagaceae; genus Quercus; species Quercus ilex. Next base: position 22,092,704 of record CM064913.1, on the reverse strand, counting down.
CCACAAATCCCTCCGTCTTCAACCACATATTTTCAAATCTGAACGGACTTTTCCCCCTTGCCATTCCCCCTGCCTCCAAAAGAATTGGACTGTGATCTGAGATTGGACGGGGTAAAATTCTTTGAATAACATCTAGGAAATGCTCCTCCCAATCTGGAGTGACCAAAGCTCTATCAATCCTAGACATCGCTGGTTGTTCAATACCACTTGACCATGTATAGCTACCTCCTTCCAAAGGCAAATCAACCAAGTTAAGATCCTCAATAATTTCAGAGAATTTTTCCATAGCCAAGGTCAAACGTGTCTCACCCCTACGCTCACTCAGAAAGCGAACAATATTAAAATCCCCAAAGCAGCACCACGATATCCTCCAATACTACTAAATACCCACCAACTCATCTCACATATGACCCCTCTCAACATTCTCATTTGGGCCATAAACCCCAGAACATGCCCATATAAAACCGTCCCCCACCCCTTGCCACTTTACCAAAACAGAGAAAGTACCAACCATAACCTCCACCTTATCCAAAACCCTTTTATCCCACATAAGCAGAATACCACCAGCAGTTCGATCAGCCTCTAAAACAGCCTAGTCCACATATGGATAGCTCCACAAACTACAAACCAGCTGTCTATTCATGCTAGCAATTTTCGTCTCTTGTAAACAAACAACATCACACTTCCACTCCCGCAACAAATTCTTCACCACAAGTTATTTCCGAGGATCATTTAAACCCCTAAAATTCCACGAAATCATTTTTATCTTCACAAACACAAAAATATCCCCAATTACTAACACCAGCACAAAACCACCCTCTATCACTTGTCATAATTCACCGAACAAATCAAGTTTTGCAACTCTCTCCGTCCCTTGTTTTTGGACTTAGCCACTTTTTTGCTACCCATTTCTTTCCTGTGTAACACATTGGCTGCCTCCATCACGGTTTCTAGCCTCTGTAAGGGAGCAATGCACAACTTCTCATGTCGAGTCGTTGATAAACCAACCAATTTACTGAACCCAGGAATTCTGTGTTTCACCCACCCAGAGATATCTAACTTAGGCTCAATGCTCAATACCTCAGTGGCTTCCTCCAACTCCACTGAAATTGTTGACAAACTCGGAGCAATAGTCTGCAAAGGTAAATAATCTGACATTTCTGCTTCACCAAAACCCACAGAAAAATCAGCTGCATCCTCCACCAGCATGACCTCCCTAGGAAGGCTTAACAGATCCTTACTAGAGGAGGAATTTGCCTCCTTACCCGACACACCAAAACCCAGTGACCCAGCTCGCAAAAACTCCAGAAAAAGATCGGAAAAAGAGGGTCCAACCAGTCGCGGCACAAATTTGAAAGTAACCGACCACTTACCTTCAGAAATCAAACCACCCGACAGCCTATTTGAGCCCAAAATACTGTTCAGGTCAAGGCTGAATCTGAAAGCCATATGCTGAATATTTTCAGTGCAACCCGACACTCCTACCGGCGAAGCACACCACGACTGAGCAAACAAATATTCATCTGCATCGGACTGCCTCTCCTCGACAACTCTACCAGCACCACTACACAAGATGGAGAGACCATGGGATTCTCTTCCAGCCCATCGGGATTAGTGTAGAGGGATTGGGTCTAAAAAAGTGTTGGAGCATTCCCCAACCTCTAAGTGATATGGGCTTGCATCCATCGGGCTTGAATTAGATACACAGTGGGCTTCCGAATGTTTTAGGCCCAAACCAATACCCACCTCCTCCTTCTGTTCAATGGGAGCCCATATCACCCATTTAAAAGAAGATTTTCCACCCTTGGAGTTATCCCAAGAGACCCGCCGTTTCCCATTCTCAGCCACCTCCACTATTAATCCCTTCCCAATCCAACGTGAATCCCTCAAATCACGCCCCTTCCCACTTTCAGCTTTATTTGAATTCAAACTGAAACTTAATGGAGATCTTGTTTTATTACGCACCGGTAATTTCTCACCTAAATTAATACCCAAATTAATGCTCCTCTCTCTCCCTTCCCCTCCCCTCACGGCTGTTGTACCAGGCTGACCCCTCGGACCATCCACAACCTAATTCCGAGGTTGTTTCAGAGGCACTGCCGTCGTTTCCTTTGTCCTGATCTGCTGTTTCTCCCCCACCGCCCCATCTATAATATTCTGTCCTACATCCTTGGTTTTATGGATCGGTTGAATACCACCTTTGGCCTCCACTTGACCCTTCACTGTCTCGACAAAAGACTGAGATGGATGACACAAATAAATTGACGTGTCAATTGAGGGTCGCATGAGTTGACCTGCTTATGACACATTTTTTAATCGCTTTTGGGACGATCCGTTTATGACCCGAACTCACTAAGGCCCAACCCTAACAAGTAAAAACCCGTGTCATGTCAAATATTGACACCCCTAATCATGATCCATCAAGCCCAAACAAATCCATCAGAATTAGTAGGTCCAATTTCATGCCTGCATCAATGTGTTTATACTAGGTTAAAGTTTAGGAGGATACGTGGATCTAGGTTTTAGAGTTGTAGAAGAAAAAGTTGTGGTCAAACTAGGCTAGGGTTTGATGAGTTTTTTATGGCTGCTAGAGAAAGTACGTGAGATTTTAAGGTTTCAATCCATAAGAGGAAAAAGGGCTTGGCTTGGGGTTGTAAGGAAGAAGAAAAAAAAGAGAAATTTATAATATCCAAGGGCTGTAAGAACAATATCTGTGAATAGCAACACCAAAAAGAGACAAAGGAAAGAGAGAAAAGAAAAGGAGAAAATAACACATGAAGGCCAACACGTCTCAATACTCAAAACACTCAATATTTTAATTAATCAACACCATCATTTTTATTTTTTTTTGGATGAATTCTTGTACCATTCTTTGAGTACATTGAGCACAAATATACTCAAAACACTCGAATCATTTTTTAATCAACTCCACCTTTTTTTGGGATGAATTCTTGTACTATTCTTTGAGTACATTGAGACAAATATACATATGTAATGATTCTACACTACTAGTATTAGCACTCCTAGTTTGACTATTAAACTAAAACCTTGATCCGGTAATAACCAAGAGAAGTCTAACTTAGACTCAAAGAAAATAAAACCTAATATACTTAGGATTTGCTAGAAAATTCGACACCAAACAAAATTACACAAATACCCTTAATTTGCAAGGGTTGCAAAAATTACAAACCATAAGGTCCATAACTTTTTAAATAAAAACTCAAATTAATAATTTTTTTAACCATAGGATAGGAGACATATAACTAGACATTTTTTTAAATACAAACAATCAAATCTGAACTTATGTCGTCCTCTCCAATATAATTACTTTTTACCATCAAACCACATTAACTGGTTTCTTTTAACTGGTTTCTTTTGGGTGCAAGCAGGATTGCTCAAGTTCTTTATTCAAAATAAGAGACTTCAGCAGTTAAGCTAACTAAAACCCACACATATGAATAGACCTTTAGACCACATGACTTATACCTTCTTCTTTTTTATAGGTAAGAAGGTATTATTATTGACAAGAAAGAGAAAAAAGAATATAAAATGTTCACGATAATGAACAAAGAAACAAAGGAATCAAGAAACTAAGCTAAGAGACAAAAGAAATGCAGTAAGAGAAGAACAGTCCGAGAGACCCAACGTCCCAACACCAAGACCAATCAAAAAGATTCTGCTGGCGCAAATCTATCAACTAAGCCAGAGATTTCTCAATATCTTCAAAAGTACGCCGATTAAGTTTTGTCCAAATAATCCACAACAAATAGCCTGGAACCAAATTCCAAATACCAGAATTATTTTTCCCAAGCCATTGTTGCCAACTAAATAATAAGTCAACAACAAAACCTCACATGACCCAATGAATCCCAAACAGCTGAAGCATATGCACCTACAAAGAATGAGCTAATGGACAAAAAATAAGGTGATTCATAGATTCTTCATTACAACAACACATGCAGCACCAATTTGCCAAGGGACGACCTCGAAGCATAAAAAAGGCTACCCTTTAGGAACCTTTACTTTCCAAATGCCCTTCCAATTGGAAGTAGGAGAATCTTATGGTAGAAAGACCGAGTATCAAACTTCCCACTAACACTAAGGCACCGTCACTTCCAACACCCCCAGTAATTCAAGATTGAATCAAGTGAAGAAAGGAGAAAGATGCCGCTAACTCCCAGTCATTGAAATCCCTAAAAAAACTTAAGTTCCACACTCTGACATCTCCACCTACTGGGAGACACAAACATCAAAAATACAAGCTTCTTTATTGGCTAAACACACAAACAACTCAAGGTAAAGAGTTTTGAGAGAATTATCCTCAATCCACTTATCATGCCAAAAAAGAATACGAGAACCATCACCCATCACAAAACAAGTGCTTAGAAAAGCTCACCCACCCTTCACTAATGCTTCGCCATAAACCACACCTATGGGCCCTTCTACAAACTTTAGAACTCCACCTCCCTTTCCCCTCTCCATATTTCATGGCAATAACCCTCTACCAAAGATGATTAGCTTCATGATCATACCTCCACAGCCATTTCCCTAATAAAGCCTGATTAAAAGACACCAACTTCCGAATCCCCAATCCACCCAACTCAAGAGGTAAGCAAACTTTTTCCCAAGCCGCCAAAGGGTATTTGAAACACTCCTTTGAAGATCCCCACAAAAAATTCATCTGAATACGTTCTAATCAAGCAGCCACAGCTTTAGGGACAGTAAATAGAGAAAGATAATAAGTCGATAAAGGCTGTCTTATACGAAGTGCCCAAAGGCATACCCATATATTTCATAGGCAAACTACCCAACTTGCATCGAAGAATATTAGCCAAAATGTGAATGTTACTCCCCACGTGACTTTTACTTCAATTGGACTTCACACATGGGCTCATAAAATAAGTTTGAATAGACGACTTTGTGAAGTAGTAACAAAGTAATCTTCTAGGGTTGCATTATATCTTCTCCTCAAAAAGAATACAAGAAGCTGTCCCCATCTACCTTGAGCCAAGGCACAGCAGCTAGATACCCCAATAACAGAGTATAAATATAGACACATATGACATATCACTAGCAGTAAAACAAGCTGCACCATTTATTAATGTCCTATAACGGCTGGAAATGCAGAGAGGAGTGGGGAGGTCGGTGCACCAAGATTGTTCAAGGAACTCATTGTCGTGGCGTTTGAAAAAGTATTAGCTTGGGGTGGGAAAGGTTCGTACAGTATATCCGCTTTGATGTAGGTGGTAGTAGTTGTATTCAGTTTTGGCATGATAAGGGAGGTGGCAGCCAACTGTTGAAGATGGTTATTCCTGACTTGTATGATTGTTTATCAGCTACACATGCTTTCGTTGGTCCTTGTTGGGAGATCGAGTGATAGGAAACAGAGGAGTTGGGATGTCAGATTTGAATGTGAATTTAATGATTGGGAGATAGAGGTGGTAAGTGGTAACCTCCTTAATCTCCTTTATTCCTATATCCCTCATCAAGAATGTAGAGATCAATTGACATGGCAATTGAAAGGGAGGGGAGATTTTGATATGTGTTCTTTCTATGATGCCTTAAGGGGGCTTGTGCTAAAGGTTTCCCTTGGAGAAGTATTTGGTGAGTCAAGGCCCCCAGAAGGGTTTCTTTCTTTGTTTGGACGGTAGCATGGGGGAATATCCTTACATGTGATAATCTTGTTAAGAAAGGAAACACGCTAGTAGGGTGGTGTTGTATGTGCCTTAGTTGTGGGGAGACCATGGAGCTTCTTCTGTTACACTGTAATGTTGCGTTCAAGCTGTGGAGTTTGGTTATTTGTTCTCTTGGGTTTCAATGGGTGTTACCGGGAATGGTTGGGTTTCAATGGGTGTTACCAGGAATGGTCACTGACCTTTTAGGTGGCGGAATTGGATAGGCAAACAATATTCTAAAGTTCTAATTTTTGGAATTTGGTTTTGTTATGTTTAAAGTGGACATTATGGGAGAGCATAACTGTCATACCATACATTTGAGGATTTAGAAATTTCAGTTTGTTACAACTTACATCATTGTTTGACTGGGCTCAGGCATGGGGTTTTATTAGTTTTAACTACATTCTTGAGTTTTTAGAATCATTGTCCTTTTGTACATAACATTTTGTAATTCTTTAGAGTTCTTGGTATTCATTTCCATGTACATGAAGTAGTCTTGTTCAATAAAATTCTTATATACTTAATGTCCTATAAAATGCGGTTACTTATGAGACAGGCATATATGCTCACAACTGGTTGCAAACTATAGCTGAATCACTTCCCTTATTAACCTTATCAATCAATCTCATTAAACACTAGCTGAGATGTAAAATGCAAATTCGACCCTAAAGTAAGAAATGCTGCTACAATGTCACAGAGACACGATACTGCCATACTACAAGCTATAATAGATTGAGGAAATCAAAGCCTTAGATAAACATGTAAAATACTATAGTAGCAGCAAAACATATCATCACATCTGCCTTCTCATGTGCAAAGAAGTAGGCAAATAGATATAAGGCAGGCAAAATTTTTAAGGAAAGACTAACCTTCAACCGAGCACGCTGCTGCATCTGAGCATGTAGTGTCCAAACACTAATGCCAAGAATGCGCAAAAGAGAGGAAATATGGCGCAAAGCTGCGATTGACGTACAGAACACAATTGTGCGGCCTCGTCCATGAACACGCAAAATATAATACAAATAGGCATCTTTATCTTCTTCCCTGCATCTGCAACCTACTAAAATTAAGAGTATTCCACTAAAGACACCGTTACCCTTAAAAAAGTGAGGTTTTTAACAGTGAAATGTGGATTTCAAATAACTATGGTACTACCATTCCAGGTAACCAAGTCCTGGGGCATATCTGAAAGAGAGCTCATCGTTTATACAGGAGGAGTAGCTAAGCACTTAACTCAGTACAGCTCACAACAAAAGTCACTACATTCCACACATAAAGAGGTTCTAAACATTTCTTCCCTTGTAAGAGCAAGGTGGAGGGTGGGGTTATGGGTTCAAGACCCACCAGGTGCGTAACTTACCCCCCGCAAAAAAAGAAAAAGGGGTTCTAAACATTAGAATAGAAGATGTAACTAACAAAAAAAACTCACCACTTTAAGCTTCCAAGTACCTGAATATAAGAGTACCATGAATTCACACGAGGACTTCAATTTAATAAATGGTCAAAACAGAATAAAATGATTACCCCTCAGACAGATGTATTGTCAAAGCATGAACCGATCAAGGTATGAAGAGACTTGTACTAAGCAAACAGAATACAACTCAAATTACACTTTGCAACAACAATAATAAATGCATATTATATAAATCATTTGCATAATCAGTTTTAATACTCATACTAAATTTGGACAAACATTTGGGCTATGAACTAATGTACATGTATATGCAAAACCTAACATTTGCAAAATTCAGTAGAAAAACAGAATCTCAACACAATACCAGGCAAAGATGTTTCAAGCGATAGAACATGTTGGCATTTTGGAAAAAAAGAATTTTAGGTGCCAGATACCAGATGGAAATTTACTTACTCAATAAAAGAGTCCTCAAGCTTATCTGGCAAAATTGATGCACTCGTCAGATCAATGATGGCAACATTAGCTCTCATTCCAGCTCGCTCAGAGAGTTTTTCTATAGAGTTCAACTCATCAGGCAATGACTGCTTCAGTTTTAGAGAACCACGCTTTAACTTCTTACGAAAATCAGCAGATAGTGCTATGGTAGCAGAAAAAACAAATGTTTGTCTCTTCTTCCTCTGGAAGCTTGAAACTGTGGCACAATTTTGTGTATTTTGAGAATTAACTTCAATTGGGCTATTGGCCATAGGAAGCATGTCAATTATTGACTGCAACTCACGAAAATGTCCATTTTCAATCATTCGATCAGCCTCATCCAGCACAAAAAAAGACAAGGAATGTAACTGCAAAAGCAAAAATAGTGAGTCAAAAAAAAAAAAAAAAAAGTTCAATCAATATAAATCAATATATAACATGTCATTATGTCAAGGAATAAAGCACTGAAAGACAGGATATGAACGATCCAATTATAAAATCTCTGGTCATAAATCAAAGAACCCTAAATTATATTGTTTGGAATAAAGAACTTTACTACTTGGAAGACAGCATTGCCTTCTGTCATATTAGCTGAGGTAATGGTGGATGAAAGTAGATCTCATTAAAAAAAAGGTGGAGCACAGTGCTGGACCTTAACTTGGAGATGTAGCAGTGGTGACACTGGCAGTAGCACATAAATGGGGTGTTATGTGTACAGCAGCAACAAGCAGATGGCGGTAGCTGAATAGCAAAAATTGTGACAACAGTGGCAAGGTGCAGAAGCATCAAAAGTGCTGCAGTGGTGCAAGTGATGATGATTATTGCCGTGCTAAGGCAGCGCTTGTTGGACAGATGCAGTGTTGCCATGCTATGGAGGAGATGCAACCAATGATGCTAAAGACAAAAAGTCTGACCCTGTGTGAAGTAGAAGGTGGAAATGGTGATGTGGTAACAGGCTTGGCTGTTGGTGGCAGGTGTTGCTAAGCACAGTTTTAGGGTAGGCCATCTGTGATGCTCATTTGAAAATAAAAATATCATCCAAAGCAAGGTTTCCAAGTACATTGATTGGCGAAAGATCATTATGCATAGTCTTTGAGTGACTTAACACTATATTACAGACAAGACAATTGTTTTATAGTAGGGATTTTATGCTAGCTACACAAATTGCCAATTATATTCAATCAGCTAGCAGCCAACAATGGTGCATCAGAATGACTAGTGCACACACAGAAACACTAGTTGAAGTTTGGCCCAATTTACAAGGCTCCTATAATTCATCCAGCTTCAACCCTCCCCTCGATATCAGGTTGTACACTTGTACTATAACGAATAAACTTCATGCAAATTGCCACTTGAGTCGGATAAACTTCTTTTTAATAATTAAAATTGAGATCAAGGTTAAATAAGCTTCTAATGACTAGATGATGCTTCTAATTAGATTTGGAGTGTATTGGGGTTTTACACAATGTATTTCAATTTCTGCTTTCCTACAATCTGTTAGCTTTAGCTTTTGAGCTTTTCTATGTTTTTCATGTCTAGAGTGTTCATCATCATAAACACGATGTTCATTTTATTCAATAAAAGTATTATTACCTATCAAAAAAATGTATAAAGTGTATTATCGCGTGAACACCCAAGGCCATAATTTTATTTACTTTTAATTTGAATTGAACGCAAGTTATTGAGATAGCTAAAGCAAGTCTTTACACCCCATATTAAAGTATTAACCGTAGGTCCTTGTAGAATTCTCGTATCCAACAATAAAATACGAAAAAAATATCATACAAAAACAAAGGAATATGCCCAAGTGCGGGGCACTGCATTATACCATTTAATCAGAGTCATATAAATAAAAATAACTGAAAATGAACAACATAAATGTTTAAGCCAATATAGGGAATGGTGAAAGGAACTCCCATACATGCAATCTACAACATGTATCCGTACACACCTTTTTTTTTTTTTAAGTACAAATTTTATTAGATTCCTTGTAGTGCAAAATTTTTTGTGATTCTTTTAGGTTATGGACTGCTCATCATCATGAGCTTGAAGTAACTGAAATTTATTACTTATTAAAAATAAGTAATAAAATTATTAAAATTAGTGGAAAAAGAAAAGGGAAAGACACAAAAATGGATGTGTACTACCTCAACAAGATGTTTTTCTCCTCCTGACATAAGTTCCCATAACCTCCCTGGAGTTCCAACAACAATCTCAGGCCTTTTCTTTAAGAGTCTTTCCTGCTTCTCTGTTGACATCCCACCAACAATAGGAACCACTCTAACATCAATTCCATTAGCTGCTGCCTTGAGATGATCAGTAACCTGAGAAAGAAGTAAAAACAAAAACCACACATGGAAAATTCAACTTCACTACAGAGCTGAAAATATGGCCTTAAGGACTCCATGTATAGAAAATAGACAAATGTGGAACTCCAAGCCATCAACATAACGGAAAATGAAGTAAGCAAGATGTGACTAGCCAGTGCCTGCCAAGTATCTAAATCATCTGGCCTGCCAACTGCTATCTTAGTTTCCCAGACCCCAAGAGTGGATGCAACAGTAACCTATATTCCATTACAAAGTAATATGAATAGACCTCCTTCCCACAATGAGTGGTTCATAATATTGAGTTGTTGTTGAATGTCCTTGGCTGTAAGCAAGGTACTCTCCCAATGAAATATTTGGGTCTTCCTTTGGGTGCAGAATTCAAGGATAAGACAATATGAAATCCGATTTTGGAGAAGGTGGAAAGGAGATTAGCGGGATGGAAACGGTTTTAGAGTCACTTTAATTAAAAGTAATCTATCAAATTTACCTACTTATTTTCTCTCTTTATTTCCTATCCCTGCTTCTGTGGCAAACCAAATGGCAAAACTTCAGCAGAATTTCTTATAAGGTGGTCTAGGGGATAAACCCAAATTTCACCTTGTTAAATGGGCCACTACGGTGTTAGTTTGTGGAAAACTATTAGCTAGGGATGGTCTTCTTTGTCTCATTATATTCTGTATGAAATTGGTGATGGGTCGATGGTAAAGTTTGTTTTGGCGAGACTGTACTGTGGGGACACTCCTCTATTTAGAATTTGCCGAGATAAGGAGGCAAGTGTGGCTAAGCTTATGAAGTTCTTTAATGAGGTCCTTCATTGGGATGTATGTTTTTTTAGGCCTGTCAATGATTGGGAATTGGAGGCTTTGTCAAGCTTCATGGATACCAGATATGGTTTCTGTAAGGGGGATTGGGGAGGAAAAAATGAGTTGGAAACCAAATAGAAATAAAGGTTTGGGGGAGAGGTGGTATGAGGGAAGAGACTAAACATCATATGCTTAAATGGGCAGATGTTTATACTCCCCTTTCTTCAAGTGGTTTGGGTATTAGAAGATTGAGGCTTTTTAATGAAGCCTTGTTAGGGAAATGGTTGTGGCGTTATGGTCTTGTACTAACCCAGTTCTTGACTCTTATGGAGTTAGTCTTTGGAGAACTTTTTTTTTTTGATAAGTAATAAAGATGTATATTCAAGAAACTACCTCATGAAAACAACATAAGGCAGGCAAAGGATACAGGGGAGGAAACAAACAGAAAAACAACAAAACAAACAACCAACAAAAACTAAGAACAAAGAAGAGAACTGAGGAACAAAGGGAGAGAGTCACTAGAGGTGAGTCCCCACGCCCTAGACCAATCAAAAAGAGAGCCACTGAAGAAAGCTAGCAACTGGTCATCGGTTTTATCCTTGTCTTCAAAGGTTCGCCAGTTTCACTCCCTCCAGATACACCACATTAGACAAGGAGGAACTAAATTCCAAATACTAGAGGAGTGCTTTCCCAACCAATTCCACCAACCAAAAAGCGTATCTGCAACTGATCTTGGCATAACCCAAGAGATCCCAAAAGATCTGAAAACCAAGCTCCACAGCTGATGAGCTTTGACACAATGGAGTAGCAAATGATTCACCGTCTCCCCGCTACATCGACACATAATGCACCAGTCAACAGAATCAAAGCCTCTACCCCGCATATTGTCCCCTGTACGGATCTTCTCCCAAACTGCAGTCCAAACAAAGAAAGAGACGCGCGGAGGGGCCTTAACCTTCCAAATACCTTTCCAAGGAAAGATAATAGGCGAGGGACTCCGAAGCTTATCATAAAAAGAACGGATGTCAAAATCCCCCTTCTTCGACAACTTCCATCTCATACGGTCTCCGTGCTCTGATTTAGGTAAATTAGAGCCCAAGGTTCGAAAGAAAGCCTCCACCTCACCTGACTCCCAATCATTTGGGCCCCTGAGTAATCGAACATTCCAGCTTCTCCTATCCGCAGACCCTAACCTTTCGAGAGAAGAGGCCACAGATGCCTCTCTATAATAAGCAATCCCATACACAGCCGGGAAGGAAATATAGAGTGGTGATTCCCCACACCACTGATCTGTCCAAAATTTCACTCTATCCCCCACCCCTACCTCAAACTAAATGAATTTTCTAAACACCTCCCAACCTTTCCGGATACTTCTCCATAAGCCACACCCGTGGACACCCCTACCCAACTTGGAAGACCAACCCCCCCCCACTCTTCCCCAAACTTCAGAGCTACAACCCTCCTCCAAAGACGATTCTCTTCAACCCCAAACCGCCACAACCATTTTCCTAGGAGAGCCTGGTTGAAAGTAGTAATTTTCCTTACTCCCAAACCTCCGTTCGTCTTAGGAGCACACACCTTTTTCCACCCCACCAAATGAGCTTTTGAATCCCCCCACAAGAAATCCCTTTACATCTTCTCAATCTTATTAGCCACATGCGAGGGGATGGTAAAGAGAGATAGATAATAGGTAGGAAGGCTAGCTAAAGTACTCGTGAGCAACGTCAGTCTTCCACCTTTTGACAGATACAACTTCTTCCACCCAGCTAACTTCCGCTTAATTTTCTCCAATATAGGGTTCCAGATAGAAGGGGACTTATGAGAAGCCCCCAGCGGCATACCGAGGTAGGTCATAGGCAATGTCCCAATCCTACAACCTAGAATCTCAGCCAAAGCTTGCAAATTATAAACCTCCCCTATTGGAACCATCTCACTCTTCGAGACATTAACCTTCAAACCTGTCACTGCCTGAAAACAAAGGAGAAGCATTCGAACATGAAGGATCTGCTCCACTTCCGCATCACAGAACAGAATAGTATCATCCGCAAACAAGAGATGCGAAACACATTCCCCTTCCCCCCTTCTACCATTAGCCTTGAAACCCCTGATCAGGCCGGCACCTTCAATTCTCTTCAACATCCTACTTAAAACCTCCATAATGACCAGAAACAGCATAGGAGATAAAGGATCCCCTTGTCTCAGACCCCTCGTGCTCCTAAAAAAATCCGCTGGAGCCCAATTAACCAAAATAGAGAACTGAACAGTAGAGATGCAAGTGCGAATCCATCTACACCACTTCTCCCCAAAGCCCATTCTCTTCAATAGATCTAGAAGAGCCTCCCAATTCACATGATCATAAGCTTTCTCAATGTCTAGCTTGCAAATGACCCCCGGAGTCTTACTCTTCACTCGACTATCAACACACTCATTAGCAATGAGGACAGAGTCAAGAATCTGTCTACCTCCCACAAAACTATTCTGAGTCTCAGAGATTAGTTGATCTAGAACCAGCTTCAGACGGTTCGCCAAAACCTTCGACAAAATTTTGTACAAACTCCCCACCAAGCTAATTGGCCTGAAATCTCGAATATTGGAAGCATCATTCTTCTTAGGAATTAAGGCTATGAAAGTAGCATTTAAAGATTTCTCAAACTTACTATGAAGATAAAACTCCTCAAAAACTGCAAGAATGTCTCTTTCCACCACTCGCCAACAATGGTGAAAGAAGGCTAGAGTGAAACCGTCTGGACCTGGGGCTTTATCCCCAGCCAACTCCTTGACAGCAATAAGAATCTCCTCCTTCTCAAACCTCCTCTCAATCCAGGCCCTCTCCAACCCGTCTATCTGATCAAACTCCAAGCCTTCCACAAAAGGCCTCCACTCTTCTGACTCCTGGTACAAATTTTTATAAAATTGTACCACTTGAGCCACCACCTCGGACTCCCCCTCATAAATCACCCCATCTACCTCCAAGATGCTCAGGTGGTTAAACCTTCTATGGGAGTTGGCCACCCTATGGAAGAATTTGGTGTTATGGTCTCCTTCTTTAATCCATAACATCCTTGATTTCTGTCTCCAAGAGATTTCTTCCAATGAGAGAAGCTTCTCAACTTCAGATCTCACCTCAGCTCTCTCACAAGCCTCTGCATCAGAGAGGCCTAACTCTCCTTCCTTAGCATCTAGACATTTCAACGTCTCCAAAAGTTGAGACTTCTTACGTCCCACATGACCAAACTCCGAACGGTTCCACTGAATGATATCTTCTTTCAAAGCCTTCAATTTTTTGGCAAAGACAAAACTAGGAGTGCCAGAGAAAGAGTGTCTATTCCACCAAGAATGGACTCTCTCAAGGAACCCATCCGTTTTTAACCACATATTCTCAAACCTAAATGGACTTTTCCCCCTCGCCATTCCCCCTACCTCCATTAGAATTGGGAAGTGATCAGAAATTGGGCGAGGTAAAATCCGCTGGGTCACGTCCGGATAGTGCTCCTCCCAATCATGAGACACCAAAACTCTATCAATCCTAGACATCGAGGGCTGATTTGATCCGCTAGACCAGGTAAAACTCCCTCCCTCGAGAGGCAAATCAACCAAATTAAGATCCTCAATAAACTCCAAAAAAAGCTCCATAGCTGGAGTGAGACGGGAGTTACCCGACCGTTCACTCGGAAAGCGAACAATATTAAAGTCCCCGATGCAACACCATGGGACGTTCCAATACTGCTGAATGCCAACCAACTCGTCCCACATTAGCCCCCTCGCGTTGTTATCCGTTGGGCCATAAACCCCAGTACACGCCCAGCTGAAGCCATCCCCCACCCCTTTCCACCGCACAGACACAGAGAAAGAACCCTCTAGAATCTCCAGCCTCTCTAAGACCCTCCTATCCCACATCATCAAAACCCCGCCTGCCGTATGGACAGCATCTAAAGCCACCCAGTCCACATAAGGACAACTCCACAGACTGCCAACCATTTGTCTGTCCAAACCAGTGAGCTTAGTCTCTTGAAGACAAATAACATCACACTTCCACTCACGCAATAAATTTTTCACAATCAAGCGTTTCCGACAGTCATTCAGACCCCTAACATTCCAGGAGAGAATTTTTAAATTCATAAAGACCAAAGGAACCCAACTGATAAACTTGATCGGCAGCCTACACACTACCTACCATCATAATTAACCGAAGAATGTAAATTCCTCAGCTCTCTCATCCCTTTTTCCTTGTTATTAGCAGCTTTCCTAGGAACTGTGACTTTCCTGTTTAGCACTTTGGCTTCCTCCGTCTCCTTCTCGATCTTTTGCAGCAAAGCAATACATAAATTCTCATGTCGACTTAGAGGCAGCCCCACCAGTTTACTAAAACCAGGAAGTCTATTCTTTACCCAACTAGAAATATCCAATGTATTACCAAACTCCAGTGCCTCATTATCACAATTCAACGCCGCTGACACTGGTAACACAGAAGGGGTAATAGACATCAAAGGAATTGCAAGACTATCCTCTCCACCCAAGCCCATCTCCAAGTGACTCAAATCTCCCACCTCCAAAGCACTCTCCCCAGGAACAACACACACAGCCTTCGTGGGTATCTCCTCTAGTCTGGGCAAATCCAGCTCCATGACATCAGGAGGCCTGAGGTTGTCACGGCTGTCCCAGCCCCCTTTGACCCCATCATTGACATCCAAAGCCACCATCCCAGCCCTCGAAAGGCTCCAGAAAAAGCCAGAAAGGAGGAGCGCGACCGATGGCCTCGAAAACACCATAACGGACTTACCCGGAATCACCGTGAGCTCGTCGGAGCTAAGACCGGTGGAGGAAGAATCATCGGCCATCCTCGGAGGCCCGGCGCTCCAGTCTGACGCTTCTGGCTGAAGGGCGAAGGGTTGGGGAGGAGCCATGGGTCTCGCCTCCTGGGTTGAACCTCCATCGCCCTTAACAGAGCTCTCCCCCACTTCAAAGGAGCTTGGGCCCGATAAAAAAGAGCTTGAAGGGGCCATTTGTGACTCAGTCAGCAATGGGCTTGAGCCCAGGCCCAAACCATGGAGATTTTCAGCCTTTTTAGTCTTAGTCAGCAATGGGCTTGAACCCAGGCCCAAGCCATGCATATTATCAGTCTTTTTAAACCCACGTGCAACCCATTGAAGGGTCTTTGGAGCATAACAGACCCTATCCTCTGCCCCTGATTTCCTTCTGAGCAGCGTATCTCTCCCTTTCTTTCTATCCCAGAAAACCCGTCTGCTTCCTGTCACGTCAACCTCCACGAAAAGACCACTACCTGTCCAGCAAAATCTTCTAGCAACACTCTTCTTCCCCTTATAATCAGCTTTTAAATTCAAACTGAAGTTTGGGCAGCTTATCTTGGAGTCTGCCAGGTATTGCTCACCTACCCCTTCCTCCTCATTAGTGCTTTGCACCCTCCTGTCCCCTTCCACCACCTCCACCAGATCAGACTTGCCCACCGGAAAATCTCCTGCTTTGGCCTCTTTAAATCTCGGTTTCACCCCCTTATCCTTCTCTTCTAACTGTGTCAACTTCCCCTTGGCTGTGAAACCAAGCTGCTTTAGTTGCTTTCTTTCAACCAATCTTTCATGAGAGCCTTGCACCACTTCAGCAAAGGTTCTAGAGTTTAGTGCCTCCAAATTATTCCTCCGCACCTGAGGAATAAATTTTGGAGGACCATATCCACCCCCTGCATAGTGTGATGGATTCAACAGCTTTCTAAGTTCAAGACCAAAAGCCCTCCAGCCAATTTTCTCTTTACCTTCAGGGATAATGATTGATCTCCTAGACCCAGCAGCCTTGAGCTCGGTCAATAGCAAGAATTGACCTGAAGAGTTGGAGCTCCTGTGGAGAGTAAGAGCAGTGCCACCTTCTCTGAAGAGAAAGAACTGTTTGGAGCTCTCCCCTATAACAAGTTCTTCAATACTCTTCATCAGCCAATGGACAGCATACTTGCCCATGAAAACTGATCTCATAAAGAATTTGCCCCTCTCATAAATCCGTAACAAGAAAAAGCGTCCCCCTTCCTCTAAAATTAATTGAAAGAACTTGGACTCAATAAAGAAACTACGTACACCCCCCATTCCTATTTTAAAAAACTTGTAACATGTACCAATTATTTCCAGTCTTTGGAGAACTATTAGACAAGGTTGGCCTTCTATGTCAAGCCGCATTATATATGAAGTTGGGGATGGAACTCAAGTGAAATTTTGGTAAGACCGATGGTGTGGGGAGAGTTCTCTTGCTAATTGCTATCCTGAATTATTTAGGATTTCTTGTAATAAGGAAGCTAGTGTGGCGGATTTGATGCAATTTGCTAATGGGATTGCTAATGGGGTTCTTCATTGAGATCTACACTTTGTACGACCCATTCAAGATTGGGAACTGGAGTCTTTGATGACCTTCATGGATATCATTTATGATATGGTTATTAGGGGGATTAGGGAAGATAAGATGTGCTGGAAACCAGATCAGAAAAAGGGCTTCAAGATTAGTACTTTTTACCATCTTCTAGGTGCCCCTCCAAGCACCAGTGATCAATCTTTCCCTTGGGAAATCATTTGGAGATCAAAGGTCCTGTTGAGAGCCTTTTTGTATGGATTACTACTTTGGGTAAGATTTTGACCATTGACAACTTTAAGATTGAGGAAAATAAGGATTACATATTGGTGTTATATGTGCAAATGTAATGGTGAATCTGTTGATCACCTTTTGCTGCATTGCTCTATTGCTTTAGACTTATGCACCATAAATATTGGGTTTGTTTGGAGTTCATAGGGTGATGCCAAAATTTGTTACTTTTAGCTTGTTGTGGCAAGGTCAATTTGGTTGTCATCAAAATAGTCATATTTTGATGATCATCCCCCATTGCTTGATGTGATACATTTTGAGGGAAAGAAATAGTAAGAGTTTTGAAGACACAGAGAATTCTATGCCTAATCTCAAGTTATTCTTTTTTAAAACCTTATTGGATTGGTTGTCAACCATGAGCAACCTTTCCTTTTTTTTTCTATTGTTGATTTACTAGATTTATGTAACTTATGTAACTGATTGTTTACCCAAGTATACTACTTGGGTGACTCATTTTTTATGATTTATACAATTTTATTACTTATCAAAATACACACACACACACACACACACACACACATGTGTGTGTGTGTGTATCGAATGCTTTAGAAGCTATAGTGACCGATATCATTCCTATGGGGCACCCAATCGTGTTCTAACTTGTTATAACAGGCTAGAACAAGCTAGGACAAAGTGAATTTATGTGCACATGTATCCGTATGTGTGAGTGCATTTTAAGTCACTATGTCTAAACACACATGCAAGAAGCCCAATGTGTGGGTATATTCTATCTCGTCACTATATATGAACCCACATGCAAGAAGCCCACACTCAATGCTATTAGGTCCAATAATGCAGATCAGACTATCCTTAATACCATTAGTGCACTTAGGTAACTGACAGATGACGTGAACAAAAGTCACAGATAAAGCATTTTTAAGTACCTGAAGTGCAAGTTCCCTTGTAGGAGTAATAATAAGAGCACGTAAAAAGCCTTTTGGGGCAATCCTTTCTGCTTCCTCCCCCTTTTGCTCAAACATCCTTGCAGTCTTCTCTTGTTCCTCCAAGAGGCGTTGTAAAATGGGCAACCCAAAAGCGAGTGTTTTCCCAGAACCTGTCTCCGCAGCACCAATAACATCCTGACAGATAAACAAATTGTAAAGACCATCAACTTAATGTCTTCATCACACATGCACCACCACAGGCAAGAACCTTAACCAACCTTCCCTTGATGAGCAGCTGCAGGAATACAAGCTTTCTGTATTGGAGTTGGTTCCTTGAACCCAAGCCTGAATACTGATTTCATGAGCAGAGGATGGAGCCTTAATTCATTCCATGCATAATATTCAGCTTCATCAACCAACCCATCTTCATCATCATTCTTGCCATTGCTAACTACAAATCACAACATACAGTTTGTGGAACATGTCTCTTTAGTTCACATTAATTTTTCAATACAATCCTATACAGATTACACAGCATGCTACAAACCAGAGCAAGTTTGACTATACATTTAAAATAGGGTTTGACAATGAATCATTCATATGTACAGAAATTCAAAAGGAGGTGTTTTGCTGAAACAAAAACTTCTACATATAAAGACAGATGGAAAAACCTTGGTACAATCACTATAAGAACTTTCTCACTATGCTAACTCAAAACAAAATTTTCAATCTACTTCATAAGTAAAATGACAATATTCAGATCAAGTAAAATAAAAAAAAATTACATGGATTAAGTTAAAAAAAAAAAAAATCAAAGATGAAAGTTAAAACATTGTATGGATTAAGTTGCATAAACTTACTTTACTCTGACAAAAAAATAATAATAAATTCCAAAACCATTAACAAGTATATATTCCAACAATAGCTCTCACGAAAAGAAAAATAGAGCTACCAAAGATAGATCAAGAATTTGGTGTATCTTTAAAAAGGAAAGTTTGACACCAACATATCAATTGATAGCTTAGCATATCAGTAACATTTTTAAAGAGCAAAATTTGAATATCCAATCTGAATACTGACCCAGAAATTGATACATGGAAATTTTTTTGACATAATAACTGTAAGATAAGCATCATAGATTCATAGGGAAACAACTTAAGTTTGAGTGAGAGTCAGAAAGAAAAAAATATAATCATAAACATATACAGAGATCATTATGAACCAAAACAAAAACACTCACCAATCCAGAAATTAACCCACAATCGAGCCATTGACGAGTACAGTAGTCAAAAATCAAGATCAACTAAATTTAAATTGATATATTACCATTTCAAAAACATGTATATATTTACAGTGTAATGAGTAACATTTTTAAGCCACACACCAATTATATTAGAAAAACTAACAAATTATCAATGTGCAAATTGTATCAAACTGTGTTAAACACCAACCCAGAAACTAACCAGCTGGAAATTCCTCACCTTTGTGGCTCTCATTTTCCTTTTCATTCTCCGTCTTCTTCTTTTTGTTCTTCTTCTTCTTCTTCTTTTTCTTTTTAGTCTTCAAATTCTCGTCCTTCTCTGATGCCTCATCAACTTCAGCCTCCTCCTCCTCCTCCTCCTCCATTTCCTTTTCAACTTCAGTCGCACCAGAATCGCCATCAACATCACTTGGCTTCCTTTTGTTCGATTTCGTACTCTGCTTATCTTTCTTCTCCTTCTTATTTCCCACCCCAGGTTGAGGAATTCCTAAACCATACGCGGCTTCATCGATCTCTTCAAGCGAAAGAAAACCTATACATTCGATCAAAATTAACAAATTATCATCAAACATGAACAAACCTTAAACCTCCCATAAACCCCAATCCTATGCTTGCTCCCTAAGAAAATTTAGTAAACCACATAGTTTCAATACAATCTTACAACAAAATAATTTCGTAAATTTTAAACCAAATTTGTAACGTTTCTACAGAAACCAAAACAGAAATCATGAACATTGAACGAACATAAACCCTAATGCTCTGTTTGATATTTTCTTTGCTATTCCAAAATTTATTTTCTCGCAATCCAAACAAAGAAATCAATCAAATCGATTAACGAGGGCGAACCTCCTTCGAGTTCGTTAGTGCCGACGACAACAGAGAAGGGGTCGTCGTCAGGGATAGCGGGGTTCCATGGTAGTGAGTCGAATCGTTCGAGCTCTACATCCTGTCGAGTTCGTTTTCTATTGTGCTTTTTCTTTGAAGGTTGAGAGGAGAGCGGTGAGGGTTCAGCAGCCATGGCCTGAGAGAGAGGTCACTGGCTTGCAAGTTTAAGCGGCGGGTTAGTTTGTTTTGGGCTTTTTTGTATGTTCAAAACGAGCATACGAAAAGTACAACCATTTGAAGCATTACGTAGAAGTAGTAGGTACCTTTAAAATTGATAAAAATATTCTAATTTCTAAACAAATGTAATCATTTTTAAGTGAATTTTCACATTATATATTATTAAGTAATCATTTTTAAGTGAATTTTCATAATATGTATTATTAAGAGAAAAAAATAACAATGGGACTAAACATTTTTTGTAATATAAAATATGACTAAACAATAAACATATTAAAACATTAAAAAATATTTTAAACCAAACAAATAAAAAAAAAATCAAATAATATAGCTTTAGGCATGAGCACTAGCAATAGGGGAGAAGCATTAATGTTAGGTTAACTGAAGTTTCTCTTCAAAATTGATCTTGTGCAACACATATGACCCTTGGACATGTGTCACTCTATTTTTTTGACATTTATACTAGTATGAAACAGGTGCTGCAACCTTGTATGCAACAAATCCTTGCCCTTTTTTTATTTATTTCTTTTTATATAGGTGCCTACTTGTGATTATTTATTTAGAAAAAGGACAAGGTTTCTCTTCAAACTCTTCCTATATCTTTTTATTGGATGTGAATTTTGAAAATTTAACCGTTAGATTGCATGTTTTTTGTACACTTAGCATGTTTGTCAAATTTTGTTCAAATTGAATGTTATTTACTATTTGATCAATAAATTTATGTTTTATTCATAATTTTAGACCATGAAAACTTGAAATTTAAACATTTGTTTAATGATATAGCTATTGATATTTGATATTCTTGAAATTTTGCAAGTATGAAAAATATAGTAAAAATATACAATCCAATTATTAGATTTTCAAAATTGACATCAAATAAAAAAGATATAAGATGAGTTTGAGGATTTCTTTCTAAACTAGTTTGTATAACCATCCTTGGGCAATGAGAATGAGTCATGAAATTGGAAATTTTTTTTTTTTTTTTTTTAACTTTTGGTATTTAACAATTAGTTACTTTCAATACTTATTTATTTATTTATTTATTTCTCTCGTTTGTCTCAAAAAAATACTTTTTTTTTTTAATGAATCCCTCATATTATAATTTTGTTAATCTATTAGGTTACTTCTTCTTCCATAAAAAATTCATTCAAAATTTTGATTTTTCCCCAAATGAATTGCCGCTGCATGTGCTTGTAAGGTAAATATGTGAATAAGATTTGTTTTTCCAGTATTCGTAGCAAGATTGCAAGACTCATGAATTTTTTATTTATCTTTAATAATCTGGCTTACTTCTTCTTCCATTAGAAGAATGAGTTTAAGCAAAAAAGTAAGTATGTAGCATAGAAAATTTTAAATGAATTGTCTTTGCATGGGCTTGTAAGGTTAATTTTATATATATAAAGCTAAAATTGAGAGAAAATCTAATTAGATTTTAAATTGGAGTTCAATTTTTGCGCCACTTATCTCATATAATTTTTTAATAAAATTTTTGAACCAAGTGAATTATTGGGTGCAAAATTTGAAAATTCCCAATATAATTAGATTATAAATTGAAGTTCAATTTTGCTCTACATATCCTATTTTATTTTATTTTTTATTTTTTGTAGCAAATAAATTATTGGGTGCAAAAATCGAAGAGTCCAAATCTGATTAGAATCTTATAATTTGAACTTATATATGTGTATAATTGTGACTGTCTTTAATTATACCATACATATACACGAGTTATTCACTTTTACGTGAATAAGAGTGAAAAATTCAACAAATTTTTCTTGGTAAGACTTTAAAAAAAAAAATTTATTATGAGAATGAAAAATTCAATATATTTTTTTGTATTCATAATAAGATTCATAGCAAAAATAATTTTTTAAATATTTTGGGTTACTTCTTCCATTAGAATAAACTAGCTTTTAAACCCGTGCAAATGGATGGGAATTACAAAAGTACATGTATTTTTGGGTTCTTGGAAAAAAAAAAAACAGTACATTTATTTTCAACAAAATAAAAATAAAAATAATGAAAATTTTGTAAGGGTCCACAAATAAATTTTTGTACATAAAAATAATTAGAATCCGAGAAAGCAAATGTATTCAAATAATTTTTGGTAAATATTTGGAGAAACATTTTGTTTCAAAAGTCTTACTTAAATAAATTTAATTAAATAAGTATGTAGCTAATGCAATTGAGTTTATAAATTTTAAAAAATAACACTTTGTATGAATTTCAAATTTAAAATGTATATAACACTTAGTATGCTATCCATAAAAATATGTGTTGTCTTACAGATTGATTTTCTTTTAAGCCTATTCTGAACAACTAAAACTGTAACATCCACCGTGATGGAGAGAAAAATATTTCTAGCAATTAAAAAAAAATCTAGCTAAAGAGAATGGTGTGATCATCCTTCCTTGGAAACAAATTGGTGGAGGCAAGATTGTTGTCCGTTTCACATCCTTCGTCTTAATACTTCTTCAGCTACAGAAATTGAACCCATGAACCTAAGTTTAACAGGAAAAAAAATCAAAGAGATGTAGACAGCAAATTTAGTACTGACTTTGATAAGACAATTTTAATTATAAAAATAAAAACCGACCTCAAGAATATCTCATCATCTCCCAATCTAAATAAAACTTGCTTAATTTGATGTGCATGATAGTGGATGCCAAAATCTTTGGTTTATGCAACGGTGAAAGACTAATGATTCCATAATGACATAAGGCTTTATATGTCATATTAAACTTTACCTTGAAACTACCCAACTACTCATCTAAGCCCTTTTTTTCACTAACAAAATAAACATTTCCAAGATGCATGATACCAAGAAAAAGTATGGAGTCCTTTCCTTACCTTGCATAGACTATAGAAGTACCTTTAAAATTCAAATGTAAATATAATGTAAAGTGAAAAGTTCATCCTAGCAGTTTGATGTCATATTTGCATAGTACCTGACTTGACAAAGAATTTTGGCATCAATCCTATTAGAGCCAACACTTCTTATACTGGTTAATAGACTTTGAAGGTCACCAATAGCACTTGCACTCACCCAGTCTTGAATTTGTCTGTTTTCAAAAAGTTTCGCAAGCTATTTGCTGGTTGAGAGCTCAAAAACACTTAGAATTCCCATAAGCTTCAAGAGTTACAAAATAAATAATAGATACAACGGGAAAATTAAGTTTTTTGACCTTTTAATTTAATTTAGTAGCTCTTCTCAAATAGTAGCCAAAGGTCTTATAAGTCAAGGAT
Source organism: Quercus ilex subsp. ballota (assembly GCA_032727855.1). Lineage (NCBI taxonomy): Eukaryota > Viridiplantae > Streptophyta > Magnoliopsida > Fagales > Fagaceae > Quercus > Quercus ilex. The sequence continues at coordinate 22,068,922 of CM064913.1, read as the reverse complement.
GACTGATTTGCATTAACATGTGGGGGAAAATATATCATTGTAAATACAAAATTCCTGAGAAAAGTCAACTTTAGTTTATTAAGGGGCATATGTCCTTGAAGCCAATTATTGGAGAGAATTCAACATCTATTAAGTTAAAAGCTTAGTTCAAGACAGTATTTCAACATAATTTTCTCATTCAGGGTATTTGGACAGTGGGGATAAAATTATTCCATTTTGGCTTCCATAGCATATAATGTATATGCTATACAGAATCTAATAGAATGATAGGGCTGTTCCTCTAGTGATAAGCAAAATATACTTCTCACCAAATGTGGAAAATAATTCTCTCTATAATTCTCAAAGAAAGTGCTATGAAGACAAATGGTGTAGTTTTTTTGCATAAACCCAACATAAAATTTCATGAATTGTCCTAACTGCTGATTGAGTATTCATTCATGTCAATGATCATTTGCATATATAGTAGAGATGAGTCTTAAATCTTTTGTGCTTTGTGATACTTGAAAATGGTTATTACATAGAGATGTTTACGTAAAAGGCATTACCTTTGCCAGAAGCATAGTTATAGATGCAAAGACATGCTAGAAGCCTGCCTTCAAGCTCTGATCCAGGATGAAAAAATTGCTCAGTTTCATTTAGTAAGATCTCACATGCAGAATATCTTATACTATTTGGGCACTTTGTTATTTCACATCCAAGCCATGCAATGGCTGTTAGGCAAGCCTAAGACACCATTCTCTAACGTATGGAAGATAGGATTCCCAATATTAATGATGCCTCTAGCAACATTGCTGCACCAAGGGTTTGTGGAAGTATCCTACAAATCCATGAAATTTTCTTTGTCAGTACCTTTATTACCATAAAAAACCAATATATTTTTCCTTATATCTCACATGTAGGCTTTTATCAAACCAGTTAAAATTTCTTATTATATATGATGATATGGAGAGGTTAAACCGGCGTTTTTAACCAACCATGCTAAAGTATATGGTTCCCTGTCCAAGCATATGTTCCACCAAGAACTATTGAGAAACTGAAGCACCACTTCAAAAACCAACAAAAGCTTTTTAATTTCTCAAACCTTTTCTAATCAATCTAATGAATCACAAAGTCAAGCAAAAAACAGAAGTTAGCATCTTGTTATATTTTAATAATTTTCCTCACACTTTTAATAGCAATTGAAAGACTACAAATGCCTAGTTTGGATCAGCACAACAACAATGTAAGAAAAGGAAAAAAGGAAAGTTTGGAGGGAGGATTTTCAAGCTTGTCATGATTCTTCTCATAGCAATTAGTTTTTAAAGAATCAAATGTGTTAGTCTAACTCAAAGACAGCATAACTTCAAGTTCAATAATATGATGGTCATTTTATTACCAATAAAAATTGCCTTAAACATTAAGATCTTCCAGACAAACTCAATGATATTGGCTATCCTTTGGAATGACCACATCCTTCAAATGACCTGTATTTATCATTTAAGAAAACTTGCTAATAAAGTTATTATGATTTATGAAACCACTTGCAATTATGATAGCATCACACAATAAATTATAAAATTTCAATCATAATTGATAGAAAAGATAACCAAAAAAGAAAATCTACTTGGACAAATTCCAGCAAGGGAATTCCACAGTCGGCTGGAGTTTCGATTGTCCATCTAAAACATACATGGCAAGAAAAATACATTTTTTTCTCCCATTTCCATTGAAAAATCAATACATAAAAACTAAAAAAAAAAAAAGGGTTAAACAATTGAACAAATCTCACCAAGATTCTTCAGTCGGGATATGATTCCAATATCTTCTATCATTTATCCCGGTGCAATGGACAAACAAACAGCACACGTTCTTTTATGTAGCCAAACTCTCTGCATAAAGCCAATTTTTCAACAAATCCATCAGAAACAGATCCATATCAAGAAAATCATATAATATGAATAATCCAAACAAGAAATAAGCCAGAGAACCATATCAGGGAGGTACCAAAACTTTATCATAACAAAACCAAATAATTTTATTCCCCTCTCAATTAATTAAAATAAAATCTAAGATTTCTAAATTAAAATTTATTTTCTTTCCCTCATTTTCTCAAAACCTAGGGTACGTTTGGTACATTAAATGAGGATTACGATAGGAATTGTAATCTTTATTACTAGTAATAAAGTGTGTTGTAATGTAATAACTAAACATATTCATTAGGGTACGTTTGGTATACTGAATGGGAATTACAATAGGAATTGTAATCTTTATTACTAGTAATAAAATGTGCTGCAATGTAATAACTAAACATATTCATTAGTTTGGTTGTAAGTTATAACATTAGAATGAAATTTAACATTTATTTTAGGAAATATCTTACTTATACAATTATAATTCCTTAAAAATTGTTATTTTTAAATTTAAGAAAGATATGTGTTATTTTTTATGATTTTTTATTTTTATAATTATTAGATGTAAATGGAAGGTTTGTTTATTTGGAAATATATTAAGTTTTGAAATTAATGCACTTACTAAGGAATAGCTAATACAACCTTTTAAAGAGGAATAGTTATTCTTCATTTTGAAGAATAGCTATTCATAAGGAATGACTATTCCTTGTAATAAAAATATAATCAAACTAAAGAATAATTAAATTATAGAAATAACTATTACATTACAGTCTACCAAACATGCCCTTAGTTTGGTTGTGAGTTATAATATTAGAATGAAACTTAACATTTATTTTAGGAAATATATTACTCATACAATTATATCTCCTTAAAAATTGTTATTTTTAAATTTAAGAGAGATATGTGTTATTTTATGATTTTTTTTTATTTTATAATTGTTAGATGTATATGAAAAGTTTGTTTATTTGGAAATATATTAAGTATAAAAATTATTTCACTTACTAAGGAATAACTAATACCACCTTCACACAGAGAGATAGAGAGAGCAATACCTTAGTACAATCATCGAACACTTTCTAAGGAATAACTTCATAATTCGAGGGCAACTTCAATTCCCAGAATCAAAGCCACGCAGTCCTTTGGTAAATCACCCAAATTGGGAGAAAATAGAAGAGAAACAGATGTGAATTGTCAAAGAAGGATCTGCGAATAGTTTTATACTTTGAAATGGTAATTGAATAGAAAAAAAAAAGGGGGAAAAAAAAAAGCATGCCTACCTTCTGAATTGTCTGTTATTGCAGAGAAGGAATGGGATAGCATCTGAATCGTCTGTTGTTGTAGAGAATGAACAAAGTTTTTAAGTTTTCACAGTTTTTTTTTTTTTTTTGGCGCTTCCTTATGGATTTTCTTTTTTCCTCCGTTTGTTGGTTTGGAAGTGAACATGCAAGCAATAAGACATGAAACAGAGAGAATTCAAGAGAGGAGAATTGAACCCGCTATTCTGACCTGTGTTTATATGGAGTTGTAGAGAAGAAACGGAAGTTAGAGTGAGTTTGAACTTTTGATCGGGAATATGGCGTTAGGGATTTTGGGTTTGTGTTTTTTTTCTTTTTTGATAAGTGGGTTTTTGTTTTTATAAAAATGTTTGATGAGAGGAAGATTCTGTTTGTTGGTTTGGAACACGCTGTTCTGATCTATGTATATATGGAGTTACAGCGAACAGATGGAAGTGAGGGTGAGTCTAAACTTTCGATCAGGAAATATGGCGTTTGGGTTTGCATTTTTTTTTTTTTTTTTGATAAGAAGATTTGTGTTTTTATATAAATGTTTGATGAAAAGGAGTCTCTCCAAACGCAATGTACGCAATTTTAAAGAATAAACCATATACTTGGTTGTTTTTTAAGTGGTCTTTTTTTCTAACATGACAGCACCTTCTTAATTGCAGGAAAGACTTCTGCTTTTATATATAGTATTAGATATATTAGATATTCCGAACAAGGTTTCTAAGAGAGTTTCTCTGTCGCTAGTGAAGGCTAGTTTCCCTAACCTTCTCTAGGCTGTAGAACCGCTGTCCCTTTTCGAAGGTGCTGTTTCGTACCTTAGAGTAACAACGTTACACTAAGGTTTCTGTTGTAGGGTTTTCTTCTTTGGTGTGTAGGGACACACTTCTCATCTCTTGTGCCATGGAAGATCTCATTATAGAGTGGAATGGGCTCTCTCTCTCTCTCATAGGGAAGGTCCTAAGTTCCAGTTACACTCAGATTTGGCTTCTGCTGAATATACTATTGCTGCAAAAATTTTGACGAAGCGAGCGTTAAACACTGCTGCAATTGTAGCAACTTTCAAGCCGTTATGGAGATCCAAAAATGGCTTCAGGGTGAAAAATCTTGGTAACCATGTTACCTTATTCACCTTTGACAATGAGGAAGAGGTGGATGTGATCATGGCCAATGAACCATGGACTTTTGATAAGCACCTTATAGTCCTACAACGATATGGTAAGGACTCTATTGTGGAAGAACTATCTTTTAATCTTACTCATTTTTGGGTGCAGGTCAACGACATTCCTTTAGGATATATGAACCCGACGGTGGCGGCGGGACTCTGTGAAACTGTTGGGAAGGTTATCAGCCACCCAAAAATGCCCATTGAACATGGTGGTGGTTTCATGAGAGTGCGGGTTCTTATCAATATATCTCAGCCCTTATGTTGTGGAAGAGTTATTTGTCTTGAGGATGATAAAGAACTATGGGTATCATTCAAATATGAGCGGCTCTAATCTTTGTTATTGGTGTGGGCGCCTAACACATAATGACCGTGACTGTGTGTTGTGGCTAGACAGTGAAGGTACTCTTGAGGAAACAGATAAGAGGTATGGTCCATGGATAAGAGCTTCTCCCTTTGTAAGCTCACGCAAGGCAGTGATTACTGTACCTGGTTTCTATGTTAAGAATAAAGACATATCAAAAGGAGGTAAACCTCATGGCTCATCACAGCGGCCGCCGGCGACTATCGTGACAGAAAGGTCACAGGAAACCTCTCAGACAAATCAGGAAAGTGCTAAAACAGTGGAAGCATTAAAATCAGTTTCGAGAAATTCTTTCCATCCACAGAATGGTCGGGCTGGCCATAATCAATCAATTCCAGATTTGGTGCATACACAGGTCAGCATGGAGACGTTGGAGAAACAAATTGAGGATATAGACCGGGAGTTACGCAAGTTTGACTTACCTGGGAATGAAGATCATGAGCAGAGTATGGTAACCAAAAATATTCTCCATCAATACCCCCCTCCACAAACAGAAATATCCTCCCCTAACCTGTCCTTTACTCCCTCTCCTTCCTAAAATCCTAACCATGTAGCTGAACCAAAACAGAATCCTAACATGGCCCCACCGCCCCTCATTAATCCTAATATTCCCAAAAATAACACAACCCCACCACCCCTTAACTCTCCCAAAAATTCCAAAAATAACCCTGCTGTTCCCATACCTGATGAAACCCATGCAAAAAACCATCCCAAACCTTCCAATAATAACCCTGCTTTTCCCATACCCGATGAAACCCATGCAAACATCCATCCCATAATCACACGTACCCCTCCTCTTTCCCAAACTTCTAACCAAACTACTACACCTCAGCAACTCCAAAAACCAACTTCACCATCCCACAAAACTTCCAGCAATACCTCTGTTTCTCCCTCGGTAAACAAAGTACCTAGCAACACACCTTCCTTGACCACATGGAAACGCATCCCAAGAACTGTGACACAAGAGGCTCTGATTAAGATTGAACCACTGGGGCAGAAATGAGTAGCACCTTATCATGCAGATCAGTCTGAGTTACCAAGTAAGAAATATATGGTTTCTCAAATTGATAATGAAAACATATTGATATTGGAGGAGGCTGGTTCCCAGCCCTGCCAGGAGCAATGAGTCTACTAGTTTGGAACTGTCGTGAGCTTGGGAACCTACGTACAGAAGATCAGCTTGCAGAATTAGTGTGGGCAAAAGATCTCTCTGTTGTGTTTTTAGCCGAAACATGGACAGATAAAGATAGGCTAGTTCAAGTTCAAAGACGGATAGAGTTCAAGAATATGCTTGAAGTTCCACGGAGAAATAAGGCGGGAGGATTGGTAATTTTTTGGAAGGAAGATTTTGACTTATCAATAGAGACTTTTTCTCCAAACCATATTGACTGCATGATTAATAAGAGTAAAGACAATGAGTGGAGATTTACTGCTTTCTATGGGGAACAAGATACGCGGTTAAGGTATGAATCATAGGCAAAACTTCGTACTCTAAAATCTCGTAGCAGCTCTCCGTGGATTTGTGCAGGTGATTTTAATGAAATTACAAGACAATCTGAGAAGCTTGGAGGAAGGTGCAAACCACATAATCAGATGCAACCCTTTCGAGATGTACTTGATGAATGTGGGTTCATAGATATGGGTTTTGTAGGTGCACCTTTTATATGGCACAAGCACTTTGCAGACTATATGGTTTGGGAGAGACTAGATCGAGCGGTAGCGACCAATGACTAGTTTTCAATGTTCCCGGGGACTAAAATTCACCACTTGGATGTCACTACTTCGGACCATAAGGCTTTGTGGATTGTACTTGAGAATTTGGAGTGTGGGTTTCAGAAGCCCTTTCAGTTTGAACAAATGTGGATGATGGATAGAGGGTGCACAGATATTATAGAAACAGTTTGGAGAAAAAAATTTAATGAGCCGTGGGATACAAAAATTGTCACAAAGATTGACCAATATGGTCAGGCACTTACACGTTGGAGTAGACAAGCCTTTGGGAATGTGAAACGTGAGATTGAGAGGAAAAGGAAAGAATTGTCTCAGGCTGAAAAAAGAGCAATCCGTGGAGGGAACCCAAGACATATGATAACATTGCAAGAGGAAATAAACTTGTTGCTTGATAAATAAGCCACTATGTGGCGACAACGATCCAGGATTTTGTGGTTAAAAGATGGTGACAAAAACATAAGGTTTTTTCATAGTAAGGCTTCCCAAAGACGACGAAGAAATTCCATCACTAGACTCCATGATGCTGGTGGTAATTGGTGCACAAATCAGCAGCAAATCAATGACACTATTGTGGACTTCTATACGAATTTGTTCACTTCAAACAGACCCGACCACTTGGATGAAGTTATTGAGGTTATTCCTGAGGTAGTCACAGCTGAGATGAATGCAAATTTAACTAGTGAATTTACAGCTTTGGAGGTGGAGGTAGCTTTGAAACAAATGGCTCCTTTAAAGGTTCCCGGACCTGACGGTATGCCCCCCTTATTCTATTAAAGCTACTGGTCTTTACTTGGTAATGATGTTACACAATCTATCTTGCACTTTTTAAATTCGGATTCTTTACCTGCTGCCCTTGGTCATTCTTTTATTACTTTAATCCCTAAGGTGAAAAACCTGGAATCAGTGTCACAATTTAGGCCAATCAGTCTGAGCAATGTTTTGTATAGGGTGCTTTCTAAAGTCTTGGCCAATAGACTGAAGAAAATAATGCCACAGCTTATTTCAGAGCATCAAAGTACTTTCTTCTCTGATCGTTTGATTACTGATAATATCATGGTAGCCTTTGAAACTTTGCATTACATGAGAAATCATTGTGCAGGTAAGACAGGGTACATGGCTTTAAAACTCGACATGAGTAAAGCCTATGATAGAGTTAAGTGGGAGTTTATGGAGAAAGTGATGAGAAAGATGGGGTTTACTGATTGTTGGGTGGACCTAATGATGGAATGTATTACTACAGCCTCCTACTCTATTCTAATTAATGGTGAACCTCATGGAAATATCAAGGCAAGTAGGGGTCTAAGACAAGACGATCCTTTTTCCCCATACCTTTTCCTTATGTGTACTGAGTGACTTCATGGTCTCATAAAGAAGGCAGCAAGCAATGGGGACATTAAGGGAGTTTCTATATGTCGGAATGGGCCCAAACTAACACATCTTCTTTTTGCAGACGATAGCTTAGTTTTTTGCAGGGCCAAGGAAGATGAATGCTTGAAGTTGCTCGAGATTTTGGCAACCTATGAGAGAGCCTCGGGGCAGCAAATTAATAGGGCCAAAACAACACTCTTTTTCAGTAAATCAACCTCATCTGATGTGCAAGAGGTAATCAAAGAGGCACTTGGGGTACAGGTGGTTCAACAATATGAAAAGTATTTAGGTCTACCTTCCTTGGTGGATAAAAATAAAAAGGAGAGTTTTGCCCATTTAAAGCAAAGAATTTGGAAAAAATTGCAAGGGTGGGAAGCTAAACTACTATCACAGGCGGGTAAAGAAATTCTAATCAAAGCGGTTGTACAAGCACTCCCTACCTATACGATGTCTTGCTTCAAGTTACCAATCACTCTTTGCCATGAGATTGAGACTTTGACCCGGAAATTCTTTTGGGGGCAATGGAGATGCTCGGAATATACATTGGGTAAAGTGGCAAAAGTTGTGTAAACCAAAGTCACAAGGTGATATGGGCTTTAAAGACCTCTCCTGGTTTAATGATGCTCCCTTGGCTAAGCACACTTGGCAACTCCTTCATGACCATCATTCCTTATTTTATCGGGTCTTCAAGGAAAAATTCTTTCCGGATTGTAGTATTATGGAAGCAAAGGAATCAAGTAACGCTTCGTTTGCTTGGAAGAGTATTCTCAAGGGTTGGATGTAATTAAAAGAGGGGTTGTCTGGCAGATTGGGAATGGTAATTCAGTTCACATATGGGGTGATAGGTGGCTGCCAAGGGTGTCCAATAATAAAATCATCTCCCCTCCTATTATAATTGATAGTACTGCCATGGTAAGCTCCTTGATTGATCAGACCAACCGGGTGTGGAGGGAGGACCTCATTGACTGCTATTTCTTTGAGTGGGAAGCCAATATCATTAAGAACATACCTCTTTGCCGATCTATTCAAGAGGATGTCTTAATATGGCCTTTTAGCCCAGATGGAGAGTATACGGTTCAAACGGGTTATAAGTTTCTGCAGAATCAATGCAGGGCTAGTGAACTTGGATCCTCTGATGATACCATGCTATAGCCACTATGGAAGAAGATTTGGGGTTTAAAAGTTCCTAGGAAGGTCAAGAATTTGGTTTGGCATGCGTGCAAAAATGCAAGGCCCACCAAAATGAATTTGCTTAAACGCCAAGTGGTTACTAGTGATGTGTGTGAGCTGTGTAACCTGCACATTGAAGACTCAACCCACGCCTTATATCACTGCCCAAAATTGGAGAAAATTTGGCAGAGTACCCCTCTATGGAGTCACGGCACCATCAGACAATGCAACAGTTTTTTGGATATAATGTTTGTTGTTTGTGCAGATAACAGGGACTCGGAGCTTTTCTCATTAGTGGCATGGACTTTGTGGAATAGGCGTAACAATCTCAGACTGGGAAAACCTTGTATCCCGCTAGAGCAAGTGTTGGACAAAGCTCGTGACCTCAATTTGGGCTGCTTACCTGACCCATCATCGGCACCAGCAGCACCGAAACAGGCAGTGGCAACATGGACACCTCCACCCTTACACAGCTACAAAGTTAACTTCGACGGCGCACTTTTTGAACGTGAAAACAGAGCTGGTCTGGGAATAGTCATACGAAACCATGAAGGATTAATGATGGCCTCGTTATCTGAAGTCGTTCCGCTGCCATCCACAGTCATTGAGGTAGAAACTTTGGTAGCACGCCGAGCTATGGAGTTCGCACGAGAACTAGGATTTGAGAACATTGTCCTCGAAGGAGACTCCGAAGTTTTAATCAAGCTTTTGAACAGTTGTAGCAGATCATTGGCGCCCTTTGGCCACATACTCAGTGATATTACTTTTCTTGCTTAGTGTTTCACTTGTTTTAGAGCTACACACGTCAAAAGACATTGTAATAAGGTTGCACACTCACTAGCTAGAAAAGCAATCTCATACTCTCCCTTATCCGTTTGGATGGAAGATATTCCACCAGAACTCGTATCTGTATTTCAGGCTGATTTGAATAGCCTTCCTTAATACTACACTTCGATTGGATTCTCAAAAAAAAAAAAAAAGATATGATGAGTAAATGAATTCCATTTTTGTGTGCTCGTAAGGTGAAATGTGTGAATAAAAGTAAATAATTCATTTTTACTCTATTCTTAGGGTAAATTGCAAAGTACACCCCTAATGTTTGGGGGTGATTGGATTTTACACCCCAACGTTTTGGAACTTTGATTTTACACCCCAACGTTTGGTTCCGTTAGCAAATCACCCTCCGGTTAGTTTCTGTTGTTAACTGCCATGTCATCTTGCTAATGTGTGTGTGTGTTTTTTTTTTTGGCCAAATAAGCCCCAGAATGACACAGTTTTAATGGAAATGATGTGCTGACTTTGCACATGCTAAACAGCACTGTTTTGCCCACAGAGAAAACAAAAAACTTGTTGTTACGACACTGTTTCCCCACCAAACAGAAAATCTCAAAACCCAGCCCTTAGCTCCCAAACCCACGAACCCAACCCTTGCATCCACCACATTGGCTCTGTAACCAACCCTTGCTTTGTGAACCTAGACGTAAGTTCATCGCAAGCTCCAAGTTTGCTCCAAGGCGGCAGCAACGGCGGCAACGGGTATGGCTATGGCTCTCTCTCCCTCTCTTTTTGGATTTTTCTTGCCATTGTTGGATTGGAATTTTGGGGTTTTTCATTGGGTTTGCTGGGGCTTTTGTTGTTTGGGTTTGTTGAGGGTTTTTGTTCAATTATTTTTGTTTGGGATTTTGTTGATGGATGCACAGAATGCTGGGTTTTTGTTCAATTATTTTTTGGGTTTTTGTAGTACTTTGATATTGTTGATTGGGACGAATTTTTTAAAGGATTTTTGTAGCAGTTTGTTGTCTATGGATTATGATATATTTGGTTGTGTTTTGTCTGGAACTGGTTACTTTATTGAAATTTAATTTTGGTGGGTCAGCCTGTGATGATGAGCTATGTGTATTGAATGGTGTAAAATAATGCACATTTTTACTTGGTAAATTGACTAAGTGGAATGAGTGTGGTCCAACTGAGTGGTCCATGTGTTATTCTTTATAGCTCTTGTCTGCATATAGTATTATATTTATTTTAATAATGGTTTATGTCCATTGAAAGAACATGGTGATGTTAGTAACGTGTTAATTAAATGTTATATTATAGTAATGCCTCCTGTATACATGTATGTGAATTATATTTTATTGATTTATTAATTAAATGTAATATTTTAGTAATGCATTTATATGTGTGTGCAGGGCTTTGAATATGGATCAACCATTTGATATGTCTATACATCATGGAGGGGTATTCATTACACATAGTGATACACATGTTGAATATGCTAGAGGGACTGAATCAAGGGTCTCAAATGTTGATCCTGACACTTTTGCTATTTTTGATATGCCAATGTATGCCAAAGATCTTGGTATTACGAATGTAGCAGAATTCTTTTACCAAATTCCTCATATGGAACTTCATAATAACCTATTTCCATTGAAAAAAGATGATGGTGTTAAGGCTGCACGTGACTGGTTAGAATTTGCACCTGAAAGGTTAATACACATATATGTGGAGCATGTTGAACAAGCTGTTAAGGAAAAAGTTGATGAGGATCAAGGTAATGAAGGTGATGATGAGCATGAGTTTCATAAAGAAGTTGATGAAGGAGTTGGGGTAGATGACAATTTTTTTGATGAGGACTATGTTGATTTGGTGGGTGACAGTGAATTTGATAGATATGAAAGACATTCCTTCCCCATTGACCCATCCACTTACATTGCTCCATCCATTCACATTGTCCAAACTACTGCCTATGACCAATCGAATGTACACCCTTATGAGCAGAACACATCAAATTGAGTACCCACTTGCTTTAGTGATGAGGAGCATAATATAAAAAGTGGGGAAAGTGATTTTGAACTAGGGATTGCACATCTACATGGTCTGATGGATCAAAGTTTGAAGTGCATTGTAAGGGAAAGCAGTTTGTAGTTGATCTGGATAAGCATACATGTGCTTGCTATAGATGGGATTTAACAGGCATCCCTTGTAAGCATGCGGTTTTAGCAATTGCTTACAAGAAAGAAAAGGCAGAAAATTATGTGCATCACTACTACAAGGTTGAGACTTACCTTAGAACTTACTCACATCTTATCCAGCCTACCAATGGTTAGGAGTTTTGGCCAAAGGAAGCAAGTGATAAGATTTTGCCCCCGAAGATGCTAGTACAGCCTGGAAGACCAAAGGAGAACAAGAGAAAGAAAATTGCTGATGAGGCACGAAAGAGTTCACATAAGTTGAAGAAGTCATCTGCTGCACAAAAATGTACCAATTGTGGACAATTAGGTCACAACAAAAGAGAATGCAAAGTACCCCCCAAATCTAATGATGTTAGTGAGGGCCAGACTGAGCAGAGACAAGGAGCAACATCTACTATAGGGAGACAAAATCATGTATTAATACATGCTTATTGCTAACTAAGTTTTGGTATATGCTACTTATTGTAGTTACTAATTGCAAATTTTTTGAGCTTGTTGTAGATTAGGAGAACATGAGGCAATCATGTGTTTATGGGCTTAAGAGTGGAAGAGGATTGTCGCCCATCAAGTGTTGCTGGAAGCCAATCAACTATACTATTTTCTATACTATATTATATACATTGTGCTTATTATTTGCAAATTGCCAATATTTGGTCATTTAATTTGTTGTGCATGCATACTTACTATGTTTTTATTATTAAAGGTCTCAACCCAAACAAGTGTGGTTGGAAGCAATGGAGTTGGTAGATCTAAAAAAGGTGCTGGAGTTGGTGTTGGAAAAGGAAGAGCTGGAAGTGGAGCTGGAAAAGGTTAAGGAGCAACAACAATAGTAGTTTGTAGGACCGTTAATTGTTAGAACCTTTTTGTGGTCACTGTTTTGTAAAGCTTTTCATAAGCTTATATGATGGTGATACTGGACATAAGTATCTTATTTTGTGTTGGTCAATAATTTACAAAAACTTTAAGAGAACAACTGTTGGCTATTATGGAAGAATTATTAGTATTTTGGTCATACATTGAATATATCAGGTTTTGGCAATGTGCTAGGTAATGACAAAAAGGCTGTGTTGAATCCCTTATCAACAGACCATTACATATTTTGTATTTGATGTAATTTCTCTTTTAAACAAATTACAAACACCCACTTTTACAATGGTATAGCTTCTTCTACAGTGCAGCTTCTTCTGCAGACCAACTATGGTATGGCTTCTTCTGTAGTATTGCAAAAATCTCAAATGGACACAATACAAAATTGGTAATTACAAATGAGATTGCTGGTTGGACTTTGAGTAGAATATTGAATAATGGATCCTTCTCTATGCCCTTAATTTACCTCATAACTTCATATTTCAGTTTAATTTATCCTAGTTTATCCAGGCAAAGGTACACAAAAGATTGATATTTCTATCTCAAAAGACACTAGCTGACTCTGTTAGAGTATGTATCTCAAGAAATCTGATCAAGGGTCTCAGAATGCGCTTAGAGTAGACTTAGCATGACTCAATATGAGAAAGGAAAAACTTGCTTATAATTTCTGAAGTCAACAATAATAATACAATGAAATCAATATGAGAAGGGAAAAACTTGCTTATAATTTCTTAAGTTAACAATAATAATACATCGAAATCAAAATTGCGCCTTCAATTCCAATTCCAAGGCTTCAATTCACTTCAATTCCAAGAATATTATGTATACCTAAACACCACCTAAATAATGATAGCATGTAATACAAGATTCAAAAGTCAGCTTCATCTTCATCTTCCCCTTTTCCTGCCTAATTGTCCAGATTTTGTTCCATGTTCTTGTTCTTGAAGGAAAGCTAATGCCTTCTCATACTACTCTGCTCTTTCTTTTTTCCATAGTGCTCTTTTTTTTTACTTAACCTCAAGTAAGAAAAATGCATATTTCCGCAACTCGCGAGCTACCCCCTTAGGTTCATGTTTTACTTGTTTCTGCAACTTTCTCTTCTCAGCCCGTTCACGATCTAGATCATAATCTCTACCCTTAACAAAGCTGCAAGACGACATGACAAATTCTCAGTTCCAACCAGTTATTGTAAGTAACATTATCTATTGTAACGGAGTTTTAACATGTGGTTAAGAGCAAGGGAAAGAAAATTACTTCTCCTCAAATTTCGGATTCAGCATTTTGATAGGCACTGGCTTTTGCTTCTACATTAGAAATTGCTGCCCATTTGAAATTGCTGTCCATTTGAACAAAAAGATTCTCATTATTTTGCTTTCCTAACCAGCATCAGCATGAAAAATGGGATCCCAATACATAGAAAAAACAGTATCAAAGTGCTACAAAACCCCAAAAAATTACAATAAAGAGAAACAAACTCCACCATAAACACACCCAAAGTTCCAATAGCAAAGTAAATGAGTTTAAATCACAAACAAATAGAGAGTTCTAGCAACAAATCCATCACCCAAAAAATAATTGAACAAAAACCCAGCATTTTGTGCATCCAACAACAAAATCCCAAACAAAAATAATTGAACAAAAACCCTCAACAAACCCAAACAACAAAAGCCCCAGCAAACCCAATGAAAAACCTCAAAATTCCAATACACACAGCTTATTCGTCCCAATCAACAGTACCAAAATGGTACAGAAACTCAACAAATAATTGAACAAAAACCCAGCATTCTGTGCATCTAGCAACAAAATCCCAAACAAAAATAATTGAACAAAAACCCTCAACAAACCCAAACAACAAAAGCCCCAGCAAACCCAATGAAAAACCCCAAAATTCCAATCCAGCAATGGCAAGAAAAATCCAAAAAGAGAGGGAGAGAGAGCCATAGCCATTCCCGTTGCCGCCGCTGCTGCCGCCTTGGAGCAAACTTGGAGCCTGCGATGAACTTACGTTTGGGTTCACGAAGCAAAGGCTGGTTGCAGAGCTGATGTGGTGGTTGCAAGGGTTGGGTTCGTGGGTGAGGGAGCTAAGGGCTGGGTTTTGAGATTTTCTGTTTGGTGGGGAAACGGTGTCGTGACAACAAGTTTTTTGTCTTCTTTGTGGGCAAAATGGTGTCGTTTAGCATGTGCAAGGTTAGCACATCATTTCCATTAAAATTGTGCCGTTTTGGGGTTTATTTGGCAAAAAAATAAAATAAAACACATCAGCAAGATGACATAATAGTTAACAGCAGAAATTAACCGGAGGGGTGATTTGCTAACGGAACCAAACGTTGGAGTGTAAAATCCAATCACCTCCAAACGTTAGGGGTCAATTTACCCCTATTCTTATAAGTAAGGCTCATAATTTTTTTTAATAATAATAATAATAATTTATTATTATGATAAGTTGTGATGATTTGGGAGTTTTGTGTTTATTAAAAAACAAACAAAAGCCTATAAATAAAAAACAAACAAAAACAAAAAACAAAGAAGAGGTGATTTGTGCAACATTAGTGCATCGGTGATATATACATGCACTTAAAAATTAAAAATTATTATTTAAAAACATATATAAAAATACGTATGAATAAAAAAGTGTATTTAATATTATTTAAAAACTAAAAATTATTGTTTGAAAATATAAACCAAACACCCCATAATTTCCCTCCAAAGTCCAACAAACATGCATAATTCATGATTCCACTCTCAACTACCTTTACTCTTAAGCCAAATGTCCTTCATCAACACACACTCCATCATCACTCTCCCATCCTCCATTTGTCCTCATCCTCACTCTCACAAAAACTCCAAACCCTTTAAATACCCAATGCCCCTATCCAAATCCAAACCCCTCTTCTCTTTCTTGCACTCCAAATTCCCACTTCCCCAAATGGCAACTCTCATCACCACCACTCCCACTCACAAGAGGGCTCGCCTTAAGGGCGTCGTATTTGACATGGACGGAACCCTAACGGTCCCCGTCATCGATTTCGTCGCCATGTACAAGGCCGTCCTTGGCGACGATGAGTACCGCCGAATCAAGGCGGAGAGCCCGTCCGGAATCGACATCCTGCACCACATTGAGAGCTGGAGCCCCGAGAAGCAACAGATGGCCTACGAGACCATCGCCGATCACGAGCGCCGCGGCCTCGATCGCCTCCAAATCATGCCCGGTTAGCCACTTCGTTTATTTAACAATTTTTGCATTGTAGACTCTCACTCAGTTCGGTTTTTGTAAAAGACAAAGTTTTTTTCTCGAGACTGATTTGGAGAACGTACTATAACGCATTATGCGGAGATTCATAAAGTTATGCACGTTTATTATTTAAACGAGTCATACGAGTTGTTAAAAATGTAGAAAATCTAATTACACACTCGCTATTGCACGGTCTGTACATGTGAGGTGAGTACTTGAGTGTGTAACAAGGAGAGTGTGACTATTATTAGTTATTACTCTTAAAAATGGCCTATGGCTAAAAGTGTATACGTGGATGGTCATTTGAACTGCCAAGGGTTGGAGGAATGTTCCTCCATAACAGTTTGGGAATTGGAAGTAAACTCTTTATTTTATAAAGGAAAGAGTTTGACTCCAACCTGGCGATTGAAGAGACCAACAGTGTGTAGTTTTAGTCGCATGACTTTTTTAATATGTCATGTGACTTGTTTAAGTAATAAAAATGAATAATCTTATAATTATCTACGTAATAGGTTGGAAAAGATAGCTCCAAACCAGTTTGGAGTAAACTTTTTCCTGTTATGAATTCCTTGAAATAGATATAGTTAATATTTGGGTAAATTGCAAATTGCACCCTAAGGTTTGGGCGTGATTGGATTTATTTTACATCCTGAAGTTTCAGAATTTAGATTTTAACCTCTGAAGTTTGGGGTGTTTGGATTTTATACTCTGACGTTTCAGAATTTAGATTTTACCCCTTAAAGTTTGTGAGTATTTGAATTTTATATCCCAAAATTATGAAACTTTAGGGGGTAAAATCCAAACGCTCCTAAAATATAGGAGCTAAAATCCAAATTTTGAGACGTTAGAGTGTAAAATACAAACATCCCTAAACGTCAGGGGGTAAAATCCAAATTTTAAAATTTCAAAGTGTAAAATCTAATCACTCTCAAACTTTAAGGGTGTAATTTACAATTTACCTTTAATGTTTTATGTCTAGGGTCTAACTATGTGTAGACGGCCTCATCATTTAAAGATGAGGACACCGTCAGATTTGGGGGAATGCTAAAGCTTCTAAACTGGATTAAATTCAAATAAAGAGTAACGTTTTCCTTCATACTTTGTTGGATTGGAGTGCTACTTTTCTTTCTCCACCTTGTTTTTTTCTTTTATATTTGTTTGATCATTGTATTTTGACTTGATTGTACTGCTCTCTTTGTACACCTCCGGTGTACTAGGGTATTCTCTTTCTAATACAATTTTTTGTTATTTATCAAAAAAAGAAAAGAAAAAGAGAGCAACCTTTTCCAAGAGGAGTAGGTAAATTATAGGGTTTTTTATTGATTTAAAATACATATGCAGATTATCTTAAAAAAAAAAAAAAAAAAGACATGTGTGGAAGTTCAAATTTTAGATTTATTTATTGCATTACTTTTGCCAAGTGGATCTCCTTTTAGTTTTATAGGACTTAATATATAATTGTTATTATACTTAACTTATACCTTTTTTAGGAGAACTTCACTCAGATTAGTTGCACGTCGTAGAATTTTTAACTTATACTTGACACAGTTATAATATTTTTGGTTAATTCTAGTGCAGGTGCAGCAGAACTTTGTGGGTTGCTCAATGCAAAGAAAATAAGGTTGAAGCGTGTCCCTCTTTCGTATTCTTTTTAGTTGTTTATAATTATCTTGTGTCCGCAGACAGGTTTTAAGCCGGCCTAAGTTTGTTACTTTTCCTTTTTAAACTTTGATTGGGGGGTTTTGGATTTGGGTTTATACATTAATTGATAAAGGAGATTAGAATTAGGCACTGATGGTTTTTATTTGCATAAATCTAACAAATCAAAAAAAAGGGGAAGGGCAAAACCACTCTCATCCAATTTAAACTTTTCCATGATCCCTAACCTATTGTGCTACCTTGTGGAGCTATTCCTTTATTCATTTTCTTTGATTTTCTTAGTTGACTTCTACACACACTTATGTGGAGTATTTTTCAATGTGTGTGAGAGTGATAAGGTTAGTGGATTTAGCGTGTTTTGCTTTGAGGCGTGGTGAATAAATATTTTCTCTTACATTGTGAGATGGCCCATGAGTTGTGGTCCTTAGTATTAACCCTATTTTGAAGTGCAATGAGTGATGCCCCAAATGATGATAGATCTATTGGCTTCATGGAAAGGAAGATTGGCTCAAGGGGGCTAAGACAAGGTGACTTGCTATCACCACTACTTTTTATATTGGTTAATGGCTATGGAGGTGTTGAGTCGGATGTTTAAAGGAACTGCGGGTGGCTACATCCATGGTTTTAGGGTTGGGAATGATACAAGAGAAGGGTTATATATATCTCATCTTTTATTTGTTGTTGATGCGATTTTATTCTGTGATGCAAATTCTGAACAAGTTCTTTATATTAGATGATGTTGACTTGCTTTGAAGTTGTTAAAAGTTTAAAATTTAACATGAGTAAGAGTGAAATGGTTTCCACTAGGAGATATTGGTAACATGGTAGAGTTACCAAGTATCCTATGTTGTAAGATGTGAGTGTGTGTTGGGTAGCTTTGGCTAAGCTTATTTGTTTAAAGGGGAAACAAAAAGTGGCTTTAAGCAAATAAGCTAGTTTTTTTCCCTCAAATAAGCCAGCTTATTTGCTTAAAGCCACTTTTTGTCGTATCTTTAAGCAAATATGCGAACCAAACTCATTTGAGCTATCTTGGAATGCCATTGGGGATGTCCTCTAAGGTGAATGTGGAATCCAATTTAGAGAAGATGAGCACAAATCATCTGGTTGGAAGAAATTATATTTGTCAACAAGGGGGGAAGATAACACTATTAAAGAGTATGCTTTTAAGGTTACGAATGTATTATCTCTGTGTACGATTCCCATGTGTGGAAAACAAACAAGTTAGAGAGGCTACATAGAAAATTTTTGTTTGGTAGCTTGGGTGTTGAGTTCAAATATCATTTGGTGAGGTGGAGTATAGTTTGCTCTCCTATTGCCAAATTAATGATTGGGAGTAAGGAAATTAGGAATTTTTTATCAAGCTTCATTGGAAAAATGGTTTTGGCTTCATGGGAAGGACACATTTGTGGAGACGGAAATAGCTACGAAGTATGGAGAGGAATGGGGTGGATGGACATTGGAACTAGTTAGAGGGACTCATAATTGCAGTTTATGGAAAAGTATTAGAACGGGGTGGGACATATTCCTAAATTGTGTACTTTGATTTGGGGAATGGTAGCTGAGTACAGTTTTGGTTTGGAAAATGGCATGGGAATCATTCTTTGAAGATGTTGTTTACATAATGTATGCCTGCTCAAGAGATACATATGCACAGAGTTGGATTGTTCGATTTCATTGAGATTTTAATTATTGGGAATTGGAGTTGGTAAATTCATTCCTAGATCTCCTTTACTCAAATATCTTGAGGAGAGAAGGTTGTGATAGAATGAGGTGGAGATTGAACGGGAATGGCAGATTTAATGTTCGTTTATATTATGCTGCCATACAAGGTACCGGTGAAGTCTCTTTTCCTTGGAAGAGTCTTTGGTGTATTAAGGCTTCAAAGATGGGTTTCTTTCTTTGCATGGACAACAGCTTGGGGGATGATTATTATGTAAGAGAGGATTTACTTTAGTTGGGTGGAGTTGTATCTTGTATGTGTTGATGCAGTAAGAGACAATGGACCATTTATTGATTATTTATGATGTTGCCTATGATTAGTGGAGTTTTGTTTTGAGAGCTTTTGGGATTCAATGGGTGTTACCACAAAGGTAATTGATCTCTTATATGGTTGGAGGATTTGGTTTGGTAAACATTTATTGAATATTTGGAATCTAGGTTGCTAATATTTGATGTGGACATTGTGGAGGGAAAAAAATTGCCTCACTTTTGAAGATGCAGAAATTTTGTTGATTCAATTGAAATCATTGTTCATCTAATTGTTGTTCGATTGGTCTTGTGTGTTAGGTTTCACTAATAGCAATTCCATTGCAGACTTTGTGCCATCACTATAATTCTATTCTTTAGGCTGCTTTATGTCCATAATATGTGCTCCTGAAGTAGTCCTTTTCCTCAATAATATATCA